>JAUBNQ010000006.1:1593683-1614428 GCA_032353495.1 Ctenopoma kingsleyae
GAACTGGACGCTGCAGAGTATGGATATTGTAGAGAATTAAAATGAAATACTGTATGTTGCCAGTGAACTGTTTAAATTTAAACAAAATAAATTTGTTCAATAGCAGCGTGTAAGCATTTCTCCATTATGCTGGTAAAAATATCCTTTAAATTCTGTCATGTGTATGCAAAACATAAAAACTATGGGGCTGTTCTGATTCCCATGATGATTCTGATGAGCAACAGCAGTACTGTAAGGTTTATACTGTGTCTACTATGACATTTGTAAAGTTACTATCATGTAGCATGTTGATGAATAAGCATACCAATAGTAGCATAAACAAGCAATCCCAACCTATATCCCAGACCCCACTTATTGATAAGGTATTTTATACAGTAAATTCATGATTTACTGTATTAATAGAACGTTACTATGGGAACACAACTGATGCACAGTATGAAAAGAAGTCACTGGGTTCAGGTGTACACATGTCTCTGCAAATGATGCTCAAAGTGATATTACTAGATTCAATTCAGTGTTTACAATCAAGACTTCAGCCCGTAACAGACTGGATCAAAGATTTGAAATTAATTAAAGATAATGTCCACAGATGTGACAGTAGGACTTTCAAGTGGTTGCAATCCCACAACTAACTATAATATCTTTAGTATTTAACTGATAACAAACAATAAAGTCTTGATTTTAGAAATTTCAGTCCTCAGCACAAGTTAAACATGAAACATCATAAAATGATCATGCTTTCTGTTGCTGGCGGATGTGAGTTTCTAAACAGATTATCTGGCATGTTTGCAGTTGCATAGAGCTGGGGAGCAAACTCTGAACAGTGTTGACACGTGATGCCAGCACATCCCTCTGAGCTGGTCGCCTCATCTTTTGAGGTTGGATTCTCCTGAGCTCCGCTGAAGGTGTGCATATGTTGAAAATGTGAAAATAAAATATCGTTTTACATGGTCCCAGGCATGTGCAGAAAGTCCTGCTGCACAGCCGTCCGCCACCTCAACCACAAATACATACAGTACACACACATACACAAACACACACATACTCCTTCACAATGAGTTCAGCAGAAGGGAATATTTGGAGAGAGTGGAGGGGGATTAATGAGAAGGGGATTAGCAGGTGGGTGGTGTGTGCGTGTGTGTGTGTGTGTGTGTGTGTGTGTGTGTGTGTGTGGTCGTGCATGTCTGTGTATGTGTCTGTAGTGTTTGCCACTTGAGTGCCAGCAGAGTTCTTGTTGGGGGAGGGGGTGTTGGTTGTTAGTCTTGGCGGGACAAGACAGGCAGAAGTCTGTTTTAAGAAGAGCTGCTGCAGGTCAGACAGAACCAGAGGATGACTGAGCAGACTGGCATGTACAACAAGTCTGCGATGAGGAACCAAGCCAGAGTAATGACGGGTCAGACTCTTTGAGCATGTAAAGCAGGGAGTAATCTGGCAACTTGTGCTGGATGAGTTATGGTTATTTTATTTGGAGCAAAAAGCTGTTCAAGGTCATAGCAAAAAGCTAAAAGCTACAGTAAGTCTACTGTTTGTGTAACTACAACTATAATACTGTTGCTATTTAATACAGTTCTGCTGCTTACACAGTAATTCAGAATTTCTGTACTGAACCTATAAATGGATTTATGTGCATTATAAATTCATCCTAGTTAACTAATTAATTGTGATTTGTACAAAACTGTACTTTCAAAATAAAAAAAAACAATCTAGTCTAAAATTGTTATTGGCCTAGGTGGAAATGGAACAAAAGGTTTTAAGAATGGGAAAATATAATGTGCTACAGTTCACTGAGCAATGCTACTGAAAATTGTGACTATAGTAGTGTAGTTGTCATTGTCAGGCTTAAAATATGTGTAGAAATATACAGTTATTGGAGGAGGCCCAGAAGTGTCTTAAATATTTTAGCCACATATATTTTTTAAGAGTTTTTGAATGCAAAAGCTCCAAATAAAGTTGATTTGAAATGTCTATTTAAACATAAAGCTAAAAAGCTCATTTTGCAGGTTTTTTAGTTTTTTTCTCGGCCACTTCAGTTTGTCAGTTTCCATGTAGATTGTATCACATGCCTGTGTAAAATAACTATATAAATAACTATTCAACACAGGTCAACACTGCACAATAAATCTGATGAAACCAAATAAAAAGTTGAGGATGAACGTCATTATTAGGCGTTGTTACCATGCTGCTGGATGAATCTCAGATAACAATTTTCCTGCACTTCTCAGCTTTAAGGAGACTGCTAATTCTCACCAAATTCCCAAATCCATTACCAAATGGCAATGTAGGGCCACACCTGCAAATAACCTCCACCACGCTGCACTGTTTCCCTGCAGACACATCCATGTAGCATTCTTCAGCCCTTTGGAAAACTAACTGCCTTGTGACAGAGCCAAATATTTCTCATCAATTCAGAACACCTGCTGCCATTGTTCTGCCCCCCTCTTTCTTGTGTTTCTGTTCATAAGTGAGTCACATGGCTTTTTATTCCACATCAGAGGAACGGCTTTGTGGTTGTGGTCTCCCATAAAAACTACTTCTAAGCAGCTATATCTCCGCTGTCACACCAATAACCCACTGGTTTCTTTTAGCTGTGTGCGGATGGTGCTGCCCGACATCTTCCGACTCAGTAATGTGTCTTTCATCTGCTGAAATGCTCCCTTGACCAACCACTGTGTTTCCAGTCCTCAAAATCAGCCATTTTGTTGTGATTCTGCAGAAGTGCACATCTGGAGGCGTCTTAAAACACATGTTGATTGCAAAATTTGTGCCTGCAAGAGTTTGTTGATGGAGGGTGACCACGTTGTCTCTTGTTGCTATGCTCACTCTCAGCATGGTGTAAGATGTTCAGATGAAAGTGTTACGTCTTCACCAATCTCCCCTCACCCAGTTGATTCCCCCTGCACAGCTGTTTCTGATTTGTGATTATGGGTCTGCCTAAAATTGAAGTTGATTAGTTCATTAGCACCTGTTTGGTTTAACTGTTCGTACTAGGATATATTGCCACAAATTCTTGTCTGAATCACTGGAAAGTGATAGGTTATTTGCTATTTTAATATTTGCTAAAGTTTAGCAACACTAATGAGGAATATATCAAAAAATGACTTTTTGTGAACAGCTACAGAACAGAACAGAACAGAAGTATATTACTGCAAAAACATGTTGCTTTTTGCATCTGTTCAGAGCTCATTATCTGCTTAGATGTAGATGATGCACTTATATTTGTGTAGATAGTGCACAGTTTGATACAATATGCCATCCAAAAGCTATTATAGAGCAATGTTTTTACATTAAACATATAGCTGCAGTAAAGCTATCTCAGAACTCAGGCAGAAGGGAACAAACAAAAATGAGGTGGAGTGAGAGTCATCTGAAATGCGAAGACCAAATAATGAGGCCAACACCAGTGGTGTTTGCTGCTCTTGGCTGGACGGCCTCTGTTTGTCTTAGTGTTGGGGGGCAAAGAGAGCTGGCAGCTGAATGGAATTCTTGGAAACGCCAAACAAACTCATATTAAATTTCCCCTGAAATGCCACGGGGAGAGGCATGAAGCATGCGTGGCAGGGGTGGAGTGGGGAGGATGGATAGAGTGGTGGACGGTAGAGTAGAGAGACTCGAGCAGGAGATGGAGGGGGGGGTTGGAGGCACGTTGGGAAGAGAAGTGAGTGGGAAAGGAAAAGAGACAAGGAGATGAGTAAGGACAGAGTAAGTAATCTTTGCAGGCTGTAGGGAGGACACAGGAAAAGACGAGGGAAATGCAATGTTATGCTGAAGGTAAAGGAAAAAACGTTGACGTAACGAAAACAAAAATCTGCAAGTTTAGTGAGTTTGGTGACGTAAATGCTGCTGAAGCCTAAAGTCAAAGTTGTGACATACTGTACCAATAATCTGCATCATTGTGCTGATATGTTAAGCATCTCAGTGGTGCTACTGCAATTTTCCACCACAGAAACATCAATATGATATAATCGTGATGTAACACGAAACACAAGTAGCAGAATTTTTCTTAGGTGTTGCAAACTAAGGTGTCTGAGATGGGTTTCCAAAGCTGGCAATGGCAAGAGAACCTAAAACAGGATAGTAAAATAAACAAATGATCGGCTGCATATGGTCAGCATTTATTTTCAATATATGGCCTCTACTTGTTTTGTCCTTTAGGTGGTGCATTGAGCCAGAGCTTCTCAAATTAAAACCATCAACCACATACTGTTGATAAAGTGACAAGTGTGGTTTTGTGAAACAAGTAATAGGTACGTTTACTGCTGATTTGTTATAGCTGCTGTTTAAAACACACACACACACACACACACACACACACACACACACACACACACACACACACACAAAGTAGTCTCTTCAGCTATAGCAAAGAAAAGAACAAAACTGTATGTGTATCACCAACCCCCTGAGGAGAATGACAAATCAGAGCCACAATCCGTGAGCAGGAGTTAAGGTTTGCTTCGACATAGTCCAGCCTCGCATTCTACCTCTCTGCCACCCCCCACCCCCACCCCCTTTCTCTCTCTGTCAGCTAAAGGGACATCTGGAGTGCATTAAAGCACTAAGGACATTGGATCTCCCCAGAGCGCCTGACTGGATGGGTGGCCCACTGTAGCTGCCTTTCAGCAGCTAGACCAAGCCATACCTGATTGATAGAGGGAGCCCGACACACACACTTAACACTCACACACATTGAAAAAATCCAACACAGTTGATGTGTAGCATGGACCATTGCAACCACCAACAGTGGTGGTGGTGGTGGGACATGTGTACTTCCAGCTTTCAGTGTGTAGCTTGGCCTATCAATCAAACATTGGGCATTTGATTGATTGATTCTGTTAGCTCACATATTTTAGTGAATTTAGATGCAGCATGTTGAAGTTCATCTTCGTTTGCAATGAGTAAATGTAAAGTGCTTCTAATGTAAATAACAGCTTCTGGCGTGTGAGAGTAATACGGGGCCGTGAATGCAACTCTGAACTTCATTGACAACATGCAATTTCCTCAGTGCACAAAGATATTCCAAGCATTCCCCAACACCTCCTTCACAGAAATAAAGTCGCGAATCAAAGCCCATCTTGTTTCTCAGAATTGTACTTTTTCATTAAAGGACGGCGCAGACATTTCTAGAAGATTTTGTTCAGCAGATGCTCCCCCGTGTGACGAGAAAACACAAACTTTTTTCAAAGGCGGAAAGTTCAAAGAACCTCCTCATTTCCAGTAAATTGCTTTGCCTGATTTGCCATTTCAAATAAATTGCAGTGTTGGCCAAAATTTGCAATTCACAGGAAGTCCTCCCCTCAGCCACACAGAGGAGGTTAATCCATATTTCACGTTTGAATATAAGATGGAAGAGGAGAAAAAAGGAAAGGAGAGGGAAGATAGGTAACTCTTTGCCAGGAGATGGGGAGTGGGTGGGGAGGGGTGGCGGCAGAAGCTGTGGGAGTGGAGAAAAGGCGAGAGAATGGGAAGAAACAGGCATCATTTAGAGTAAATGGCATCCAAAAACCCTCTCCAATTATCTTTGCCTACCATGCCAGTGAGACTGACTTAATTAAAATGACTTGAGAGGGAGGGGGGGGGGGGAGAAAGGAGCTGCCAGTGATTGAAGGGGCAGGCAGGCGACGTATCTGCACTGAAACACAAAGCTCAGGCGTCGCGCGGGCTGTCGACCACTCTGCCTTTTCAATTCCCGACTTCAAAAGAGAATAAAGAAATAATAATCTAAAAAAAAAGAGAGCGGGGGCTCTCACCATCAGCGACCATGTAATTGTGCTATTTAAATCCTACACTTTTTTTTTTATCATTTTGAGAATATTCGTTAGGGGCGGGAGAGCAATGTATAAAAAAAACGATTTTTTTTGTTCTTGTCTGACTCCCACCTCCTCTAATCCTCCTGCCTTTTTCTGAGGAAAACCTCTGACAGTGACCTTTTCGCATGAGGTCTGTTTCTATGGAAACACCGTCCAGCCCTTCTATGTTTGGTGTTTTCCTGTCATCAGGCGGCCAGAATTGGCCCACTTGTAAGTAAGAGGAAGAACATATCACATTTAGATTTGTCTTGTGTGTCTTTCATATTTCCACTCACATGCTCTGACATTTTTAAATTCCAGAACTCCTAGAAGAAA
The DNA here is from genome assembly GCA_032353495.1 of Ctenopoma kingsleyae. Taxonomy (NCBI): domain Eukaryota; kingdom Metazoa; phylum Chordata; class Actinopteri; order Anabantiformes; family Anabantidae; genus Ctenopoma; species Ctenopoma kingsleyae. Next base: position 1,599,806 of record JAUBNQ010000006.1, read on the forward strand.
AAGTTATTCAGACAATTTACCACTTATTAATGAATGAGAAAATGATTTGTCTGTTTTATTTTTCATAAATTATTTGTAATTGAATTAACTAATCATTTTCTATCTCTGTATACCACAACATTACCCACTATACTTTTAACAAGACCTCTACGCTCTTTGAGGTTCGCATTTCAATGCAGGTGTAACTTATAGGTTACAATATATCACATTAGCGCATAACATGGGCTTTAAACCAACATATGCGCGATGGTGAATGAGGAGTGTTGCAGTTTGAGAAGACAGAACCACAGTGTTGATGTTTGTGGCCCCTAATATTACACTTAAGGGCGTAGACTTTATTTTAACGACTGCTTAATGTGATGTGTCAAATTCAGCAGCTTTGAAAAAGAAAAATAATAGAAGAAAACCTGCCTGTTCAATTTTATTCCCTGTTGCTTGGGTTTGGTATTTATTTCGTCAGAGAAATCATAACCAGCACAAAGCCTGGTGTTTGCTACTGATTTGGTCCAAACAAGACCTGTACCAATGTGGTGACGATTTTTTGTTATATTATTTTTATTCTGAAAAGTCAGCAAAAATAAAGTATTCTTCTTCAGGCAAACCATTAGAATGTGGCAACTATAGTGTGAACTACTGATGATTTTCTTAATGCAGTACTATTACATGTTGATATATCCCTCATTTCATAATGCTCATATTAAGTCGAACCTTAACATTTACAATGTTTTTATCACAGCATTACAAGCGTTATTCCAAAACTGTAGATGCTTTAAAAATACCACTAGGTGCAATAAGGTCTATGTGGTGTTAATGAATGTTTTAGAATGTGTTTCTCATAGCCACTGCATACATTTGCATATAAATATCAGCATAAAGCCAATTTAGACCTTAAATGCATCACTTTTCAAATACTTTTATAACTCACCAAGCTTAAAACATTGGAGGGAATTATTTAAATTCAGTTTGTACCTAACTATATGTGGCTGATATCAATAAAAATGCTTTTTCTTCTCTGTACAGTACATGCACACACACACACACACACACACACACACACATACACTCTTCCCTCACACCTTGATCAGCCAATGCACACTGTTCATGTGTCACAGCTAACACCTGTTACTGTGCTTTTGTCTTGCAAGCTTATTGTAATAGACTGTACTGTGCAGAGCTTCTCACCAAGCACAACACAAACTCGGGCTGTTTTATCAAATGTGTTTGCACAGAAGGTTGGTGGGCGCAATAATTTCAAGTTAAAGTGTGAGAATCCACTGTATACGATAATTGCTGGTACTGAGCAACCACTGTAACTACGTATATACTGTACTTTGGCCGGAAAGAGTAGGCAAAAGCACCCTGGATATAAATCAAAGTTTAACAAATAAAAGATTAAAACTTTGAAATGACCTGTTGTTGAATTTGTGTAAAAGTTAATGTATGTTAATACTGCTGAACATGACATTTTTCTAAGTAGAAAGAAATCACTTTTATTCTTTAAAACAAACTGTACATAAGTCATCTGAGACAGCACATACTCTTTACATTTCTTTTTATTTGAACAATCAGTTTTTAATAAGTAATGAACTTGATTAGACACAGACTGAGGTCTGGGGTCTAAAGGTGAAAGAGAAACTGTGAGTGAGTGTGTGTGTGAGAGAGAGAGACAGAGACAGAGGAAGGAGGGTTGAGCTAGCATGACAACCGTTATTTTGATGGGGCCAAAGCCAAGTATCTCCACATATCCACTTTCTCTCTTCTATTCATCCCCTACCACCCCCCCAAGACACACACACACACACACACAAAACTTTTCCATTTCCAGAGCCCTCCCCTGTCCTCTTCCCTCCTCTCCGTCCCCCCGTCTTGTTTCTCATTCTCACCATTGCTCTCTCTTTCGTCTTTTTTTCCTAAACTCACGTTCTGCTCTTTTCACTGATCTCCATCACCCCCCCACCCCCCCCTTCCCTTTTCACCCTTTCTCAACATCTTGCCGTGTTTGGAGGAGCTTCACATTCCCTTGTGTTGAGTTTAGAGAGTAGTTAGTGGGAAAATGGAGAGAGACAGAATATTAATCTTCTCAGTGTGGTTTGAATGTGGTTGTTGAGAGGAGAATGACACTTTGGGAAAAGGTCAACGCAAGTAGTCTCAGAATCAAAAAGGGATACACATACCCAGTCTACTGGATCTCAGTGGCCAGACTGTTCTTCCTACTCCCCTACCCTAAAAACATACTGTATACACACACACACACACACACGCACACATACACACCACCACAGTCTCAGCTCCAGTTGCCAGGGAGACCGCCATACCAGGGCTCTGACCCAGGAGACTGTTTCGACCCCTCCACCCCTCCACAAGGAGGAGATGGCAGCTGTAGGACAGCTGTTCCTACCAGGCCCAAAGCCTTAAAACCACAACCATCATCTGAGCCTGAAAAGGCATTTTAGGGGAGAAAAACACCCCACAGCCCAAATGATTAGACACATCTGCTGTACTTAGTGGATTCTTCAGTAAAGTCTGAGGGGGGAAAAAGGCAGAGTGTGTAGAGTGCAGTAAAAACTTTCAGTGTGATTTCAGTTTCCTACTAGCTGATAAGCCGTTCAGCAACTGAAAGTTAACAAACTTAACATTGGAGCTCAGCTTTATGGATCTTTGGTAATAATGGAGGCACGTGCATATTTAAATCTACTATACAGAACTTTTGAGTCTAGTTGTAGTTTCTAGTTGTAGCTTGAGACTCAAAAATCAATCCACTCCACTCAGACCAGTTCTCTCTCTCCCTGCTCTGCCACACTCTGCCAGTCATTCAGGTATTCATCTTTCTAAAATTACAAGTTACAAAACATATCAGTCAAGCAGAAATAAATAATCTTCTGTGACTGGTTTGAGGGATGAGCTACACTCAGAAGCCTGTAGAAAGGAATATATCTGCACTGCTGTTCAGTGAGTCTGGGTTACAGGAGCTGACAGCAGTTCATACTGTAGCTTTAAGAAATCTTCGTATTTATTTAGGGGTGACAGTGGATCAGTTGGTAGGACAGTTTCCTAAAACACCAGGGTTGGTGGTTCAACTCCCAGTTCCCCCTATTCCTGGCCATATGTTGAAGTGGCCTTGTGCTAAAAATTCAGCTGCCTGTCCACAAGAATTGCCCCACGGGTATTAATACAGTATTAATTATTATTATTATTAGCATTATATTAGGGAGAGTTGTGGCCAGTTTCAACTGAAATGTGTAAACATAGTTTAAAGGGCCACTACACTCAATTTTAGTGGGCACGATATCCATACGTGCCATCCATATGTGATTTATTCCAACAAATTCATTTTGTGCATAAAAACTATTTTTTTATGCATTTTTTGTGCATAAAAACTATTTTGGAGGGTCAAATTTAGCAAGTTTTGTAAATATACATTTGAAAGTTTTGTTCAGGTGGCCCCTCCCTTGAGGACTACTGTGTATGTGGTCATCTGGGAGGCTTACATCTTTGTCGTAAGCTAATTTTGCCAAAGGCCAAATTCAACACTGTGGTAAATTATTTACAATAGCGTTCTACCATTCCCTGATGTCTCCTGTCCTGACCATGTGCCAAAAAGCTGAAATGGACTCATTTCATATTTGCTGTTCTAGTCTGGCTTGATATCAGTACTGATGATACTTCCTACTACCTGTTAGTAGTATTATTTGTACTATTATTAGCAGCATTTGACCACATAGTGTTTTCTTCTGTACAAATTTAAATGATTTTTAATTCTGATATATTATTATATTCCAAAGGTCTGATACAACATCAAAAACTGTCTCAGACAAGTAGTTGTCTCTAATCGAATATTCAACAAAATAAAAAAAAAGCCAAGCTCTTGGGGGGTGGGCTTGTACAAATGGCCACTTGTCATCTGAGACCACCTATAAGCAGCCTTCTTTTGGCAGTATGTTTGCTGATTAGAGTCTTGAGTTCCTTAAGCAAGTCCTGTATCTGCAGTTGCTTTTCTATTTGGCGGTGAACAGCGTATTGATCATCTCATAGTGTGGTCACTTTAGGCCTGCCTGATCTCACTTTGGATAAAACTAATCCAGTTTCCTCAAAGTGTTTAGAGAGCCATGTGCTGTCCCCTTAGAAACCTTCAGTCTAACCTTAATCTGACACTGAGAAAGATGCTCTTTTATTGAAAAAAAAAATTTGGCTTCTAAAATTATATATATAGTTTGTGGATAATTGGCCTAATTTCCAGGCTGTATAATGTTTACTATATACTGTATCATAGAATTTCCCTCGATACCAACTCTGTGATTCCTATTTGCATTTTGTCACCAAAAGAGATAATTATCTCCCATTTGGCCTTCACTGTGAACAAGTAACCATGCAGAACCCTAAACTTTGTGAAATTAGATAAGAATCTGCCATTTTCCTGTCATACTGGGACAGACGTTTGGTTTGATGAAGATCATGTACTGTTACATTTACAGTAGCACATGTAGGCTCTGTGATAAACACAAGCATCAACATAATGGATGTAGACTTGCCCTGTGGCAAAGAAATGTGTCTTTCTTATGATATACTGTAGCTTGATAGCCAATAGTTGAACACACATAAAACTGGACTTCTGATTCTCTCCCCAGCTCCCATGTACAAACCAGGAGATACTTAACAGCCACAGAATGAACATAAGTGTGGTAGTACAGTCACTTTACAGTATCCATTACCCCACTGACTCTATAATGCTCGGCGCTCATAGGTGAACACGTTGGTTTATACAGCGTGTAATAGAATTTGGCAGGCCCCTCATCTACAGAAGTGGAAACGGCCGTTGAGCTGAAACCAACGGCGGACAGAGTGTGTCAGCTTGGAGATGGTGCGGCAAATTAAAGTACAGAGCAACTGCTCTTGCAGCTGCAGAGCGCACAATGTAACTGTATTCCATTGAGGAACAGAGCGATTTCACAAAGATGGATGGCTGCCTTTCAACACATTTCAAGGGCAGACGGATCAGTACAGGATCATTACTTCTGTGAGGGGCTGGTTTAGTAGTCTGAACAGAGATCTTCTCTTCTATTCCAATTATATTCACTCACATTCTTTCTGTTCCTGTTTGGTTGAAGTAACATTATCAATAAAACATATATTTTTATACAATAGCATTAGATATACAATAGCAAATTCATCATCAGGCAGCAAGAATAACAGCTTGGAATCATTTTTATGACATGGTAGGTTTCCGGTGCCATCGACTGGCCTTCAACCCATATGCAGATTTATGTATCATTGCTTTCTTCTGTTGTGTTCAGGCATCCACTCATCCATCTATGTTTGCACCCATCTAAGTCTCTCTCCGTCTAAATGAAGTGTGAAAAGCGGAGGAGGACTTGGAAAGGACTGTCCACTCACTTCTAAAATATATAATTTATACACATGTATTTCTATGCCAAAGAAAAAAAAAAGTTGCCTTGAGACAGTGTCCAAGAGCCTGAGGAGTGTAAAAATAGCTGCTTTTCATATTCAACTGGACAGCAGGAGGAGTTATGAACACACATCCATTTATCAGTGGGTATATTTTTACACTATTACTGCAGAGTCTTTCAGTCGTATTGTCATTCTCTATAATTAGATAGCGGTCTTCTAGACGAAGAGTAACCTGTTCTTTTTTTTCATCAGAGTGCCAGGAAGAGGAGCAGGCTAAGTTGTGATTTGGCTCTCCCCCTCCATCTGTTTTGTTTTCCTTCCATCTCCCTCTTTTTGATGAGCTGGGTCTTCAGTCCCCCTTATAAAATCCCATTAGCTCTTAATGAAGTCGGGCTCCTAGCCTCTCGGCCTCACCTCATTTAGCACGATTGTCTGGCGGCCATTAGCATGGAGGCAATTACAGCCGCACGACAAGAGTAATTGGAAATGCCGACAGGGACCCTGAGAAATGGGAATAAATAAATTTTAAAAAAATATTCCAACTAATAAGCTTCCATTCAGATGGCAGGGAGGGGAGCCGCATGTGTCTAAGTTAAATCAACATAATTACAATTAGGGTTGGTAGGGTAAAGAGCCTGGGTGAGGGAGAAATGGATATGGATGGATTGGAGGATAATGGTTAAGCATAGTGGTAGTGAGTGTAATGGAGGCAAATGTGGGATCACACAGTGAAGCTAATAATGAAGAGCACAAGCGTGACCCAAAATTTGTGTAACAGAAAGGTCAGAGAGAGTATGTCAGCACACAGCAGTTTGCCTTCCAACTTTCCTTGATTAAAGGTAGTTTTTTTTTTCTATAGCTAGAATTGAGTCTAAACTTATTTCATTACGTTGGATAATAACCCTAATCCGAGGCCAGAGTGCAGACCATAGAATCTGACAAACTCTTTGCTGAAGAGTGATATTTACCTAGACACAGGAAGCGAAAGGTGTTCTTCAATACGTGCTGCTGCCCTTTGAGGAATCTGAAATGTCAGCTTTAAACCATAAACCACAACGATGCTGTAGCTACAGTAGATACTGAATTTCTCAACAATATGTATATTACTAGCAACAACATCCAACTCAATTCCCAAGAGATACGGATGATATATATGCACTTTCCAGACATCTTGAATTAACTAAGAATTTGCAAACTGAGCACTAAGCCTGGCAGGGCTAAAATCGCAGCTGAGGAAACCTGCTGGTCTAACTCAGGAGGAGAGGCAAATGAATTTCTCTCCATGAGCAAGGCTAAATGAGACCCTAAACACTTTACTGCCAGCATTCCACCAGCATCTCATTTGTAATGACATGCTGTGTGTGAGAGATGAATTCCTGTGATGTATTGCAGCAGGTTATATTGTTATGTTACCATGCAAGGAGACTCTTAATCCAGTGTGTCTTGAAAATGTGGTTAGGTTTCATTTTTGTATATGTTTGTCCTTTCAATAAAATAATCTCCATATCTCTCTATTTCCATATGATATATTTATCATATAGTATTTTGCGTCTCTGAAGCAATTCTGATTTTGAATGACGCCACTGAGATAAAGTTGATGTATTTTCTCTACTTATACAGCAAGTGAGGTAGTATTTGAGTAATATTTGAAAATTTAGTCAATCAACTTTTATTACATTTGGTAGAATGTAGGATGTGTCAAGGAAACACTGATTGTCTAATAAATAAGCATCTACACAAAATAGATATTTTTGAGGTTTCGTGCGATTTTTAACTTTACAGCACAGACACTTTTGCTTTTCTGTACAGACTCCTAAAGACTTGTAGAAGTCATGTAGATATCTATATTCACTTTGCCACTGAGCTAGACACCATTCTCTTCATTGTTTTGTTAAAATCTACTTCAGTCCCCCTGTCCAATTTTCTGTCCAACTTTTTCTTGCCTGGAAAGCCCTCAGTAAAGCTAGAACCTCAGAACATTTATCATTAATAGAGGCAAATTAGAACAACCCCAGGTTTTCAGCACTGTAGCCAGGCTGAAAAAGAGTCATAGTTCTGTTGAAACTAGTTTTCCTACTTAACTGACTTTATCAATTTCTTAATGAAATTGTAATTCTTGGAGAAAGATTTATCAGATACTCTCTGCAACTGGCACAGATGGACTTGGATACACAACAGCTTTAGATTTCCTTGTAAGACCTCCATCTTACTTAAACCACTTGTTTCCCGTAGATCATCCAGAGTTAATTTCAGTAATTAATTCATGTAAACCATCTACATGTCTGTTAGACCACATCCAACTACACTGGATGTGCTGATCGAAGATGTTTTATCTTCGATCAGCACATCCATATTATATCAGATCACTCCATCTTTACTAACAGGCTTTGTACAACAGGCTTTTCAGGCAGCTGTAGTCAAACCTCTACTCAAAAAAAACTACTCTTGACTCAAGGGTTTTAGCCAATTATAGACCGATATTCAATCTGCTTATTTTTTTACTGCAAAGCAAGACCACCTGTGCAGGAACAATCTGTATGAAGATTTCGAATAAAGATCATAGTACAGAAACAGCACTGGTAGAAAGTCACTAATGATCTTCTCTACAACACTTTACATACATAACATAGACTGGAACATGTCATTAGGATTGATCTACGAAACCAGATGAAACAAATCAATTTGTCAAACTTCAAACATGTCTTAGATACATAAAGGTCTGGATGTCCTGTAATCTTTTACTCCGCAATTCAGACAAGACAAAGGTTACTCTGCTGTTTGGGTCTAAAAACCTCAGACACATGTTATCCAATCATATTGCTACCCTAGATCGGCCTTTCAACACCAACGGCATATATATATGTCATATTCGGGGTTGTGACTCAGAAAGGTTGAGAACCACCCTTTGATGACATAGATGACATAGCATTGGCCTCAAGTACTACTGTGATGAATCTCGGAGTTATCTTTGACCAAGCTATATCATTTACCTCATATATAAATGAAATATGTAGAACTACCTTCTTCTACCTGAGGAATATTGCTAAAATTATTAATTAAAAATTATTATTAAAATTTCATCTCTTGCCTAGTGTTGCTCAAGTGGCACCATTGGATTTTCCATATAATTCTATGTTGCATGGAGGCCGCCATATTGCGCCGGCATGTTTCTACATGCTCTGAACATACACTGGCTAGAGACAGATTTCTGCCGCTGCACATTAACTACACATGAGAAGTGTTGGTGGTTATAGTAAAACAACAGTGGGCTGCAGGCTTGGTGCCAGATTGCCATGGCATCTCGCATGCCCCGCCAAGTCTGCCCCACCCCCTTACTCCCATCACCCACAACCACTCTTGCTCCCTTTCCTGCCTCCTAAGCTGAATGACAGGTGGCAGAAACCTGATCAGCATGGGCCTTCATCAAGAAAGCACTTCCCTCTGAAAGGGGCGCACTGCCCACTCGCCCACCCGAGGGCCACAGCATTGGAGCTTCCAAGGCTGTTTGTGTGTGTGTGTATGTGTGACTTCATAAATGAGTCAAGGGATGGGGGAGCTTGGCTACAATGGACACAGGAGCATGTGAGGGACAGAGGGTGAGGGGTATAATGGACTTTTTGGCTGAAGAACCAAACAGTGGAGTTGGCACTGCATGTCCAGGGCTCCAGCAGGAAAACAGCAGGCTGGCTCCCACAATAGTCCATGGGACAGTCCCAGAGGGCCTTCTACAATAGCAGGGCAAGCGGCTGCTGTTAACAATGACCTCCAGTGCCTCACTGCTTGAACTGTGTGGTCCCACCCTTCAGCACTTCCCTTTTAGCGCTGTTATATAGCTTATGCAGGGATTATTATTAGGGACATGTATCTGGAACATGTGTGCATTTTGTCAGTGAAGTCCTGCCATATGGATCTTCTTTTGAGCTCTAGCTACTGTGCTACAATTAACGTCTGATTAGTGCTCTGATGTTGATCTGATGATCAACAAAACGGAAAATGAGATAATAATAACTAGATTTTAATAGATAATAATAATAATATATTTTTAGTATACTACTTCTATTGAACTACTTCCTCCTCTAACATATCACATCAGATATGAAAATCTATTGGCTATCACATCTGCAGTGGAGCATCTTGGCGAGAAATTGGAAATTCAAAGAGTATCATAGTTCTGTCCTTGCAGCACCCACTGGCCCTATTCTATGAAAATTTTATTTGTCTAAGATTGCTCTACAAACAATCACTCCATGGGCTGCAAAAGGAGGGGCAATGTATGGCAGTGGTGGTGGAGGGGTCTCCAACCAAGAGGAGATTTAATTAGTGAAATCTCATTAAGTCTAACAAAATTAAGCGTAAAACAATCCTTCGTGGGGAATCATGGTGGAGGTTTCAGGTGGGTGGAGGGAGGGCAGAAGTAGGGAACGAAGGAAACGAAGACCAGTAGCAATTAGCCTGGCCTATCAGCTAGAAGCTGCCATGTGTGTACAGATCGTCCATTGTTCTATATTTTCTGTGGCTCCCTCCCAATATAGGAGAATTCCCAAAATGTAACAAGACTAAATAAAGACAGCACTTTACATGAAGAGGTTGGAGAGATTATTTACATTTAGTCACTTGGCAGAAATTTTATTCAAAGCAACCTACACAACAACTTACAGCAACGAACACACACCATGAGTAACTTGGAGTTACCTGCTCTACCTACTGAACCACAGCCACCTCTAGTCACAATAGGTGTGTATGGCAGCTAGTTAAGAGTGGTTAATAAGGTAAAAATGTGGTTTAGGAAAGGTAAGGGAAATATTGCAATTACTGTTACATTGGGCCTTTGGGAAAGAATGTGTCTACACATAATAAACACAAATAGTAATTGCAGGTTTTTGACACGATGCTAGCTCTCAAATACCGTACCAAAGTTTTACTATTGAAAACCCACATGAAACCCAACCATAAATGTTTTTTTAACAAAGGGACCCAGTCCAAAATGGACTGGTAAGACTTGACCCAATGGTAACTAGACCTAGTCCAAACTAAGGCCTACCGAAACAGACCAGCACTCACTGCAGCACACAGAAAAAAACCAAACATACTCCAGATATTAGATGTGCTGAAACACATTCCGAGTCCCACAGCCACAGAAAATAAATTTAACATGGCCTGACTCACCCTCCAGGCCAAATCTCAATTATTACAATCCAAATGGAGCTGTGACGACCTCTGGTGCGTTGGAGAAATGATGCTAACTGAAATACCAGTATGTGTTTTACCAAGAGAACCATGATTCAAGCTCAAATGTTGAGAATTAAAAATTAAAAGATACACCCTGGGAAAAAAGTTTAATCATACCAACCACAACTTTTTCTTTTAATTCTTCAAATCAGTTTTAAATTACTTGCATATACAGTGGAGTGGAAGACATAAAAGTCCTTTGGCTCATTTCAACCTAAACCACAGGGAGAGGCAGTAATATTCAAATGGTCCAAGACAGCAATTTCCGCCTAATTTCTAATATCACCGTCTAAGGAAAAACACAGGTGAAGGTACACAGCAACAACAAACAATAAGAATCTACAAGTCTACAAGCAATAACTTGTGTGAAGATGATCTTAACCTTATAAATATGTTAAATTCACAATGGTATTTAGTAACAATAACTGGTCGTGATCTCTAGAGTCACATGAATCACTTCAGTATAATATAATCAGAACAGTTTTTGGTGCAGTGGCAAAATGCTTCTAAACAGAGCATGTATTGTGTTACCACTGTTTGCTGCTATATGGCAAATAATGTTAGAGCTAAAACATATTCTCTACTGCAGCTACATGGAACTATCGTGTTTAACGCAACATATGGAGAAAAAAAAACACACCCTCCTTGCACAGATGTACAGACCTGAATACATAATAGTAAATCTTCATTTGACAAAACTACTTCATATCTGCACTAATGGGTGTTTATAACTTAATTAAAATAAACCTAGGTGCCTCAGTAATTCACAAGCAAAGTCTGCCTCACTGTGTTTTTGTGGGAAGGACTCAAGTTCCAGTCATGGGCATTCAGAAACCATTTGGGGACATTACTGGCCTGTTCCATCAAGGCAATACAATATAAGACTAACATCCACTCCAAAGCAACACTGAATAGCTACAACAAGTGCTTGTTACAAACCAGTACACTGCTCTACTCTCTCCTGCAGCAGGTACCATTAGAAAGGAACTGTCCTTATCTTCCATTTAAGATTATTTACATTTGCTTTTGGTTCCTAGCACCTCATCATTTCTTGTCACAACCACAAACAAGCAGACATACTGTATGTTCAGTGTTTGTGTGGTCTTTTCTTCCAATCATTTAGTTTCATGGGTAAAACATAATGATCAACCAAATCAGCTGAAATCTAAACTGCACAGTGTATTTGTTGGGATGGTTTATAAATTGCAAATGTCACATATTAAATTAAATCATAATTATACAGTTAAGTCTATATTAAAATAAAATTTGGACAGTGGTATATTTTCATTATTTTGGCATTATTCTGTACAACAGCACAGTGAATTTGAAATAAAACAATCAGATGCGTTTAAAGTAGTTTGGACAAAAAATACTGGATACAGGAATTACAGCCAGTTCTATTTACAGACCCTCAACTTTAGGAAAGTATTTAGACAAATCAAAATAATTATAAATGCAGGCCAGTCACTGCATGGGGGACTGACTGCCCACAGACCCACAGATACCACCAGATGCTGAGTTTCTTCCTCAGTGATGCTCTCCCAGACCTTTACTGCAACTGCCTTCACTCCCTGCTTGTTTTGGGGCATTTTGCATTCAGCAAGTGAAATGCAGCTTACAGGGATTCAGGTGAGGTGGCTGATCAAACACTCTTCAACCCCTACATTTGAATAACTAGAACTGACATTGTGCTTAAGCCACCACCAGCCAATAAAGCTGCAACTTCCATCCATGTCTGTCTAAAGTCACATTCTAATCAGTCCAGGAGGATGTTGGTGCCAGATATAATAAAAATCCCTCCAGGCGTTCCTTTATGAAGTCACAGTGACTTTGACCTTTGACTACTAAAGTCTAATCAGTTCATTCTTGAAGCTCAAGCAGACACTTGGGCCAAATTTGAGACATCACGGATGGATGGGCAACCTGAAAGCATAATGTATCTAGCCACAGCATAAAAAATTATGTTATTCCTACAAAATTCATCCCATATTTTAGACAAAAATCTAAAATGAAAGCACATCTTGATTGTTTTAATCCAAATCCATTGTCCAGACTGGTCCTGGCATCTGAGGAAAACAGATTAACTCAGCCAGATCTGTTGTTACTGAAAGTCTGTCAACACTAAATGATCATTCTGTTCATACAACACATACTTTAAACAACACACGGCTTTGTTAATGGCATGTATTAACAAAAAAACTGAGATATAGCATGTTGGTTTATAGGAAGGCAACTGAAAACTTACAGTTAGCTTGCCCACAGCAACGCAGCAGCTTTCAGTTTTGTCGTCTGCTCCGTTGCCCAGTATCCAACACTTCACACAAAGCCTGTCAAACAGATGACAGTGTTTCAGAACTGTAGCTCAATTAAGTCATCATTACTGGCAAGGACATCAACAAATGGCGGCATGCAAAAGATCAGCAACTAAAAGCCACAGCGATGCAGTAGATTGTCACCTCCACTTAACCTTATATTACACTGTCAACAAATCCCACAAAAATACCCAAACCAACATGCATTAGTTCATCTCTCGATACTTTGTCTCCCCTTAGTCCATGGCTCCTACTGAAAAGATAAGATGGAAAAAGAAAAACAGCACACACATTTATGCTACAAGACTTCAATTTCCTACAACAACTGTAGTTTGTAGCAAAAGAAATATTGCTTTTTCTGGGGACTTGTTTCAATGGCAGATTAAATTCCCATTTCATGTTCTAGTGAGCTTCCTGCAGCAGGAGAGGACAGCAGTGTATATGGATCAAATGGGACTGGATCAAAATAAAGTTGAGTGTGTGCTCATGGTAATGAAGGAACATGTGTCACATGTGCAGCAGTGACTCATCAATGTGTGTGTGTTAATAGTTTTTGGACAACAATAGAGCTCTATGGCACAGGGGAATAAGGTACATGTGGCTCTAGACTCAAACAATATGTTAAAAGGACACATCCGTTGTTGGTTTGAGTCTTTTTATGGGATGTGTTTGCAATAAAAAACATCCTCTGCCCTAAGGAAGATGTTAGCATTGGAAACTGATTGCTAATACTGAACTACAAACTGCTATTATGTGAAATGACACATTTTACCATTACAGCCTGTCATAACACTAATAAACTACTCTATAAGTACTAGCAAGTGTCACTGACACTGACATGAGTTAGTGTTTGACATCATATATGAACCTAATATATATTAACTGTATTACAATCACAGTGGTACCAGTTCAAACAGTATTTATGTACAAAACCCAGGTCTAGTGTTTGTACACTATAAAGACTGGAACTTATATGTTGGCATAAAGTTAAGTTACAAGTTGTAAACTTAAGACATCACCAATTAGTAAACATATACATTTTGCCCACAAATCTCCAGGATTATCATTTAGTTCAACAGCATTTTTCAGTTTGTAATAAAACACAGGTTAAAAAATTATTGGGGCTCTGTCAACTTATGTTCTTTAGCTGCATAATACATAAAACAAATGCTAAATAGTTTACTTTATTCTATGTTAATTAGCATGTCATAAAATTTGACTAACTTATTCTTATTAGATAACTTACATCTAACTACTAACATGTTTATATATGTTTTAACTAAAATCACAAGTTTAGGAGTAGGTTTTTTTTTTACAATGTAGTGTTATCATTCCTAGCCATGATAGGACATAACAAAGACAAACAAACTCACTGTAGATAATACTACTATAAACCATTTTTTTGGTAGAAGACTGAGGGGATGACTTAAGGACCGTTCCCTGATGGATTCAAACAAGGGACAGTAACACCCATCTAAAGCCACAAAATAAATCCTTCAAAAGCTGCTCACAGAAGAAGCACTGGGAATGGTGAGTTAGTAGAATTTAAGATTTTTATGAAATTAATAGAACATCTTGAAATATCGGGAAAAAATATTAAGGCACATTTTTAAGTCAAATTAAAAGGCACAAAAATCCAACTTTTGGATGTTTGGTTCCAAAGTTAAGGTTGTTTT
>JAUBNQ010000006.1:1626376-1641108 GCA_032353495.1 Ctenopoma kingsleyae
AAATGTGTGTGTGTGTGTGTGTGTGTGTGCGTGTGGAGTGGGGGGGGGGGGTGCACTAAAGCAACTGTCAGCTCTTTGTGTGCCCTACAGATTTAAACTCGAGGTTAATGTCACTGGTGCTCGTGTTGTCTTACACTCTCAGCAAAGTCATAATGTTCTGAATGTAATGGAGTGAGGAGACAAGAAATCAAGGACGATGAATGCGGCCAAGAGACAGCAATCACCGAGTTCCACGTGGCTCATACAGACAGCTGAGGTTCAGAATAATCGAGGTACTGTATGATTGTACGGAAATGGCTCTTTCCCCAGACGTGTTTATTTGGACATTACCCACTTCCCCCACACATTACTGACAAAGAAGCGCTTGGAGCTAATTAACTTTACTTGTTCTTTCGCTCCCTAAAACAAAGGTTTACTATATCCACAGCACATTGCACCGACAGACATAAAGGTTTTTACTGGAGATTTGATTAGACAACAGCACAGATACGACTAAGAAAACCAGTGGATATCACCAAAGCTAATGAAAATATTTATGGTGTACCTATAAAACCAGTTATGGAATTGCAGTTTGCTTAAAGCTACAATATACAACTTAAGATAGAGCTAGCATGATACTCAAAATCAATCCGCTTTGCTCCGCCCAGTCCTCCTCACTCCCTGCTCTGCTACGCTCTCCTACAATCGACTACACTACTACACAAGCCTTCGTGTAGTAGTGAAATCACTGAAATTCTCTGACTGGCTAGAAAGGTGAGTCTCACTCAAAGACTTTTAGAAGCAAATATCTCGGCACTGCTGCCAGTGCTGTTCTGTAGGTCGGACTTCACGGGTGGTGTTGACAGCACTTCTCTACATTAACATACATTTTCCCTATTAAATCAGACCACAAGTTTTCCCTAACTTTAACTAAGCTATGAAGTGCTGTAGTCTGAATATGTGAATAACAAACTGGAAGCTGTATCACACTACTCGATATTCTGGCAGAAAAGAAAAACACTGTCAGTATTTTACTGACATGTTCAGTACCAGTGTATTTTCCACTTGCTTTTTACTTTAATTAACTGCATATCCTCATTTCTGTAACATAAAATGTAATGTGGTTGCAATTATGTTCCCTACAAAATCATATTTGCTGTTGCAGTTCAGTTATATAGAAACTGGGGTTGTCGAACACAGTTTTGTGATATGTTTGATAGGAACATTTTACCAGATATGTTCATCATCATTCATTGAAAATCACCATTATGTTGAAGAAAGCAATGTATTTGCACTTACAAAGTAGTAATATATTATGTTATATGATCAGGATTTCTAGAGCCCTTTTCAGACATGCAGTTCATAACATTGCTTTGTTATGTCTGTTAAAGCAGCAGCATTCTGTCACTCAGACATTACATTAATTATTCTCACTGCTTCAGCCATATTACAGTACAGAGAGTCACAATATGTGTGAGATTGGACAGTACATCAAGTGACAATGATCTGACCTGCAAAGTATAGCCTGCAGCTGAAAGGCTCCATCTTCCAACAGTTACAACAAAGCATTAGGCATAAAGTAAAGAAAAATATGAAGCACACACAATCAACTTTTCAGGACCGGTTGAAACATAAAAAAAAGTTGGTTTGATGAATGATAAAAGACGAAAAAGTCTAAATTAGTCCAGATAAAGTCCAATTAAAACCTGTGTATGCACAGCTCCACCCTGGTCAATGCCTGCCTTTACCTGCTGTCAATAATACATGTAAAAAAAATAATTTAAAAAAATATAGCAATCTCATTTGTTCATATTCATTAATGCAGCTACTGGTAGCTCAGACCTGTGCTGTGTCGTAAGTGAGACATAAATGTTAGTATAATTAGTGAGACATAGTAGGACGGAAAAGTGACCAAAGTGCCTGTTCAGACATGAAGCCGACACGTTCAGATGGCGTCATATTAATATCTGAAATGAGTTTAGGAGACAGGTTGTAGCAGCTGTCTATATTTATCCATTATGTAGCATATACTGTTATAACTCCTGACACTTTGTATCACAGGCTTTTAGATCTTTTGTGCACTGATATAAACTGATCTGAATCCAGAAGCACTGAAACATCCAGGAGACCAAAATGCCTTAATGAAACATAATACAAGAATAAAAATAGTGCCATCCTCCTTTAATATTTTCAGAGCGACAAGTCTTATGAAACCTGTAAAAGACGTAGCCTTCCCCAGGAAAATGAAATGCACTTGGGCTGAAGCCTGTGCTGTCATAAAATCTTGGCACTTTTATAGCAGGGGACAGCACTACATAAAGGAAGTCATTTACAGCTAATAAGAGCGATCACTAAAACGCATTAGGGCAAATTATTCTGTCCTTGCCACTGCATAATGCTTTTCCTAAAGTCTGTTGATAAGCCGCTGTTTCACCTAAGAGCTTATACACTAACAAGTGTTCCATCAGGCATCTGCACAGATCGCATGGAAATTAACTGTAAGGTATACAAATGGATTTGAAGAGAAAGCCGCTTTTGTTAAAGTCTAATGTCAATATAAAGGAGCAGCTACAGACTGAGTGAAAATATTGTCCTTAAGATCAGTGGTGTCCTGGAGTGCAATAGGCTGAACCATTCAGATGAGATGTGAGTGGCAGAAAGAGCAACACTTGAATAATATCTTTGGAGAGGATTCTGAAAAATGGGACCGTGCTCCAGTAAATAGCCTTTGGAGGTCACAACTTAACCACTGTTGCATTGCTATTCAAAGTGCAGAAGCGGTCCTCAATGAGCTGCCTTGCCAAGTAATCAAAGTAGGATGACTTCAGAAGGCCATCTAGCACAGTTTGAAAGAGGCTAATTTTTCTTCTCTATTGCACACTTTGCACACGTTGTGTCTTGGGTGCCTGACCCGTCTCTTCCTGAAGCTCCTCTGTGTGCTAATACAGCTGAAAACACAGTGAAGATTGGTAATCAGGGATGAAAAAGCACTTCACACTGCTGATAAAAGTTACCTTAGTATATTTCTGTTGATGTGTACTTGGCTGTAAAACTTTGTAACAAGACTTACTCTGACTCACAAAGGAGGAACAACACATTTCCTGCTGGCAGCAGTACAGCAGTGCTGGGGAAAAAAAACAGCTGGTGCTAAACTGTACCTGCAGTGCGGTGAGGCCTGACGTTTCAGCAAAACAAGAAAACGTGCTGGTGGCAACAGCGAGCTTCGCTAACGATGTCGAGTTTGCAAACTGGCAAGAGAAAGCCGCTGCCGCCACTTTTCCAGGCCGGCGTAAAGGAGCACAGGAGAGTGGAAAAAGCAGCACTGATGACATTTCACGTTTAAAAGTTTTACAGAGTATTACACTGTGGGAGATTTTCAACAGCGGCGACACCAGTCTGGCCTGTGCATTTTATTCATTTTTCTGAGGGGAGCACAAATATGCAGCCGCCACAGTGCTTGCAGGGATTTTCTTTGCTATGATCTGCTGTTGAATTCAAATCAAATATTTTGAACCTCACCCAGCTCGGCTGTTACCGGGACTCTCGAATATAATAAATTCAGGATTTACTGGCAGGCTTCATATTTCTCTGTGTGAAGCTCTACTCATTTATTAGGATTATCTACATTCTACCAGAGATAAGAACCAAAGGCACAATGAGCTTCAGAGTCTTTTTAAATGTATTTAGATTCAGAATATATAATAAGCCGCTGCTAATTTGATTTTGTGCTTGATCTTTGAATAATGAGCACAGATGTCTAAAAATACTATGTTTTAATTGTTTTAGTGCAAAAATAATGAAATCAAAAGCAGTTTCTACAAACTAGAGAAAATACTGAAGACATTAGAGGGAGGCAAAAGCCTGCATCTTATGCATTTTTGAAATAGGTTTCACCCACAGTAAACACACTCACTCTCTCTCTATCTGTGCATCCTGCTGGTGACGAACCTAAGCTTTATTGGGCTCCTCCAGTATGTGCCATAACTTCGACTTAGTTTACGGAATGTGTTCCTGCTGGGTTTTTATTTCCTCTGTCTGTAGAGCAAAAAAAAAGGAATGCAATCAGAGTACTGATGCTAAAATCATTACCTAATGACTAAAATCTTTGTATGACTTCTTGCATGCTGTGACATTCACTGTTTCAAGCACACATCTCATATAATTGTGCAGGGAAGAGCATTTCTAAAAGTTTGTTTGAGTACTGTCTGCAGGGCCAATTGATTCAAATGTGCTCAGGCCTAATCAATCACCAATTCACATTTTGTAGAATATGGATTTTGTTTTTTTACATGCAGGTTTTCCTTCCTTTTTTTTCCAGCAGAGGATGTTCTGATGACAAATGAGCACTGCAATATTGAGATAACATGCTGCTATAACAACACATTGTGCAATAAAGCAGCACAAGATGGGATTTATCCCAAACTGTTAAGAAGCTATACTGAACGTACCCACAGTCAGATACTTTTTGTGAGGTTTTCTTCACATAAAACTTTTTTTCTAGTTTGGTTGTATTTCAAATAAAAGTCAGTTCAATTCAAAGCTGATATTACTGTCTGAGTACAGCCTCTGAACTTACCACACCGCAGCCTCATATAGCAAGTATTATAATCACATCTCTATGTCCTTCCAGAAACAAAGCTTCATGATGTTAATAGTATGGAGGATCATTAAATTTGCCTGCTGCTCCTCTTGGAGCATAAATCAAGCCAATCCATCTCTCCTCGAGCCTCCCTCCAGCCCTGTACCCCCCACTCCCTGGTGGCTTACTTGAGCCATGCCAACGCAGCACTGGCTGTGGAATGAGCAAGGGTAAGCATGCAAGGGCTGTCCTTAAGCCGAGCTGTCTGACGGTATAAACAGACCTCTGCCTCCTCTTGAGAGCAATAGGGATCAAGCAGGCTTAGTAGGCATGACCTGCAAGGGCCCAGACAGAGGGGGCCAAAACATGCAACACAAACACAACTGTCTTAAGGATCGCTGCGCTATTGAACATGAGAAAAGTGGCCTACATCACATTGCTCACGGCCCCGGAACAGAACCTAGATGCACTCCACTGAGGATTCCCAGCAGACTTAGGCCTCATACATAATTCTCAACATCCTCTCTCTTCCTTGTTTTTCCCAGCCTGATTTAAGCAAGCGAGGCTCTCAAAAACAATTAAATCTGAAAATCTGATGCTATAAAAAAACATTCTGCAAAGTAAGGCCTATTAGTCTTACAAGACCCTCAAAAAGGAAAAGAAAACGATCTGTTGAAAAAATGATGTATTGCTTTCTGCGGCACCATGCAGGGTGGAATTAAAGGCAAAGGAAAATGACAACACATTTGCTTGTGGTTTAATTTCCTCAATTGCTTTATGGCCATACATAAATGCTTAAATTGGTTTGTAACATATGCTCTCCTCGCTCTGTTTACTTCCTTCATTTAGTGTGACTGAATCGCTTTATTTGTGATTATCACCCCCAAAAAAAGCTGCTGGAACGCACAGCATCACACCTCATGATGTCATTTACCCATATAGTAGGAACGGGAATATGCAAATAGTGTCAGAGCATTTTGCAGCAGCGAACATGCCCCGGGGCTGCTTGTCCAATGACACAAATCATCAATTAAGATCTCAGCAGGGCTTTTTTGGAGATAAACTAAATTGGCATTATCCCGCTCTGACAATATGTAGAGCCGTGTGGGGTACATGACAACAAAGAACAAACATCACTGAGGGTGATTGGTGGTGATGTGATTGTGTGTGTGTGTGTGTGTGTGTGTGTGTGTGTGTGTGTGTGTGTGTGTGTGTGTGTGTGTGTGTGTGTGTGTGTGTGCAGTTTATTCCCAGCTGAATCATCCACTTTGAGACGCAGACAAAGGTACACAATCATCTGAATAGTGTAAAAGGTAACAGACCTTTTTTTTAGGGTTTTTCAGCAGCGACTCACAGCAACAACAACAACAGTGTCTTTCAAAGCATTTACTTTCACAGAGGGGGTGCGAGTGTTAGGGCTCCTCGAGGGATTTGACGCTCAGCACTCTGCACCTGCCGAATGTGTCTGACGGAGGGAGCTAAAGTGGTCTAAATCGCCATTGTGATTTCTCAGGGAAGCAGATGATTAGTAAACAAATGGTTCTGGCATATTTAATGAAGCTAATGTACTCCCAGTGCTCTGCTGTGAAGTGGGGGGGACTAAACTTTGCAATACCACAAAGAAAATGTGACACATAAGTAACAGTAAAGTTTGCCTGAACTTTACATTTGTGTATAGTTATGTGATATGATATATGTGAGGGAGCTCAGATCAGAGCTTGACAGTGACTGAGCAGACAAGATGCAGAAGTGCCAAAATACAGCTAACGACCTGCAAGTCTGTGCATTTTCAATCACGAGATCATTCAAATCAACAGTGCAGGTTCCCAAAGTGCAGAAGACAAGCTGCGGAGTGAAGGTAAATCACACTAACAGAATTTCAGTGCCAGTCAAACATCTCCTGTGAGTGAAAAAAGTCATTCAAGCAAATGTGGAATAAACCAGTCATCTGAAATAGAGAGCGGCAAGTGGCACACAAAGAAGGCCAGTGTTCGGTCTAGAGAGTTTCTACAGGGCCGGGTAGACTGGGAATAAACAGCAGACCTCACTGACATGCACACAGTTTGAGCAAGAGCTCGAAATAGAGACTTAAATAGAGATTTAATGAAGAAATACAGACAGGATTCAAGTTCCCGTTTAACCTTTAAAATACAAAAGGATGTAAATAGAGAGCAGTGTTGTACAATAAAAATAAAACTTAGCTTTACTTTGAAAAAACTGCTGTTCAAGTGCATATGGAAACTATTAACTAATGGAGCTATTAAATTAATATTCATTATAATATATATACAAAGCTGAATTTCTTGTTTTTCTTTTCAGTTTGACATTAATATGCTGCAATTATTTGTGCACTGTGTCACACACAACACACAAAGCACACACACAAACAGACACTATTAGCATAACATTTATTGTGGGGGGAAAAAAGACGATTTGACTTTAATTTAATAACTTTAGTTAATTTTACGCTGAAAATCCATTTTTTACGAACACACAACAACTTTGCCTATCAAAATAAAAGCATTTTCTTTTTATTTAAATAAAACCCACCTCATAACTTCAACATAAGGAAAATCGCAGTAGAGGTGAAAACACAACAGCAGAACATTTTCATTGTCTTTTTTTTTTTTTACAGTCTCAGTGCCATGTGCGTTCCCGTGCTGACTAACAAAGGCGCACAAATAAAATGCCAGCTCCCCGCAGATATGCGCTTATTCTGTGCCACTCGCTCGCTAAATTATTATTATTTTCTACATTACATTCCTTTTTCTGACAAAAGATCGTCCGCAAAACGCAACACATCCTAGATAACTGCATCATAAACATTACCGACACATTTTTCTTTTGTTTTTTTTTTAAATCCAAACGTTGCATCAAGCACAAGAAACAAACAAAATAAAATCCACTAGTCTTTCAGTCCAGCACAAAAATGCATCTCCTCTCCTTTCCCTCTTTCTTTTTTCTCCCCCTCTTCTACTTCACCCCTCCCTCACTCTCTCGCTCTCTCTATCTCACTCACACACTCTCTCTCCCCCTCCCTCTCTCTCTCTCTCTCTCCCTCTCTCTCACTCTGGCCTGGCTGGCTGGCTGTCTGACTGTATGAATAATGTCCTGCCTTTTGAAATGAAGGGGGGGAAAGGGGAGAAAAAGGACGCTGAAGTGCTGAAGCCCTGCTCCCATGCACTGACATTGAAAATGAATGACAGCTTACCTGCATGCCAATCTTCATCAGACTGACACTGGGCTGACAGCACAGCCTATACTCCTCCACACAGCCGGTGACGTCAGCCATGCCAGGCCCCTCCCACCTCCATCTCCATCTCCGCTCCCCGTTTTCCCAATGCCGGGCTACTGATGCCTTCCAGTGCCCGTTGGAAAAACGGCAATCAAGCGTGGGCCCGCGCGTAAAAGGTGGTTTGTGTTCAGGTTGTCGGCTATGGAAATACATAAAACACTGAATTTTTTTTTTGTTTTGTTTTGGTTGATCCTGATCAGGTAGTATAATCCAGTCAATTTATGCTATAATTTATACAAATCCATAACCAATAATCACCCACAGAGGCACAAGTCCACACTCCATCATGTTTTATTTCGGCTTGGACACAGATAAAGACAGTGTTAAAAGTTTAAAATGACACGAAAAAAAAAAGTGTGATTTAATATGGAAACAGCATTCTTGACTGGTGACACATGCTGTGAGGACAACACGTGTACAATTCAGTTACTTCAGTCTACGAGAGAGCGAGTGAGAGAGAGATGTTCTTATTTGTTCAAAGAAACCCAGTTAACCCCCCCTGTTCGTTTAGCTTTTTCCATCCAGTTCTACTAAAAAACTGCTCTGGGTTGAGTCATTTTGACTCATATGTTATGGTCAATCTCTTAGATCACTGAATTCAGCAGTCTACAAGTAACCAGAACAACAATTTCCTGTATGAAAGTATGATAATCTCAAATTGAACATTTGTTTGTTTAGCCAGTGCTGATTTGTATCATCCCAGTCAGGGTTAATAAGGATCAGAGAACATTACCACACAGTTTCATGCGTCCTTATGCTGTGTGTTGTGTTTCTGTGTCACTCCTTGCATCCATTGCTCTACATATCCAACTAGTATCTAAGTCATTAATAACACCAGGTGCATGGATCTTACGAGGGCCACATAAAGGCAACATGTCTCCTTCCACGCAGAGGCACCTCCGGAGCACCAGCACACACTCACACAGCTTTGAATTTCAGGATCAGGCCAGCCCCCTGTCGGTCCGCGTTAAGAAGTGCATGCTTCACAAAAACACAAGTGGAGCCTTGAATGAGACTGACAGCGAAAATGTTCTTCTTCTGTCTACTTTCATCTAAAATACAGAAGAAGTGCGTTTTTATCAGAAGCAGACTGTGATAAATCAAGCAGGGTGAGTTTAGATTGCAGAGGTGGCAGAATTAGTTTTAATGCGTTGTATACGTAAGATTAAGTAAAAGTAGCGTAATTGTAGCTAGCTACAATATGTCGTATATTATAGACATTATACATTATAATTAGAACAGCCTAATAGGACCGAAAGGTTAGAAGAAATGCATCGTGGTTGTGTAAAGTGGGAGTCACGATGATAAAACAGCGCCGTGTACGTCTTTCCACGCTCAGGAAAACATAACCAAATGCTGTTTTAGTAACGTACCATTTGATTGGCTAGTCTACAAAACGTGCACCCAATTACACTGCAGTTTGCTGTTACCAGGAAGCAGGGGACGCGATTCAGAGGGCTTAAGCTAAACTAGGGACTGATTACTCCTAGCTAGCTGTTAGATAAACGGTTGAAAGAGCCACTTTTTTTTTACAGCAACAGAACTATAAAGTGATTACTAACTATTCAAACTGTTGGTTTAAGCAGAGCGGTGTTAGCACAACAGTAACAGCTGACGTACCCACACAACGGTGGTGCAGTTACTGTTAGCTTCTGAAGCTACACACTGACTGGCTTAACAATAGTAGTGCTTAATAATGGCACAGACGTGGGTCGTAAAATGCCAATTTATCGACCTCACTGATTAAATAATATCTGTCGAGGATGTTTTCCTGAAACCTGCCTAACTTGATTTGCAAAAATGTCAAATACCGTGTTGGAAGTCGGAACGGGCGTTTTCGTCATTGCTGTCGTTTGGATCGCGGCACTTGTGTTTGGGTTTGTGTTGTTGAGAGCATCTGGACCGGCAAAGTGAGTGAGAACAGACACGACAGCCGGTACACACACTCCTTGCACAGACACGGTTAGAAAATCTTTGTTGATCTAGAAGAATAGCCACGATCGCGGCGATTCTTCTCATGTGACTTAGTCACTGCCATATTCCTTAGACACTTCGGCCACTTTAACGCTTTCGTGCATGCCAACCGAAACACTCATCTTCTACTATACTAATAACTATATCATCGGTAGTGCTGAGGTTTACTGTTAAATTCGGCATATTAATGGTTCGTCTGGTGTTTCTTTACAACATATGCTCACGTCACTCATGATCAAATCATTGTGTTTGCGTGGAGGAAAACTGTAGAAATATCTATAATCTATAAACACCTGGAATACAGCTGATTAAAGTTCAAAATTGTGGAGTGTGAAGAGTTTTATGTCTCTCATATCATATGATATAAGATAAAATATCATAAAGTGTGTCCTGTGTACATGAAACTAGTTTTTCGCTGAGCACTTTTTCCAGAATTTCTCACAGAGGTGGTGTACCCAGAGAGACCAGCAAAAACAACAACACCTTTCTTTGTCTATCATGATATTAAAAAAAATAAAATATACCAGTTGTCTGCTGCTGCCATGCATTGTGCAGTAAATGCTTGTGCAGTTGCTTTGGCACAGAATGCACAGTGGCAGTAAACACCCTGCCCTTGTGTTGGTTGCAGATACAGTAAAGTTTAAATGGGGTGAAACGTGCTATTTACTTGATTGGAAAGTTAACAGCTTTTTGAAAGCACAGTAAAGAATGCCATTGTTCTGATTGGAAGTGCACAGTGGCATTATTCTCAGATAACCCTGTATTTACTGCGGATCTCTTTGTTTTAATTGTGTGCTGCTGTCTGTGTGTATTTTCTCCCACTAGGTTGGGAGTTATCCCCATTTTCCTCGTGGCTCTCACCATCACTCTGGCACTAGTGCTTTTCCCTCGCAGCTCGGAGACAAGTCTCCCTTTTAAACAGATAGAGGTGAGTTCCATTCACTTATCCCCACACTCTTACAACACAAATGCTTCATTTTGTATGTCAGCGTAGTTACATCTGTAAGCTGGGTTTACATTGTCAACACTTTGTTTTTTTTATGGTTTATTTATGGTTAACATCCTGTGTAGTTAGTATGTTGTACTATTAAAAACCATAGAAATATATTTACTTTTAAAAAATAACTTGTTTTTGTAAAATGTTAACACAATGATTTGACATAAACCACAATAATAAAACACACAGAGACTTGTGTTATTATCATCTGTTAATTGTGACTGGTGCATAATGACTACGTAATGTGCTTGAGTTGAAAATAAAAGCAGGCCTGGGATGTTTTCAGTCTTGTTGTGAGGCCATTTGGCTTTAATTACCACCAAATGTTTTGGGTACAGACCACAGGGTGAAGAATAAAGATTCACAGCCTCTGAATAAACAGCTCAATGTAGCTGAGTGGTTGTCTCCTGCTCAGTTTTTTGCTCCCAAAAATATATTTAATCATAAATATGGTAACATCCATTCTCTTGATGCACGCGCGCGAGCGTGTGTGTGTGTGTATTGGCCAAACCCCAAAAGCAGAAGTTCAGATCATGTGTTGTAACTAAGAGCTGAATTATTTATTCATACTGACTGATGTAGGTTTGAGTTAAGTGCACATTAACAGCCTTTCCCAAATAAAACCCTTATTCTAATATAAGCCAGTATTCACAGAACTGCAGGCCTGTAAATAGCATGTGCCATTGTGTGCGCGCTTGTGAGTACGTGCTTGTCGTAAAAAGCCTGCTCTGCTTTATCTTAGTCCAACAGCAACACAGAACAAACACTCCCCCATGTTGCCTCCGGGTCGTGCCAATAAGCCGGCCAGATCTGCCAAGCAAGCTGCCACCCCATAGAAATAGCATAGCAGAGCCCCGTCCTGGCCAGCTCATGTTTTATAGCCTCTGTGCAACGGCAGATACCAGACCAGCAACAGAACGCAGAATGTGACTTTCTGGATTTCTGTACAAGGCTGACGGGTAAATTAAACCCTTGCCTATTGGAATAATGCACGCCAGCATTTAAAAGAGGCTATATGTAAAAATCACATGTAGTATACAGTAATGACACCTTAGGAGTGATCTTCCATTGGTTTGCTTTGTGCACAGTTTGAAAAGGGCATGTTATGTTTTTTCTAATTTGGAAGTCTGTTTCTTTACTCAAGTACTGTACCTAAGTACAATTTTGAGAAACTTGTACTTGACTGGTATATTTCCATTTAATGTTCTTACTTTTACTCCACTACAAATCAGAATTAACTATTGTACTTTTTACCAGCGGTGGAGGAAGTATTAAGATCATTGAAGTAAGTCCCACAAATACTCTGTTACAAGTCCTGCATACAAAAGTATTACCGCAAAAAACACTTGAAGTAAAATAGTCTTTATGCTGAATTGTTAATTTCACATCAATAAATATATTATTAGATTATGTTTACTGATGCTTTGCACTTTGATGTGTTCACCTCTTTAATGTTGCCACTGGTAATGATGATGAGTTGATTTGAACCCCTTATACGTACTGCTGTATAGTGAGTCTTATAAAAAGGATTATACTGTATTTTATGTAACTCTAACTATACTTATCGAATAAATGTAATGGGTAAAAGTGCAATGTTTGCTTCTAAATTAATTACAGTAGAAATCCCTCCAAACTGTACTTACAACGTGACAACCAGCACTACACCACTGCTTTTTACTCCACTCTGTTTATCTGACAGCTCTAGTTAGATTATTGATACACAATACAGTATAATCAATTAATAAATGATGATGTATTAACCATCTGGCAGTTCAAAAAAGTGCTTTAAGTTACCTCCACTTTTATCAGCTGCTGTTTCTGTTCCACACCAAGTTGCTAGGTAACAGAACTTTTTTTTATTAATTATTACAACTATTTCTTTGCTATATTTTTCAACTTTGGAAGCTTGTCAGATAAATTTAGAGTAGACTCCTAAATTCACATTGTCAACTGCATCAAATTCAAGTGTGTTTAAAGTACAGCTTTCTTAGTAGACTACTCATACTTTTGTACATAGAGTAAATCTTAGAGCTTGTATTTTGTACTTGAACTTGAGAAAAGAATTATAGTGAAGTACCTTTTGAGGCACTTTTAGTATTGGTTTTGTACTTCTACCACTTAATAATGAATAAAATAGAAAATAAGTATTGAAAAAAAGGTACACATGCATGTGAAGGTGACAAACTGCCTCAGTGGTGACAGCTGAAGCCATTATGTATTCATATCAGGTTTTGTTGTAGACTCATTTTCAGTGAAAACACAAAAAACTGAAAACTTACTTGCAATCAAAGGGATGATGTGATTGGCTGTGTGAGTGTGTGTGTGCGCGTGTGTGTGTGTGTGCGCTCATACTGTGTAGAAATGTCTAACCTCTTGCTGTTGAACAAAAGTAAAATATCATAGAGCCAATTAAGCCAGTCCCAGACCCCCCTCTCCCAGTCCTCCACCCCCCGCCTGCATGCCTGCTCCCACCTGTGCGCCCAGTGGCACATTAATAAAACATGGCCCCACACTTTGGGTTCCTGCTTGCTGCGTAATTGGCAAATTAAAAAGTGAGATGTGTTAAATGCGTCCATCAGAGACGGCATACATCATCCCCACCTCTCCTAGAGACCAGCACATTTATACACACACACACACACACACACACGGACCACATCTAATTCCACAAGAGTCCACGTGAAGTCTCTCTTTAGTCAGCAGTAGAGCTGGAGTATTATGTGGCTTAAGGACATCTTCACAGTTTGTATTTACGTATTCATGGGTGGCTCATGATCTAAATATTAACAAGCTATCAGTGAAGTGTTGCTTAAATCTAGAAACTTTCAAAAAATTTCCCCTAACTTAAAGGACGCCTTTAAATGAGTTAAATTAAGTGGATTTCTTCCACAAGTCAGTGTTTTTATAAACAAAGTTCTTGGGCTGGAACAACGTGTCCACATAAATGTGTCACAGTGTGGGATTTTTTTTTAGCAGATACCTAATAAAATGCACAACTGCTACACACAAGCGCCTCACAACAAAACATCTCGGGGTTCTCTGGCCTCAAGATAATGAGATGGTGCTGTCAGATGAGTTGTGTCTGATTGTTGTTTGGCACTAGTGACTGAAAGTAGTCGTTGTGTTCTTATCTCTTGTATTTCAGTCAAGAACTCAGTTGTATGCTCCCTACATCAGATGCTAATGGCTCGTATGACAATACTGCATTGTGATTATTTGTGCAGTGTGACAGCACAGTGGTGCTTTTTTTTCATTTTCTCCCACAGTCCAGTCCAATAACATAAAGGTTAGTTTAACTGGGGAAGCTGAGTGGGGTAAGTTGTCTAGCGTGTACAGGGGTGTACTGCTTCTGATAAATAAACTCAGTCATCAGACTTGCAGAGGCGGCAGAAGTACACAAATCCAATACTCAAGCAACTGTTCAAGTACATGCCTAAAACAGTACTCCACTTGAAGTAGAAGTACCATTTGATATTATTTTTTCAAGACTTAGTACTAAGGCCTTATTCCATTTGATATTTGACCCCTGACCCTTGTTTTTTAGGGCCGCCCTCATTTTCACATTTTTATAAGCCAAGTAACAGAGAAAATACTTTGTGTGTTTGTTGTCCAGAAGAGAACTATGGTTGTCACAAAGTGACCCTTTAGTTAGTAATAATTAAAAAAGCAAATGTTGGAGTTACACAAGAGTAGAACTAGACTTAAAACTCAAAATACCTCAAACTTGTATATAAGTACAGCACTTGAGTAGATTCTGCTGCTTCTGATCATAAACCCCAAATCACATTTTTCTAGTGATTGACAATACTTGACCACAGTTAGTCTGAAAACAAGTTGTGTGTGTGTGTGTGTGTGTGTGTGTGTGTGTGTGTGTGTGTGTGTGTGTGTGTGTGTGTGTGTGTGTGTGT
>JAUBNQ010000006.1:1649664-1661497 GCA_032353495.1 Ctenopoma kingsleyae
TCGTTCTCTTTTTGAATTGTAGCAGGAAGAACGTTATGACTGTGATAAACACATGGAGAGCAAAAACTGTGGTCTAGATGTCATTATTATTATTATTATTGCTCATTTTTCTTAACTAGAAATCCCTAATTATAAGGCAGTGACTGAAATTCTACTTTCTGCAGTTGTCACACTATACAGTCTTATTTAATGGAGCCGTGTTGGGTATAATCAGGTTTCTCTTTCCTTTTACTACTAACACTACTACTTCTCATTTATTGAATGGGGTAAAAAGTGTCAACGTTTCACCTAAAATATAAGTTAGTATAAAAGTCTAAAGGTTCACAGCAGCTTCCATAGCCAGTGAATCTGATAGACTTTCCTGACACAGCTCTCACAGTGTCAGTGTGTCAGCGTCAGGTGTGTGGTTTTGTTGCAGCACACCTTCCCACATCTTCTGAGTAGGGTTTGTGTGGAAGCACTGATAATTTCTTGAGTTCTGGCGGGCGATGAGCTTCCTCATCAACACCCTCCTCCTCTTCCTCCTCCTGAGAAATGCTTGTAGGAATACATATTTTAACCATGATGCACTGATGTTTTGGCTGCATCCCAGAATGTGAAGAGACACAGCGACAGTGAGGTTAAACAGCTATTGTTAGCTGTAGTTTGAAGGTATTTCCGGCCATAGTGAGTGAAAGACCAGCTCGAGAAGTACAAGCCCGTTTTTGACAGCCACTGATGTTTAAAGCAGCTCAAAGTATTTGATCAATTTAGGATTAATATGAAATTCAGATGGGATGTTTCTCATTTCTCACCTAAACCTAAAATACATCTTGAAAGTGTCTTTGTTCTGTTGCGGATGTGCTGTTGAGAGGGTTCCAGTCTGCGTTTGTTGCAGCTGATGTTTCTGACCTGGGAGCTTCCTCTCCTATCAGGAAACTGATCACAGTCTCCCAGTTTCCTTCAGCGTGACCGTCAAGCTCCACGGGAAGTTCAAACAATGGCATTCCGCTGCTGCTGGCTGCAAATAGACGTTATTTGTTGGTAGCAGGGCTTAAATCTGTTTGTTGTGTGTGTGTTCCACAGCCAGTTCAACTCAGAGGAGTTGATGCATTGTGATAAGAGCTGCTGTTTGGGTGTTTCCCCACACTGCAGGCTCCTGTCCAGAGAAGAATAAGTTCAAATTCCTGAAGTACATTATCTAAACGACCTGAAGTGAAACATGTGCAATGCTAAACGTAATGCCTTAGTGCACTCACAGTATTTCTGTGATCAAAAAATAATTGTGTGCCTAAGGCAGAGTGTAAGGAAAATAAATGGAACCCAAAGAGTGTGGCACATTTTCCTCTTCAAGGCAACCACAGTAGAGAGAACGTCACTCACTCTTTACAATCTCTACAACATCTGTGTACCATCAGGTTCCAAAGTCCGTGCAGAGGAGACGGCGCCCCGCATCGTCCACCACCCATCTGACGTCGTGGTGAAAGTGGGCAACCCTGCGACGCTCTCCTGCCGGGCGGATGGCAACCCGAAGCCCACCATTGAATGGTTGCGCAACGGCCAACCCTTGGAGACGACAAAGGCAGACGGCCAGTTGCAGCCCATGGTTTTGTCAGAAGGTAGTCTCTTCTTCTTGAGTGTGGGAGGTGGCAAGCGAGGTCAGTCACATGAGGGCGTCTATGCCTGCGTGGCCAGGAACAGCGCGGGGAAGGCGTCGAGCCGTAATGCTTCCCTGTATATCGCAGGTAAGACTGTGGCATGTGAGTGTATACTCTATACTGCCCGAGTGTGTTCTGCCACTGAACATTTCCAGGGACAAGAAAAACAGTCTAATAGACGTGAAAAATCACTGTTAACGTCAACATTCACCTCTGAGGAGGAGCATTTTTTAATTCTTAAAGCTGCTTTTATAAAAACACAACTCAAATGACAAGAGACTCATGAGAATCATTACTGCTAGTCTCTCATAGTCTGATTTATCAACCCACAGTAATTATGTGCTAAAGCTGGGTTAACATGCATCACAGGCTGTCAGGTGTAGAAAGTCAAATATAATGAAAATAGTTTTGTGCCAAACGTCAGTGGGATATCTTTCCTTCTTCATCAATGTTGTTGTTTTTGAAAGATAAAAAAATCTGACACACAAAATAAAGATTTCATTGCAGTAATTAACAGGTATTTCCATGCAAAAAGTTACAGTTTTTTTTAATGAA
The DNA here is from genome assembly GCA_032353495.1 of Ctenopoma kingsleyae. NCBI lineage: Eukaryota > Metazoa > Chordata > Actinopteri > Anabantiformes > Anabantidae > Ctenopoma > Ctenopoma kingsleyae. The sequence goes on from JAUBNQ010000006.1 coordinate 1,651,857, forward strand.
TCACTCATCAGGCTTATAGACAGCTCAGAGGTGTAATGAGCTCATTTTAATGTGTGGGGCTCAGAGGTGCCCACCTCATATGATCACTGATGTAAAATCCCAGACTTTAAATTGCATTAATGCCCTTTGTAAACGTCAGCATATACTAGAACCACTGAACTAAACCAAATGGACTTTTGTTTTATTTTATTAGTCATCTTAAAAAACTTGATCTGTTTCTTTTTTCATCTTGTTCTAATCTCAACAACCAATCAGCAAAGGGCTTTCAGGGATGTATGCAGTTTATCAGCACTTGAAGGTTACCTGGACTATCAGAGGGGCTTGATAAGTTTGTTGTGTGTTGGGTTTTGCAGTGCTACCACCACTGCTCACAAAATGTCCTTTACAGATATTACAAATAGAACACTGAACTGCAGGAAAACTGCACATCACAAACGTACAGTGCTGTGTTTTTTGCGTATTTGTCAAATTTAAATGATTCAGATCAGAACCAGGTAAATACAAAATGCAGTTTTTAAATGATTATTTCATTTATCAAGGGAACAAAAGCTGTTCAAGCCTGCCCGGCGCAATGAGAAAAATGTATCATCTGTCCACATTTAGTATCATCAGAAACATGCAAGCACTTCAGTTTTAGGTTTATTGATTTGGAATGACTGGACCAAACAAAGCTGCTCACGACGACTGCTCAGTTTAGTGTTCACGGCTCTTGCTATGAGACGACCTTGTAATGCGTGTGAGGGTAACCCCGACTCTGTGTTGTCACAGTGCTGCAGGAGGAATTCACTGTGCAGCCCAGTGATGTGGAGGTGGCAGAAGGGGAGGTGGCTGTCTTGAGCTGTGGCCCCCCAGTGGGACACCCTGAACCTAATATCATCTGGAAGAAGGACGGCTTGCCCATCAGCAGCACTGACCATCGCTACACTGTGAGCCGCTATACGCATCTTTCAGACATGCACTTCATCGTGTAAACATGATGATAATGTTAAAATGTGGGATTGTGACTGTAACGAAAAAGTCAATGTAGATCAACACTTTCTTTCATATCACATTCTTCTCACATCAGGTCAGTCTTCCTCTTGCTGTGCATTGAATTGTGATTCACTATGAGAACCAATGACAAGCTTCTATTGTGCATTCAATCATCTTTAATTACAAAATGCTTTGAAACCTAATAAGAATCCAACAGAAATAGCAGCGAATCAGAACACACTGAGCTGAGGAGAGTGCACCTTCAATAAATACAGGAACCAAACAATATTTATATATTTTTAATTGTTCTGGATTTGACTGGTTCTCCTTTCATGATGTCATCTTGTTGCATCCTCTTAAATAGTTAAATGGCACTGTATTGGAAAATTAGTAGCATCAGTGAGTGAAGGACCATGTCCTGCTACTCAGTTAACATTAGTGGATGGAAACATGCATCAGCTTAAATTCATTCTCTTTTGCCATGTTCCTTCAAATGTGGATGGAAATCGCTTTAGTAGTAAAGTTACAGTAGCTTAATCTTTGTCTTTATCAGAGCATCCGTTTATGTTACCATCCCTTTAATACAAAAATCCAACTATATTGAATAAGTAGTGATTGTGTCAGTTTTGCACATTTACAACATGTTTTGGACTCAAACAAAGTTTGCATCCATCCAGCCACTTGCACATCTTAGTGGTTTTTTGTGAGCCTCCCTGTTTCTCCACCAGTAGTGTGTTGTCTGGTCAAACCAAGCTGAACATAACAAGTTGACACAAGCGTCAGATCTCTTTCTTTTTAATACATGAGGTAGATAGTAAATACCCACATGATACAGCATTGAAGTTGTTGCATTGTGTATTGCTGCTGTGAACCATCATGTGTGTCTTCCTGTCTGCTTGTGCTGCAGGAGCTCAGTGGGAAGCTTATCATCGCTCCTGCAGAGAAGAACCACTCCGGTGCTTATGTGTGTGTGGCCAGCAACACTGTGGGAGTGAGGGAGAGCAGAGCGGCTCGGCTGTCTGTGCTGGGTGAGACAACATTCCCATAACTAATTATTACTGCTTCAACAATACCAGTCTTGAAAGTAGTCATAGTCTGAATTATATCATTTTATTTCACAGGGAAAAGGCACAAAAACACCTACATGCAGATATCACACAATAATGAATAATACTCAGTTACTCTTGTCTTCTGCTTCAGCCAAGCCTGTGTTGGTGCTGAAGCCAGAAAATGTGTCAGTGAGAATGGGGGAGTCTGCTCAGTTCTACTGTCAAGCTAAAGGTGACCCTCCACCTGCTGTGGTGTGGAGCAGAGAGCAGGGGCCACTGCCCAATGGCAGGTACTTACAAATATACAAAATATAAAACATGCACATACTCACCCCAGTCATAGAGTTCACTTCACAACTGACAGGACAGGCAATGTGTGTGACACCTAGCTTGTTGTCTTAATCGTCTGAGAACTGAAACTGAGATCTGTGTGTACAGGTATCTTGTAAACCCAGACCAGACTCTCCAGATCCATTACGTGACAGCCCAGGATGCCGGGAAATACACCTGCACTGCTGCCAATGACGTAGGTGTGGTCACTGCCAGCGCTCAGTTACTAGTTGAAGGTAAGATGAAGTGTGGAAAAGAAGCTGAGTTCTCAGCAACACTTAGTAATTTCTTCTTTTCTTGACTTTTGGCGCTGTGTTAACAATGTTTAATAGATGTTTGAATAAGTGTGTGAAATATGTGATAGATTAATTATCTTGTTCAGTAGCTGTTTGATAAGAAAGACAGTGACTGAATAGAGAACTGCAGTTTTTTCAGGCTGGTAAAGGGTTAAAAATACTGCAATACTGACAACACTAATGGCAGGGTATCGCGAACATGCAGGACCATGTGGGAAAACACTGACACTTTGAAGCGCTACATAGATGCTGAGTACAGTATATAATTAGATCACAAAATCTGAGACAATAGATAATAGCTATAGACAGAGAGATATTTTTTACACTGAAGTCAAACTCTTGTGTTTTCAGAGGCTGTCAGCACTGTTCAAAAAGACCTTCACAAAGAGCTGTCAGCCCTGCGAGTGTCTCTGGAAAATGTCACCATCATGGCCTCTGGGTCCAACATCTCCCAAGTACAATGGAAGGTACAGGAAAAGTGTTTGAGCGCATCTGAGAGGCAGCATGAATATTTCAGGTGTAATCTATGATGTGTGTTTCCTCTCTGACCAGCTCCAGTCCCTCCCAGCCCAAACACATTACCTCGATGGCTTTGAGGTTCTGTATCGCTCTTTGCTGCCTGCCAGCTCGGACTGGGCAGCAAAGAAAGCAACGATGCCAAACTTCCAGACTCAGGTGGGCCCCTTAAAGAGAGGCTACAAGTACGAGTTCAAGGTTCGTCCCTATGGCAGCAACTTGTATGGACGAGAGAGCAACACTCGGCACCTGAGAGTTCCAGAGACAGGTGAGAAGCCTTCTGAGAGCTTTTGTGTCTGTTGGTTTGCTTTCCAACACTTACATGAGAAGAAAATAATCAACTCTTAACTTTGATTGCATGCAGTGCCCAGTGCTCCTCCGCTGGCTGTGTCCATATCAGTGAGCCACGAGCAGAATAACACCATCAACCTCAACTGGGAGCCTCCTCCTCATGAAACCCACAATGGTATCATCCAGGGCTACCAGGTAAGAACCTGAGATAACCTGTTACAGTTCTTGAATCGCCCCCAGGAGGAGAGTGGACATTACTAGGTATAAACATTAATAAGCCTGTTTCCACGCTCAGGTGTGGTGTGTGGATTCTGAGGAGCTTATGTACCAAAACTGGACAGTGAACAGTGGCCAACACAACCTTGAGATCTCTACTCTCAAACCAGACCGACGATACTGGCTCACCATAGCAGCTGTCAACGGCGCTGGAGTAGGAGTGCTCAGTGACCCTCATGGATTTGTTATAAGTGAGCAAAAACACACTTATCATTCACTCATCAAGTCATCGTGACCTCCCAACTCATTTCATCCTCTTCTTTTTTGGCTTCTCAGACTCGCAGATAGGTGGCCCTCCTGACTCAGCCAGCCAAGAACGGGATCTGTCTCAGGTCCTGGTCCTGTTTCAGGACCCAGTATTGATCGGCAGCATCGGTGCCCTGCTGTGGTGTGTTCTGATGGTTGCAGCTGTCTGTCTGTTCAGGCGTCGCAGCAAGGGAGGCCACCTGATGCTAGGACATGGCAGGGCGAAGGGTACAACTGTTATTTTATTAGATTAAATAATAACTGTTAATTATTAGATCATGATCAGATCATGTTACATGTTTTTTGTGTGTTTGTTTTCTTAGGTTTGCACAGACTGGACAATGAAGATCTTGTTATAAAACACAGGTAAAGTGGAGAAAATAAGCATTAGCGTTGTGATTATGCTCAGATCCAGTTTACGATGAGGATTAAAAATCTGGTTAATTTTAGTTAGACAATATTAAGACATCATGAAAGTTCCTAAATAGTTCTGCAGAGTTGTACCTTTTCGTTCCCGTTGTCTTGATCTGTAGGATGGTAGCTCCTGACTCCCCATGGATCTCTGGAGGCTGGACACCTCCCTTCAACCAGAAGTATCAGGACTTATGGGCCCAAGGTCAGAAACATCCAGGGATCAGGAGCACCAGTGAGTACTGAGTGCAGATGATAAAATGATGAAGGTCTAACTAATGACACATGTTGAACTTGATATAAATGCACCAAAACATAAGTGATATAGAGTTTCTGTTGAAGCCTCTTACCTACCAATTTGCAGATAGTACAGTAAGTAAACCTAGGGCAGTTCAGTGTCTGTACTTACTCCTCTGTGTTTCTTTAGGTCTTCCAGTCTCATCCAAGAATGACTCCAGCTGCCTGGCCTCAGCTGTCCCCATCGTGACTGACAGCTGCGGCGTCTATGGCACTTTCTATGTGGATCTGATGGGGAATGGCCTCAAGACCTTTAACAGTCCGGGACGTCAGCCTAAAATGCCTCATGGTCCGGCCCTTCAGCAAGGAGCCGAGACCATCCAGATATTCACTCAGCCGGTCACCAAGACCTCACCGTTCGGAAGCCGTGAGGCGCTGCCATGGAAACAGGCCATACGCCCTCAGCCTAGGATGGGTGTGATGAGGGAGTCATGGGAGAAAAACCACAGTAAGCAAGGTGAGTAGTGGATCGCTCCATAGCTAGAATGTAATAGTGCCAAAGTTAGGAAATCATACAAGTGTTTGAATATTGGAGAGTGTGGCATAATGTGTATTAGAATGATTAGTTTATTGTTTCCCTCTAGAGTTGCATGCAGTGAACAGCGTCCCCATAGTGCCCATCAGAAACCAGGCATGTTCGTCTACTGCCAGCAAACAGAGACTCAGTCACGTTCCGTCAGGCCGACATGGTATGACAGAACCTATTACTGTCCCGTATGTTGGAATGATTGCCCACACTAGCTCTGTAGCCTTTAAACTAATGTGTACTGTGTCTTAATAACTGGTAACCTTTACCTGTGATTTATCAGGTGGATATCCTGGATATGGTAAAATTGCTGGCTGCCCTCGTCTGCTGCATTACTCTGCATCAGTACACCTGGTGGACATGTTACCCCCCCCACCCGCAATATCCAGAGGCAACGCCGTGGACGCGCACAGCCTCACCTCAGATGAAGGGTAGGAGAAACACACAGCTCAGACTGATGTATGTCAGTCACATGAGGAAGCAGTGACCAGGACAAATCTGATCCATCAGTGCTGAACTGAACTGATGATAAATCTTTTAGAAACTAAACACATTTACAGACGCTGTTCTTCTAAGAAACCTGCCAGGTGTGTTAGCTCCTCTACACTCACACTCACATACAGCGAGTCACACATGACTCACACTGCACGCTGTAATCAGTCCAGTCCAGTGCCGCTGAGTTTAGCTGTCACACATAATAAACCTGTTTAGAGACACCTGCTTCCTTTAAGATAAAAAAAAATGCAACAGAGGCTCAGCACAGTTAATGTATGTGTAAAAAAAATCATGCTGCGTTTTTCAAAACAAATATTAAAGATGTTCTTTTATGCAGTACATCCTAAACTTCCTTCCTCTGACTATGTTTTTGTCTGAGAGGGCCAGAGAAATAGCTACACTTAAGTGGGAACAACGATAAGGAACACGTTTGCAGACAGACAAGCTGTTTGTGTGAGTTAAAAACACAGGACACAAGGTTCAGTTCCCCAACAGGGAAGGAAGTATACTACTTATGCTGTATCTATGTGAAGTCAGTTGCTCATAGAGCTCACAGTCATTTCAGGGTGTCTTTGCCAGCTCACAGCTCCTCTAGTATAAGTTTCTGATTGTTAAAGTTTTAGCTTTGGAGCTTCTTCTTTAAAGAAAATACAAATATTTTTCATGTCCTTCAGTGCAGCGCTGTGACTCACTGATGTGTTTTTAATTGTTTCTAAACTACGCTGAAGGTCTACGGCACAGATGAAGAAGCTAAAATCAGATTCTAGATTTACTGACAGCAAATAAGACATATGCACGTGTATCTCCTGAATTTTTCTCAGCTCCAGTCATTCTACAAAGCTGACAGAGGATATGGGCTCTCTCCAGTCGGTGTGTGCTGCATCAGGCCACCGTGGGCAACCAGGACCCAGCAACAACAACAACAACTGCAACAACAACAACTGCAACAGCAACAACTTCCCCTCTTACAGCCAGCTGTCTACTGCATCTTACTCCAAGTCACTGGATGAAGAACAGGACGGCACACTGACGGTAGAGGAGGCCACACAGTATTTGGAACTCAGCCCTAAACCGGAGAGATGCAGGTAAAGTGGTGGTGGAGGTTGAATGCACCTGGTTGGTTCCTCATTGACAGTATTAGTGTCTCAGTTCAGACCATATGTGCTGCAGCTAGCTGACCACGCTATTGCTTTCTGCCACCAGTGCCCTGCCTGAGCAGCGACCCTCCCTGTCCCATGTGTTCTCCCCCACCCTGGGCTACATGCGCGGGCCGCTACGCTCCACTCAGCTGGAGAATGACCCTGAGACCGACGAACCAGAGGCTCCACCAATTGGTTTGCGGCGCACCCGCCTCCAGAGTTCACCTTCCTCCTGCTACAGCGAGTGGGACAGCTCGCTGTGGAACACCTGGAGCTCAGTCACAGACGGAAACCTGGCCAGCGCCCGCACCAGCCTCATCAGCTCAGTGGACAGCTGTTACACCACCGACAGCACTAACTTCGCCCGACTGCTGGCTGTGGCAGCAGAGACCATGAGCGGAGCCTCTTTGTCAGGTAAACGCAGGGGAAATGAGATACAGTCATATTTACACTTTGACAACAATAAAAATACAGAACAGAACATCCTCATAGTCCAAAAACAAACTCAGACTATTCCTGCAACATAAAGTAAAGAGAAGAAAGTTGTTACCGTTCATCTGCACAATCATCATATGGAAAACTCTGGAGCATTTAGTGTCACGTAAATGACACGATTGTGCAAACTGCAAACGATAGATAACTGAGATTGTAAAGTAATGTTTTTATCTATTATTAGAATTAATTCTTTATTTTCAGATCTTTAACCTGCACTAAAGGTCAGAATTTTTAAGTTTTTAAAACATTATTTTTTAAAGGAAAATTTGGCAGTCTTCTATACATTTTCTATATTCATACTTATGGCCAAATGATGATGGATTGACTAAAAATAAATGACCTGGGACAGAAACATTCGCACACGTGCACCAGTGTAGCTCACTGATGGTTTTAAAGGTTTATAGATAAACATAACTTCAGACTTTCAGAGAGGTTCATTTAGGGACGGCCCTGGCTGCTGGGGGCCACCTCATACACCTGTTGGTGATGAGTTGATTGACTCGTTGTTGGTGAAGGCATAAAGGGACATGAAGAAGTATGGCACACTGAAGAAGTCATAGCTCAAACATCTTGCAGCAGCTCTAACGTGAGAACACTACTGTGAGACGTGTCATCACCATTAACACCACCAGATGGTGTTAGTGCTGTGCCTGGTGTATTTCAGTGTGAAGACCCTCAGACTGTTGTGCTTACAGTCTTCCTCCACTAGATGGGGCCCTCTATGCATAGGCAGGCTTGTGTTAGACACAAACAAGTTAGTTAGGAGCTCTCATCATATTCAAGGCACCAACAGAACCTGCTGTCTGGGTGTTTGTAGCTCTTCAGCATGTGTTTGTGTGCTCACATGTGCACGTCTGAGTAGTTTTTCATCAGTGAACCTCACTGGTTGTGTGTGTGTGTGTGTGTGTGTGTGTGTGTGTGTGTGTGTGTGTGTGTTACATTCAGTCTAAAATCTAGGGTGGCACCAGGCAATTACTTAGAACCTTTCAGCAAATTTCGCCTCCAGATGAGTCACCCGCTCCCTCCGTGTCACCTCATCAGTCATTCTGCTCTCCCTCTGCAGGCACCATTCAACTTGATTCCATTTTCCAAACTCTCACTTTTAGCTGTTTTTTTTTTCTCCCACCCATACGACGTGTGAAAACCCCTTAAAGTGTTTTCTCTGTAGCCGATAATGCAGTCTCACAATGGCTGACATTAAAGTTTGATAAGTGCAGACAGCAGCAGGGACTGGCTTGTTTCAGATTGGGACACAGTGCATGATGTACATTCACATTCTCACATTAATTTAGAAGGACTCTATAGCTTGAACCTGTCAGCTTCAAATGAACTATTATTATTCGCGGACGGCTCCGTGTTTGTGGTCTTTGAAATGTGCCCGTACCTTTTTTAGAATGCAGAGAGTGGCTGATGGGAGATAACACAGCTTGTGCTTCAAACATGTGAGAATAGTTTTATTTTCAATGACAGACAGCTGCTTCAAAGAAGCCACTAAAATGTAGTTTTCCCCAGAGAATCAGCGTGAAAGATGTTCCTCAGAGGGCTCGAAATGTTTACCCACTCTGTCTCCAAAGGCAGAAAGGGTCTGTGTCTCAGTATAATTCACCCACTCCATATTGAAATATCTGCCCCACCTTTCTGTGTTTTTAGACTTTTCTCCACCAGCCTCCCCCCTCAGCGCCCTGTATCCGTCATTCCGCTCCGAAGCCGATTCGCCCGGGGATCTGGAGCCTGTTCCCGCTTCCTGGGACTGGAGCACGGCCTGGATGGAGGAAATGGAGGCTCAGTACAGAGCCCACTATCCTGGCAGGAACACCAGACCCTTTGACACTTGACGACTCTGCCAGGACAGCGACAGGAACAGCACAAGCTCATTTTGAGAACTTCAGAAACACCTTGCTGCAGAACAACAAGACGAGGAGAGGGCAGAGTTTGGAGGTCTGATGAATTCTGACATGTATGAAGAGATAAATATCAAGATGTGAAATTTGATTTGAATATCTGCTGGTTTTCCTCAGGGCAGTGCGGCTGTTATTTAACATTCTTCAGATAACTTCCATATAGTTGCTGAAGTATCCTTTCCTCATATTAGAAAAGTGGATAATGAGAAACTTCCCCAGGGATGTTCTCACCCTCAGTGTTTTGAAAGAGCCAGAGAGACACAAATACAGGAAGTGAGACATTAAGAAACACAGTCTAGCATAGTGGTTTTTGTACAGCACAGCTTTCTGATCAAATGTAAATATGCATCATACAGTATTCAACAAATGTTATTTAAAGAATTTTATACATGTTCAAAATC
>JAUBNQ010000006.1:1684316-1695223 GCA_032353495.1 Ctenopoma kingsleyae
AATGGCAGCGCAAGCCTCTCTTTAACCCCTCATCACCAACACCACACACACACACACACACACACACACACAGACACTTCCCGTCTGTCCAGGACGTCTTGGCACCGGTGAAGAATGGCTGTAGTGTGTGTGTGTGTGTCTGGCAGGGATCCCAGGGTAATGGCATCTCCTCATTGCCAGGGTACGAGGAACAAACAGACCATCTGTCCCCCTCCAGGGGCCCAGATGAGATTGACTTATTTATACTAATTATTTCAGGGTTAAATGTGTTTTATGAGCGCTGATTTCATTTAGTTCTTATCCTGCAAAAGCAAAGTTGTGCTCAATGTTTTGTGTTTAATGTGTTGCATGCTCTGTTTTGACTGTTAATTCATAGCAGAGCTCACATTAAGGGATGTTTAGAGGGTGTAGAAATCTACTGCATGTATCACTGACGCAAAACCATCCAGATTTAGATCACATCCAGTTAAATCAGTAGATCAGATGATTAAACCAATATGTGAGAACTGTGTGTTTAAATCTTCAGTATGATCCACTTTCAGTTAACAATGATGGTGATGTTACACCATAAGTTTTATGTAAACTGAATAAAACTGTGTTTTAGCTAAACACAGCTCATTATCATCAGAGGACATATGGCCCTTCTGTGGCCAAACTTCCCTGTGAGCCCACACCTGGATGGGTTGGTCAATATTTCAATCTGTCTCTGTCCTTTGTCCAAACATTTCACAGCTTTGATATCTAAGATTTAAGACACATGCAGAATCAGTAAAATCATAAACTATGGAACATTAACAGGGTTTAAGGGAGTTGGTTAAACTTTGCATAATTGTTTGAGATGACGTTTTTTAGCAACACGTCCTCATTATCCTGTTTGTATAGTTACTGACAAAACAATTGGCCGACGAAGAAACCAGAATTACTTCTCGTCTCTTTTTGTCTGTGATCACTACATCTGCAGGACGTGTAGTGAGACAAACAATCTTCCTGAAATGCAATGCGACTGCAGTATTTTCCATCTCTGGCTCCACGGACAAGCTGGAATTTGAAATAAAAATAAAACCCTTTCTACAAGTGATTTTGTGAAGTTATCTGTATCTTTTTTTGTAGTGTTTTTTTATTCCTACATGACATGATAAAATAGACTTTCCAAACTATTTCTCCTGCATCCTCTCCCTCACTCTCCAAATCTCTCTCAGTCCTCCACTCCTCACTCTCACTGACGTATTAAGGATTTAATTACAAGTCTCAGCGATCGTTAATCATTGAGAACCCACAATCAATTAATGTGTGAGCCTCCTCGAGTCTTTCCGAGGCCGCGGTGACCTCAGGTGCTGCTTCATACCCAGGAGGGAATTCTGGGCAGAATGGATTTCATTAGCATAGAGTAAGACGGCGCTAACGACCGCTAATGGCCTCGCGCGCTCATTATCATGGCGATCACGCCTCGCCGATGCTGTTTTGCTCCGTTCCCCACCTCTCCTTCTCTCATAAAAAGTCATCATTTGAGTCAACCATAAAAAATGTCCTCTGTTTAAGTGGCTCACACTATCCTGGTAATTAAAACTGTCATGTTTTATGATGAGGAATATGTTTGTGTTGTGTGAAATGCATCACGTTTGATGTGCAAATAGTCATACATGTGCAGTGTATTGTTAGTACATTTTAATGAGTTCACGGGAAGGTGTGCTGTGATGGAATGACAAGTGGTAATCACAGAGAAGCTGTGAATTTAAAAGACAATTACTGAGCTGTAAAAAGGATTTTCATTTCCCATTTCATTATAGTTTTTGCAGTTCGTGAAGCAGTGAGATCGTTTATTCAGATACCTGGAGGTTGATGATTTGGAAGGTGCCGTTGTCCATCAAGCTGATACGGCCGTCGTTTCCCAGGATCCTCTGGCCGTCCTTCTCCCACTGGATGCTGGGGAAGGGGTTACCCATGACGTGGCAGTGCAGCTGAGCGGTAGAACCTGGAGCTAAAGTGTGATTGGCAGGACCCTGACGGATGATGGGAGGGACGCGGTCCGAAGGTGCTGGAGGGAAAAGAAAAAGTGATTATTCCTTTACATTAACATTATATGCTGACAAAATATTGTACAACATAGTGAGTCAAAGAAAAACCCAAAAGGAACCAAAAACATCACATCATGTTCTGTCATATGAAATGTAAAATGTCACCAGAAGAGAACATCCACTCCCGGAGGCTCTCAGGTCCACATCTCTCTGGTCCTGCCCCAGTTCAACATGCAAATCGATGACATAGATTTTTCTCAGGCAGGAATATGTTGATACAGTGGTGTTAGAGTGACGGACCACTTAACAGGATACTGAGCAGAAACTCGATGGATATGTATTATTTATTACACTTGAAAATGTCTTTCTAGCAAACATTAAATCTCTGAGTGACTAATCTGTAATTCTGGTCTTTAAGCAACATGTATTTACTTTCACTACCTGCACAGCTCTGTGCAAAAGGTTTAGGCTGCTATCCATCACACAATCCCATCAGTGAGACATCTGATCAGACCTAAAATCATACTGCAGCCAAACCCGAACATCCAGCAGGAGTCATAAAGAACTAACTCAGAGAAAAGAACTCGCAGCAACAGATGGTGTGGCCCCCACAGAGCTTCAATCTCAATATCATCGAGCCAGCCTGGGATTACATGAAGAGACAGAAAACTCCGAGACAGCCTGAATCCACAGAACAACTGTGCTCCAAGATGCCTGCAACAACCTACCTGCCTCCTTACAGGCGGAGAGTTAGTGCAGGTTTAAAAGCAAATGACTGCAACAAATATATGAGATCTACTTTCTTTTCTCTTTGCTGCACATAATATGAAAGTAATGGATAAATAAAAACTATTCATGGATTCTTTTTTTTTTGGCTGACATGGCGCCCACAGCCTTCCTGACAGACACTACCAAGAACTGCGTGAACAGAGATACACTCAATTTAGACCAAATAAATTCCTGCATTTCACTCAGCATAGAGTAAAACATTATCCTACACACATGTGGCACACTCTCATTTGTATTCTGTAAGGATTAAAAACTCTAATATCATCAAATAACTGATGCTAACTGAAAATGAGAAAAGTCGTCACAAAATTCAGAGTAGACGGAGCTGATCCGGATCTCTGTTTACTCCCTGGATGGGAGTAAAGCAGGGAAGGGAGCATATGTTGCATCGGGGGTTATTTGCATAGAACTATCACCAGTTGTCCCTTTTGATTACATCAGATAAAGACACCCGCTGTTTGCTCGTTTACAGGAAAGATATTTTAATTTGAGACAGATTTGAAGGCTTTTCGAATTCATATGGGTGCACACGAGTGGGAGGGGGGGAGGAGGAGAAGGTTAAATCAGCAGATCATGAGAAATTACATCAAAAATGTTCAAAGGTGGTGCAGTTAGATAAGAATATATGGTTTTAACACATACACTGGGTAAATTTCAGGATTTATAGTCTCGTGGCTTTTATCTTCTTTGCAGGAGGAAGGAAGTTTCAGGGGAATTGTCTCTATAGCTTCATTAGCATTAATTATTAAACTGGTGCGTAAAGCTAGCCGCAACCTGAGGATACACACTGGTGTCAGAGGGAAATGCTAATGATGCACAATCATCTCATATTTAAACTGATCAAAGTTTCATAGCAGAAGTATTTCTCACACAAATGCCATTAAAGTTCCTTTTCTTTTGTTTCAAACATTATTTGAATCTAATCTAATCTAATCTAATTATTGTGTTGGTATTTGGGCCTGTATTGTCTGTAAGCTGAGCAGAAGAAGACAGAAAATATGTAAAGACTGTGACCGACGGTACAACATGCAACAAAGGGCACTGGCCACACTGGGTATGAAGAACAAACGGGGAGATGCCCACATAAAATCTAAAAGTGGATATTTAATCTCCCTAAATTGACTTTCAGTCTGTAACTCCACATCCTGCCTTCCTGTTTGTTTGTGTGTGTGAGTATGTTCACACTCACCACTTTCCACCTCTAGCAGGGCTTTAGTCAGGATGCTGCCGGCCACGCTGATGGCCTGGCAGATGTAGTATCCCGAGTCTTCCACTCGGACGTCAGCGATGGTCAGCTCGCCACTCAGCGACACAGAGAAACGGCCCGGCTGTGACAACTCCTGGATGGGGAACAGCAAAATCTGGAGAAGGAAAAACATCATGTGGATTAGTCTTTGTATATTTGATTTATGATAATTTACTCATATTATACATTATTATACATCATTGATTAATTTTGCTGTAATTGGCGTCAGTTTGCTATACACTCAACTGCTGTGATTTAAGTTCATTTGTGGCTGTTGGTTCCTAATTAGGAACATACAGGCATTTATTTCTTTAGCTTTTTCTCAGTAGAGCTCATTTTTTTAAACCAGCAGTGACAGTGCTGGATAAAAGCTGTTCCACTTGCAGCTTTAAGAATTTTAATTCGCAACATCAACACACACAAATATGGCTTTTTTTAAGCTCTGTCTTCATGTATCCAAGCTTTATTTTGAAGGGACCCAAAAACATGGAGGATGTTTGGATAACCATGAAAAGATGTAGAGTACTGTAGATGATGCCAACCATTAAAATAACACAAAAAAACATTAGATGCACCAGAGACATGATGTTGAAAAGATAAAGACAGTGTATTCCGGTTGCAATTTGTAAGACTGGTTTGCTGCAGAAGATCTGTATTAAACAACTGATTACAGCCAGAACCTCAGTCTCAGTAATAGCACTCCGTGTGCTGTCAGTATGAAAAACAACAAAGAAAACAAATGATGAGCTGTGTAACTAATCTATTTCATCACATCTTCATCATGAAGACCCTCAGCTGGTTTTCTCCACTGAGTAAGAACATCAGGTTTTATGGTTTTATGCTTAAGGGCACAGGATGTTATTGCAAACCCAAAACTATCTGCAACCACACGCCGCTGAAATCAACCTGTTAGGTACCGTTGTTCAGAGGGTGGATGCCCAGACTGAGCCCAATACATAGATACACAAAGAGTTTGTGCAGAAACTTAGAAGTCCTCTAGACAGACTGTTTTCGACCCGCAGGTCTTCCTCAAACGCACAAGGAAGCATTTCACACCCGTCATGGGTTACTGCCTTTCACTTTATATGCAGTGTCAACAAGTGCATTTCCCCAACCTGTATCCCCGATCCTGACTGTTTCTTTTTCTCATTATGATATAACTGTACACTTCCTGAAAGGCAGCCTGTTCCCGACATGCTACCCACACACTTCCTCTCCTCCTCTTCCTCAATGGTTTCTCTTCTTTATCTCTCTCCTCCACTCTTGTTCTCCCTCTCCCACACACATTCTCCCGGCCTCCTCCAAATCCTGCTCCCCTCCCTCCCTACACTCCACTCCCCCCCACCTCTAATCTGTACCTGGGAGCCATGCTACTGGCTCCCACGCACTCTCATCAGGCCTTTCAGCGCATTCCAACAGGCTGCAGCGCTTATCATACTCTCGCCTTTTTCTCACACACACACACACACACACACACACACGGGCCTGTGTAGGCTCACGCTTTGGTGAATAACACTCTGTGTGGATGATAGAAAGTGAGGTGTATGAATGTGTGTATGTGTGAGTCACCCTGGCTCTAAACTACAGCACAAAATGATAAGAGGATGAGAGTAAAGAACATGACAGTGAGAAGAGATGCAGGCTCCGTTTAAAGCAAGGATCAGAGTGGCCACAACATTAACACCAGCAGGTTTCATCTTCCTGTATTTTATTGCATTTATGTTTCAATGATCTGACCACTATTAAATTTGATGATGACAGCTGGTTGTCTATACTACAAGTGTTTCTGGAATCTGGATATGTCAGGGCTGACTCGCTTCAGGCAACATCCCTCACTCCGTCACTTTGCTATTAACAGTCTAGGCAATATACTCATATGCTGTGTCCCTTTTGTAAAATGGCATATTTTCCTGTGGCTTTCCTCCAATTTTTCTTTATGTGACAGTGCACAAATATCAGCAGCTGGAGTCCTGATAACCACTAGCCCACCCCCTACCACTGAGTCTCAATAGCTCTACTGTGAGATACAAACTGAATGATGGATGCCTCGGAGGGCTGAAGGTGTTACAGGGCTGAATTTAATACGTGTCACAGGACGATTCTTACCTGGCTGCCTTCTTTCTGCCAGAAGACGGCTGGTGGAGGATTTCCTTTGGTGCCACAGAGGAAGGTTACGGTGCGACCTGGAGCTGTGATCTGGTCCCGCGGTCGAACCACGATCTGAGGAGGCACTGGCACACAGAGAATAGAGATGCTTGGGTTAGTAGGTCACAGAGGAAATGAAGTCTTTGTGTCTGTGCGTGTGTGAGTGTGTGCTGAGTGAACTGGATACAGTGACTGTGACTGGCCACAAGTGATGATAGCAAGTCAAATCTGGCAACTGTCTCACTCAAGTTCTCCCTCTCTGTTTATACACACACACACACACACACACACACACACACACACACACACACACACACACACACATTTATCGTAATGGCTTCCAGGACACAATACAAAAAAATGTTTTTAAAGAGCCTTTTGTTCCAGACACAGGTGAATTTCTCAATTAACGTAGTTAATGAACTTAATTCAGTGAGGAGACGTTGGCAGCCTCCTGGCAGCTGATGAATTACGCAGATGTTCTTCTATTATCAGCTGTTACTTGCTTTCACTTGTTAACTATGTTCAAATAGCCATTATGGCCAAACAATCACTCAAGGTTACAAAGCAATTAGTCCTGATTAAACATTTTGAACATCAGAGTAGTGGGCATCTACTGGTGACACGCTGTGCCACGTTAATTGATTTTTGATTTCCACATACAGTATATACCAGACTATTATTAAGTGATTAAGTCACTCAGAAAAAGGAAAAAAAATCTCCACTAATTACTGAAACTGAAAAGTCAATTCTTTGTGAGAGATTTGTTCAGAACAGATTCAACAGTGACTCCTACACAGAACAATGCACCATCAAATCATCGTAGCATTTTAGAAAGTCAGGGGTCAGGGTTTGCAGGGATGAACGTCACTGATTTCACAAAATAGTGAAATACTGGGCATGAAAAGTATTATCAGTATTATTACCTGGATTGACTGTTTCATGTATACAGCTTCTTTACTTGTGACTATACATAGTGGCCCCTTTCACCTTGCAATCCTGTATAAAAGGTATGACAACAGTATAGGGGGTCATTGTTGACCCTCCCTTATGCCACCATGAGACATAGTGAAATTGGTGCAAACGTTGTGCTTTAGTGTCTCTATCAGGGGAGATGATGGTTCAGATGTTGGGGGAGACCACTGAGGTTGTTTGTGCTGGCAGAACATTTACGTTGTGATTCAGACTAAAGCAAAGAGCATCGTGTAAAGTATATTAATGATTAAGACAAGGAATAGGAGAAACGCAGACAACCGCTATGACGTGCAAAGGGGTTTGATAAGGTTGTCGGCTACTTTTTGTTAGCCCAGCCAGTTGTGTGTTACAATGCGGAACTTGACCCTAACAGTTTCCTGCCTACTCAGCCAGATGCACACTGTTTCACTCATAGTGCTGCATCTCATCCCCCGAACTCGCTGGTCAAAGGAAGCTAAATTTGTGATGTAGTCATTTACAATCATGTTGTACTGGACGAACATCAACTTTGTTTGAGCCTAAATCGTGCGTGAGTTATGAGTCTAAATGTGCCCATTTATCAAATCTTCATGGTTTTTTAGATGCTAACAGGAACATACAACCAAAGTGACTATATATGGTTTCTTAGTATCCGTAACAATTCTATCATGAAGAGTAATGTTCTCTTCTAGGCTGTGGTGACAAAACTGAGGCTCTGTGACCTTGATTTCTTTGGATATGATAGACTGAGCCTGTTACAGATGCTTACTGTTTAAGCAATGGTGCATGATGATGAATTTCCTATATTTGGCTGTAGAGACTATCACAAAGGTCGTCCTGGAACCCACAGGAGGCTAAATTCAGGTTTGTGGGTCACCTTTGTGATCCTAAGCCCCAGTCTAATCAGATATCTTTGAACACAGATGGAAGGCAGGAGGGGAACAGTAGGCTGTCTCACTTTCTCTCCTGTTACATGACACTCCTTTGACTTCTACTGATGTTGCGGCAAGTGACGGGGGGAGGGTGCGAATGCATAATGATGCTCTGCACCAGCCCTAATTGATTTCTTGTCTTCCCACCTAAACTCCTGCTTCTCTTTCATTCTGTGTTTCAATTAGCACTGAGAGAAACTAAGAGAAAGAGGTGGAGAACCTTCATACAGAACCACAATACAAGAAGTCACACTGAAAGTGAAGAGAAAGAACAAATAGGCAAGTTTCCACTCAAGTTTGTGAAACTTGCAGACAGAAAATCCTGAATAATGACACCAACATCTCTGAAATACAGAAAGTAGAGCTGGGAGATATAAAAGCTCTGGTACTTTCTTAAACAGATCATGTAGTGTGCTCTATCCACCAATATATTGTTGGTTTATTGAGACTTCGAATTCACAAATCCAATGATGGAAACATACTATAGCAACAAAGAAAAGACACAGAATAAATAACAAGTACAGGAAACTCTGTGAAAATGCTGTCTCTTTAAGTCTGGGCACTTTCCTCTGTTCCAGGGTTCTAGCACAACATAATTTTGCTGCGCTTGCTGATATTAGTAACCTCAGAAAACCAACAAAAAAAAAAACAGGCCTGGACATATAGTACGACAAATGAGTGTTGAAGCATAGTGAAATTGTCTCTGATGTTAAATGTTGGTGCACAGTCTGGAAAAGGATTGATAATCCCTGACTACCAAATCTCCAACACTGACTTGCTCCCTGTCATCACTCACCTTAGATGAGCATGCCAGCTTAATTTCATGCCCTGCATTCGCACTTCGCTTTGAGAGTTACTCAGCTCTTTCCTTTCTTGAAGACCTCCTCCACCAAGGGCCATTTGTCACAGCAGGAGGAGATCCATGTGTTAATGTGCATAAGTCACAGCTAAGCGGTCTTTACACAATGTAGGCAAGATAACATCCTTGAATCAAACATCTCATCCACCTGTTAACCCAAAAGGTCAGAGGGCAAACATGTCCCCTCCTGTGAAGCTGAATATGGGCCAGTGGCACTGAGGCCCTGCTTTCACTTCCAAGCTACCTCAAGGACAAGCTTCCTGTCGAGGCTGATGCAAGCCCAGAAATATTAAAGAAATGCAGTGTAATACTCCTTTCTTATGTAACACGTCTCCAGGCTTGGGCACACACACACGTGACGAACACACATGAGAAAAGACGCCGAGTTAGAACACCATGCTAAACAAGCCTTCTGACAAGAAACTTGTCAACACCTGAACATTTCCAGCACCCCGCCCATGCCTGACACGCCGCCGCAACTTTGACCCACATTCAGTGACAGCCAGGAATATTCAGGCTATTAAAATGACGTTTTTGGTGCGCAGCACAGCCGTCTGGAGAATAACAATGTTTGATTTGAGGAGGCACGCCGGCACATCGCCTGAGGCTGTAATAAATAATTAGCAATAATGGGTGCGCTCGGCGCGACACTGAGCTTTAGATTTAGGGCAAGAGAGAAACATTATCAACCTAACATGAGGTGGAACGTAACAGAGCAGCTGAAATATACATGAAAAAACATCAGCAAACAATGCCGACATGCCACTGAGGCAGCATGTTGATTGTACAGATATTTAGTTTTCAGGGTTGCTGGTTTTTTTTTTTTTTTAGATATGACATATTTTGTTCTTTAAAGCCCCCTTAAAACACAGAAAGTGTCTCTGCTTCTCAAAAATCACGGCACCTTAATTTTCTGGTGTTGTGAAATATATAACAGTCTGTACAAATGATGTGGCATCAGCTGACAACTGCACGAAGCAGCGTCAGGGAGGTAAACTGGGGAATGTCTAAATAAAGAATGAAACACTTGAGATCAGGATTCAAAAGACTACTTTTATATGCTGGATGTATCGCCAGAGATGGAGAACACGTAACGAGGCTAACATGCCAAGAGGGAGGCAAAAATAGACGATGCCTGCGAGTTAAATTTCCACGGCTTTTGCGATAAGAACTGTCAAGACTGGAGGAGGGAAACTCTGAAGTGTTTGGTCTCGGAATGTTAAAATGTGCTTCTGTGTAACGAGGGCCAGGTGAAGTTGAGAGTGGGGTATGA
Organism: Ctenopoma kingsleyae; assembly: GCA_032353495.1. Lineage (NCBI taxonomy): Eukaryota > Metazoa > Chordata > Actinopteri > Anabantiformes > Anabantidae > Ctenopoma > Ctenopoma kingsleyae. The sequence goes on from JAUBNQ010000006.1 coordinate 1,694,530, forward strand.
GGAGAAGGTCAAGACTGGGACGATGTCATGTAGTGAGGCCAAAAAAAGGACGTGTAGCAGGTGGTTACATAGTGAGTTTGGTGCCTATCATTAATACTCACCTTTATAATAAATATCTATACAGTTTTCATTGCCTAACCTTTAAATGATCCTTCCCTGACTTTAACAGTTCTGGATTTGCCAAAAACGTTGGTGTTACGACATAATCTGGGATTTTTTCCAGTGTCGACATTCTTGTCTGGCAGTAGGAATGCTGATCCCAGATTTAGTCAGTTTAGGGAGAAACATCATCTTCATAAACAAACTGAGGCAGACAAACATTTTGAGCGGCTCAGCTGTTCACCACATACTGTGCCGCTCCCACTCAGACACATCAGCGTGCGATCTGTTTCACTGCTGTTGTATGAACACACCGTGTTGCTCAAACACACAGCAAAGGCAGACAAAGTGCTTACAACCAAAGTGTCTTATACCCCCCTCCACACACACACACACACACACACACACACACACACACACACACACACACAGTACCCGCACATTTGACATGTGATTTGCACCATCATACTGCAGCTATCGCACACGAGGGAACACAGTCACACACACACACACACGCACACACACGGCAGGAGTTCCTCAGGGGCCTGGATGTGACAGGCAGCTGTCACAGTCCCACGCTGATGCAGACAGCGTG
>JAUBNQ010000006.1:1695323-1710770 GCA_032353495.1 Ctenopoma kingsleyae
CACACACGGCAGGAGTTCCTCAGGGGCCTGGATGTGACAGGCAGCTGTCACAGTCCCACGCTGATGCAGACAGCGTGTTTCACACACATCCGCTTGAGTAAACACACTCACGCTGCTGCTACTGCTGCTTCATCCTTTCATTTAATGCCCCCCCCCACCCCCCAAACACACACCTCCCTCCCTCCCTCTATCACAGACGCACTATTTTCCTGAGACTGTTTCCATTGTGAAGAAATGATTGAGGAGGTGGTTATTTCCTAAGCATAATGTATTAAAGCTGGATCATAATTCATCGTTGCCTTTACTGAATCTGGAGTTGGACCTCTGCGCCCAGAACTGGCGCCTATTTATCCAACATCAATATATAAAGTGAGGGGCTGGTACAGCTTTATATAGAGGACAATAAGTCATAGGAACAGTCCAGTAATAAATAAATTAGAATAAAAGAGTGCACGCTTCCCACAGGTTAAATAATGTAACTTCATAACAGGAAGGTCATTTTACTTCCTGTCTGTATATGAAATATGAAAGTAACATTTGTTAGAAAATTTCTGCAGAAACTTTAACACAGATTTTCTTCTTTTCATATCTTCCCTGACTCTGCTGCATCAGTCCCCGGAGGGCTGGCTGGCAAGGATGCACATCAAGTCCAAGTCCTGTCCACAGTACTTATAATATACTATCAACCCCATGAAATATGGAACAAATATGTTGTACGACCATTCTCGGAAGCTGTGACGCCCACTGATTGAACTGCCTTGCTGTTTCTTGGCTTTCTTTCCTTGGGCCTGATGACCTGACACAGTAAAGAGCAGGATGGGACACACCTGGACTCGGTGTGCCACCTGCATATAAGGCAGAGCAGCAGCCAGTCTGTGGCTTTCATTTTCCTGCTGTTCCTCATATGTTTTTGTTGTTGATTTGACTTTCATTCGTCCATGGCCTATACTACTGACTTTACAAATTATTCCTACTGTACTTCTTTCTTCTTCTATCTTTTTTTGGAGAATTTGTTGAAAACAAATGACTTTGTTCTTCAGTATATCCACATGTCTCCTGTTACTGTCTCAGTCTTAGAGCCAGGCTGTGACAGAAGCAAATAAGCAACCACTTCCATCGTGTGGGGTGAAAGCTTCAACCAAATGATCTTTTAACAAGAACCGTGCCCTGACAAATATTACATGGTTTACAATCTGTGTTCTAAACTCTGTTTGCACTGAGTCTACTGCTGTGCCATCAATTACACTGGAAAATAGAACATTACTTTGGAAGAAAATTATGAAAAAAAGGGAAATTAAGCTTCAAATAAGAGCAAACTACTCCCAGTGAGCAGGGTCATCACATCAGTTCCTGTAGACCCCCTGCTGTGAAAGGATTGCTGTGTCCTGGTTTAATTGCAGCTCCTCGCTTCAGCACCTTTCCAGGATGTCATGATCATTATCAAGCATGCCTGGTACTATGTTACACAATCAGTGAGGATACATGCACTAAAGTAACCGGGTCACTCAGAGAAATCTGGTTTCTCTGGTAATCGAGGAACAAATTTACATGCACTTGAGAAACCTGATTACTGGGTTTTGGCTGGATTTCGTGCAGACTATATATAAAAAAGGGGCAGTAATAATCTCTCCTTTCATGCAGGCTCCTCTGCACCATCTCTTCTTCACTTCATGTGTGTGTCTGGCTTGGTTGTCTTGGTCTTCTACACCAGCTCAGTAGGAGAAGAGCTGCCTGTTTTCATGAGTGTTTTAATGTGGAGGGAGGTAAATGCAGTTAACAGCCTGAAACACCTGGTGCGGCCGCATGTTGTTTTGGCACAAAAAGAGCATTTTAGAATGTACCCAGCTTAATCTACTCTAGACATAGTGTTACATCTTTTAATGGGAGCAATAAATAGCAAACAAACCAGTTTGGGATTTTGAGTTTCTATTTTTTCCTTCACACGTGCTGGATTTCTGTGCCTCTGGTCGAAGTTTTCTTTTTAATAATTTACTTTCAGTGATAATGCCTTCCCCACCTCCACATCCTATTTATTCAAGATTGTCCTTTTAACAGACAGAAAAAAAAATCAATTGCTAACATCTGCTCACCTCACGGTGCATGATGAAGACATTTTTTTGAACTTCCTTGATATCGACTTAGATAACAATATAAAAGGAAGCAAAGGGTGTTCGAAATTCTGCCTGTTTGCTTGTTATACTAAACATGGATTTAAGATTCAATACTAAAAGGATCATCTAGTTAAAATGGGTTAATTTTATGTCACCATTGAGGGATTGACCTGCTCACAGGATTTGCCCATTTCTACTCCACTCTAACTGTTTCTCTAATGGACAGAAAACTGTAGCTGCCCTCTGCCAGTGTGTGTCATAGCTTAAAAGGGTTATTCCGTGTGCCTTTATTGGGCCTGCCTACGCATACTGTGAAGTGACTGAAAGGCTGAAAAGATGTATAAAAAATGGCTACAATGAAGTCAACCATTAAAGCATGAATAGTAGATACAGATACTGTGAATAGAAAAACTCCTATGAGATACTGCAGCTCCTTTTCTCAATTGCCTGTTTGTCTTTGAGGAATGCCAGTGAAAAGCTCATGTGCTGTAGTGGATGGCAGTGAAGAACCATCTTGGTGAAAGGCTCATTTCTGTGGCTCTGGTATTTTTCAATTTCACAACACACACGTTGGATCCTTTGCTGCCTTTTCAGTCTCAGCTTGTATATGCATACACGTGGAAACGATATGCCTCAGCAGCTCACTATTTGTATGATGAGTTTATTAGCTTCTCTGCTGAAGGAGGCATTAGAAAACTACTATTTTTCACAATGCTGGATTCAAGAGTGCATGCTAAATTAAAAGTCTGGCGTAATAATGGAAGGCATTTCTTTGTAGTAATGGAAGCTCCACCTAGATAAGCTAGAACATGACTGGAGTGCAGTTGTGGAAAATCAAAAGGCTACTCCCAGCAGAGGTACTTAAATACTAATTGGCTATCCTCTATTCAAACTGGCAGAAAAGCAGCAGTGGTAGTGGAGGTTATCCCTCCAACATGGCAACTTATCTCTCTCTTACATGTGTGTAAAGTCACTCTCTGTCACACACACACACACACATACTGTAAATGCATGCAAAGATGGGATGAAATGGAATACTTACTGGATGGGCCGACTGCGATGGAGTGATGTAGAAGAGTGGTGGAAAAGGAAAAAAAAAAGAAAAGAAAGATGAATGAGAATGAGATGATGAGCTCACGATGAACGGTGATTATATTTGAACGAGCAGACTGAAACTTTGGAGCGGGCACAGCCTCACAGGTTTGTGTAAAATAGATAATCACATGAATTAGAATGCGAGGGGACTGAAGTGAAAGTGGCTGCCATTTAAATGAAGAGGGCCCCAAAAGATAAGAGCAGTGGGAGTGATGGACTGAATGTGGATTACAGGTGAGGATGAGAGGTTATGTCCTGATTGATCTGTGGTTTTCACGTGTGTGTGTGTGTGTGTGTGTGTGTGTGTGTGTTTCTGTTACCCCTAATACTGCAGCTGCATGCACTAACCCACAATCAATTTCCATTTTCCTAACAGCTGCTGCTGGGAACCACTTCTTCATTCTGCTGCAAAATTCTATTAGTAAAGTGTGTTTATGTGTGCGCGCAAGATTGCGTATACACTTTGTGTGGTTTCTCTTGCACAGACAAATACAGCATGTCTGTTTGTCAGTGTGTGAGCCTACATACATGTGTTGACACATGTCAGAAGTGTCAGGAAAAACCGGAGGGCCCGCTCACAGAATCAACTGTTACTGAGTAAAACTTGAAATATTCCGTTTTATCATGACAAAAGACAGATTTCTCATCCGAGTGCCTCTTTTCATGGGACTGACTTTATTCTAATGCAATTTCAATGCTTTTTGATCTCGGCTCTCTCTCCAGAGGGATGACGAGCTGAGGCTTAAAAAGAACTTAAAATCCATTTTTCACTTTTTCCCCCCTCTTATAGTTTCAGTTAACAGCATGTTATCAGTGGCATAATACGAAGAGTCATAAGCAGCTGCAGTGTCTGTCTGGCTGTCTGCTCACTCATTTGTCTGTCTTCCTATGAGTGATATAATCCCGTATAAACATTTTGGACATTTCATGATAACATTCGACATATTCATTAAGTTCTGTATTTTCATAGCCCGAGGAAATGGAGCGAAAACTGACGTGATGGCAAATTTTCAACAAAAAGCAACCAAACTGAATTCATCAGAGAGAAAGACAATTAAATGAGACAGCATGCTGGTAGGTGAAAAGTGGGCATTTTGTGTTGAGTCATAGCAAAACTGTCCATCTGTGCAAATCATTTACTCATGTATTCAGTGCTAAAATTCCATTTTTATTTCTTGAGAAACACTCAACAGTCAATGCAGAACTTTAACTTGTTAAATGATATTCATAAGAGGTCAAATCTGTGTGTGTGTGTGTGTGTGTGTGTGTGTGTGTGTGTGTGTGTGTGTGTGTGTGTGTTTGTGCGCAGTGAGAGAGGTGGAGCGGCTCGTGTCTCACCATGCACTTGCAGGGTACCCGATGCCTCGGCCTTGCCCACGCTGTTCTCTGACACGCAGGTGTACGTTCCCTCATCCTCAGCTCGCACCTGGGTCAGACGCAGACTGTTGTCACTGCGGATCTCAAATCTGCAAAGACAAACACGATACAACACAAAAGGTGATATGTCAACAGAAGCTCTAGTTGTTGTTGAATGTGTTATCGTAAAATGTGATGTTATCTGGTCCAATAAACCTCTTACAGTGGAGCTGACATATGGTTTGGTCAATCTGAGATTATTGTCCACATATAAACAGATAGGAAACGGTATGGTTTTAAAAGTTTGAGCAGCTGATGCGTCTACTGCACACGGCCAGAGTGAGTCGTCCCGTAAAGCTTTAGGCAGGAGACAAAAAATCTATGAGACTCTCCCTGTGCTGATCTGAATACTGCTGATAACAAGGGAACATTTTACCCCGATTCCCCTGACGGATCATTAAAGTTTCATCGAATCAAATCCACAAGGTGTGTGAGGGAACGGGTGAGGGAGTGACTCGCAGCATTACACAGTGTTACTGTGTAGTGTTATCATTACTGCTATCACGCATTACTGTTGTTTGGCAGAAACTGCCAGCAAATGTTTACTGCTTAGATGATGTCTTCCTGTTACTAACACAAGCTGCTTTGACATATGAGTAATACAATTAGATTATTTATCTGCAGAGTTCTGGATCACAGGAATGAGAAGTACTGCTAACAGCTAACAGTTGCTCACTAAGCTGTCGTATTAGTGAAATAATATGTTGCTAAGCAACACATAGCAGCCAGTATGTACTGTTGGTACTGTGATGCAGCACTAACACACAAGTACTTAGGTGTTTGTTCCATCGTACCTGCCCCGGGGCAACTCTCCCTCCTCTCTTCGCCAGCGGACAGTTGGAGTCGGGTCTCCATGCACCTCACAGAAGAAGTCCACTGTATCATCTGCCAGAACCACCTGGTTCACTGGCTGTTTGGTGAATACCGGCCTCTCTGGAATTACACAGCAACCATGAATGAAGAGGGAGGATTAAAAACTGCTCGTGGTGCTACTTCCTAATTGGAGTTTGACTTTTCATACTTGTCAGCAATTTATAACAGTGCCTTTCATGGAACAGAAAAGCGGACAAATTTAGTTGGTACAAATTCAGACAAAGCCACTGATGTAAAAGAGCATCTCTGGTGGTATTAGACATGGTGTGGAAAACTCCACTGCACTGCACCAGAGTTGACTTTGAGCCTGAACATTTGATCTGTCTTCAAGCGAGGCTCAGAAATTTCTTAGCAGGGAAACAAGGACCCAAGAAAATCCAGACACATGCGGGAACTAACACTGAACTTGTACTGCTATTAACAGCAGTGTTTAGCAGATATTAAAATAAGCTAATAGCTGGTAATATGTGGGTACCCCTACAGGGTAATCAGATTATTGAAGCAACAGCTGTGAAAGATAAAATCAAATCAGTACAACCTAACATGGGATCAAAGAGGAATGAAGATTTCAAATCATCCTTAAAGCTTTCGTGCATGTAAATCTATTAAGTTACACTGGCAGGAGAATCAGTAAGCCTGTGACATTCAGTATATAAGTGAAGTGTATATGCATTAGAACCTCTTCTTATGATCATAATCAGTTTTAACAATTGTGGTAAGCAAGAGAAATTAGGGCAGATGTGTGCAGATTTCACAGATGGCAGTCATTTTAAATTTAAGGTCCAGGTCATGCATCTTCAGGAACCATAAATTGATTAATTAAGCGTTACACACTGGGTATAAATCTGCTGTTGCACCAAAATGTGCAGAAGGAACAGCATCTGGGTGGTAGCGGGGAGGCAGTGAGGTGGAGGGGGTTGGTGTGACTGAAAAAAAAAAAAAAAATATATATATATATATATATATTTTTTTTTTTTAATCTGTTTCCTGGGATCAATATACACTTTGAGGACACTTATGCTGCTGGGAGCAAAGCAAGGATTTAGAAACGAGGAAAGAAGAGATCAAGAGAGCAAAGGTCAACTGGGAGAGAAACATTCATCTTCTGCTCCACAACAACAGAGGAAATAAAGAGCAGCCTGTGAGAAATAAATCCAGAAAAAAGTAGAAAACATTCTAGTTTCATCATTTTACGAAGCTCAACAGATGAAATGTGAATATAGTTACATAGTTTACCGTAAAAGCTCATTCATTGTTACTAATTTAAAATTCTTACAAATGAAATGACTGTAAGCCTTGACTATTTCACTCCCCACACAATATAAAGTTAATCCTACCACGAGGTACAGTAATAAAGACTCACCAAAAACCACCAGTTCAGCAGGATCACTGTCTTTCTCTCCAACCATGTTGGTTCCAACACACACATACATGCCAGCATCACTTTTCCTTGTGTTGGAAATCATCAACTTGCCTCCTCGGATCTGAAAATGAGGGGCATAGGGAAGGGAAGAAGAGGGAATGGATAAAAATGAGGAGGAGGAGAAGGAGGAGGAGGAGGAGGAAAAGAAGAAAAGTGGTGGTGGAGGTTGGGGAAGGAAAGAAAGAAGACAAATGGAAAGAGATTGGGAACAGGATATTGAAGCATGTTAGTCTAGAGAGAAGGCACTCCATCATTTTCAGTGTGTGTCATGACAGATGGCTCCTTTGCTGCTTCTTACACTGTTTGACAATGAGTCTAGCTCCAGGCCAGTCACCACAGAGCCGTCTTCCACTGCTCAGTTTGTAATAAGTAGCTGCAGTGATTTGTTATTTGATGTGGGCATACAGCATGTGTGCGCGCACACACACATGCACGCACGCACGTGTATGCCTCCAAATAGATAGTTTAATTATTTCTAGAAGGTGGGTTTGTTCTGAAGAATACCATTAAAGGATTCAATTAAACAACAATCAATGATGTTCAATAACAATGTTGCTTTTCAATTATCAGCTACAGTGGCACTGGATTGATTCTTCATCAAGTCTTCTCACCAACAATCAAAATTCACTGTCTTCCATCAATGGTAATACAAATTAACCAGGCAGTGGATGTCAAGAGAAAATTATTTGGATGTTTACTTGATAAATGAAATTACTGCGGGGGTGTGGGGTGTGTTAACACACAACAAGATTGGAGCTGGCAATACAGGCTTACAGTCATTTTCTTTAACAAAAACACAATATTATGTTACATACAATATATACTGGGGATACTCTGGAGGTGACTGGAACACTTCAATGGATTTTTCTACAACTTACAGTTATTCTCTCATCTCGATCATTCACACGGATGTTGTTTCTCTTCCAAGAGATTGTGGGCTCAGGGTGGCCTCTAGGGGGGATGCACTCCATGACAGCCGGCTCACCTGCTGCTACCACTACATCACTGGGTGTCTGACGGAAATCATCTCTCAGAACTGGGGAAAAGAGGAAAGGTGCAGAAACATTGTTAGAGTGATTGTAAACCTCTGTGTGATATGATACTATCTTTTACGTGACTATGCATATTGGACTCATTCACTTTGTGCTGACCTTTGGCCTTTGAAACAGGTGCAAATCAAAACTGAGGATCCTCGCTCACTATTTGACAAACCTGAATAACACGAAGCATGACACGACATTGCTATTGATACTATGTGGCTGCGAATTTAACTTGGAATAGATGTCCCTAAAGCCTTCATTGACTCAGTGCATATGTGGCATCACAGCACATCAATAATGGAGGCTCTTGTGGCTGACACACACACAAACTAGATAAATTATTCATCTTCTGACCCAATCCCCCCAGCACACACACACACAGACATACACCCCCTGGCAAATGCACATGCATTAATGTACTTGGATACGTGGTCATCACAAGCCACCACTAAAAGAAGTACATTTTATAAATCAACTGCACGACACGCATTACAGAAAATAACTTCCTCTCGTGTGTGTTCTTGGTAACTTCGGATTTCTCCTCAAGTCACCAAATGTATTCCTCTGTACTCAACATTTTGTGCCTGTTACCTGAAGGCATCGTGCTTTTCTTTCTCATTTCAGTCTCTAGAGCTCTGAGACCGCTCAAATTACAAGTGTGGAGGATGATTGCTGTAGTAGTTTAGGGTGATGTACTGACAACTCCCTTCTGCCAGGAAGAGGCCAAACCCATGTAAGTCTGGAGGCTACTCTGTCCTTAACCACTTCAGGGATTTATAGTACAAAGGTGATAAACCAATAAGAAGATTTCAAAGGCATTCCTACTTGACCCGAATGCTCACAAATTCTTTCTCACTTCACAATCTCTCCTAAGCATTCATTATGAAACTTCCAACAGCAGATGTCCAACTCTCGCACCTGTAGCTAATTTCTGCCAACCAAATATTCCACAAAGTTCTCTTCGAGGTAAATGGTAGGTATGAGATTTGGACATCAAGAAGTTGACTGATAGATGCAGGACGATTGCATGGCTGACTTGCATTATGGTAATAACAATAAGTCATATTAATATACTGGCTCATAATCAACTCGTGCCCTGACTTATGTCACTGCTGGATGAACACAGACATGCAGCATTGTTGAGACTGCCAAAAAGAAGAGCAATTCCACTAGAATTCTGCTATTTCACCTTAAAAGTTCATGTCATCTCAGAAAGTGGTGTTGTAATTTACACAGACAACTATTCAAAGACTTTTGAACATCGCTGCTAAAAAGCTGTCAAGTATACCACCTCTCTGCCAAAGCCTTAGCTTCTTTCAAATGCCCTGAATACAGAATTAACAGATGTCATGCATGGGGAAAATACATTTCAAAGTGCTGTCTTAATATTAAGTAATATGTGAAGCTTGATAGAACAGATTTGAAGAATGAGACAAATAAATGAAGCACTCTATCACCATACAGCTCTTCCATAATCACTTATCTTCTGATTCATGCATTTAACATTACTTGTCACATTTCAGGTTGAGATTAAATGTGTTAACCGCAGCCACATTTACACATTCACAACCAGCAGTGCAAGTATGATTTTTTTTTTTTACAATATTAAGCAACATTTCTAAGAGCTCATCAGTACGCTACATAGAATAAGTACACTTTCAATAAGAGATTCTCTTAAACCATGAAGAAAATAAGTATTATAAGGTAATGCTTTGAAAAAATTTAAAAATGCTATCAGGTTAAACCCCTTGAGGGGGGGTCCAAAAAATGAAGAGAGTAGCCAACATTTGCAATGCAGATTAGATCAACCTTTGAGTCTCCAATAAGAACCAGCTGCTCACTACATTTTGGAGCTTTACTAAGCTGTCTGATTTAAGGATGGGCGGTGTACTAATGCTGAAAAGATTATGGCATTTTTACTGACACTATGTAAAGAGGTGATCATCATAATAGTCTGTAGCTGCACTCATGTGCATCACAAATGATTTAATTTCTATATGCTGTGATCTTACATCTAGTTGAGGCAGTTGTTCTATTAGTCTTCCTTTTTCCAAATCCATTCAACCCTGACAAATATGACCATTATCGCTGTAACTCCCTGTATAACGTGATTTATTGCTGATGTATTTGATTTAATAAAATATGTCTTCATTTGCACAAACACATTTGTTTATATTTGTCTAGAGGTTTTAAATAATTTTAGTTTAGAAAGCTCTGTTAGAAATATCTCCATGCTCAGAGTATATGAGAAGTGTAAAACCTCTAGATGCACTAAGGTGCCTTCCAGTGAAACCAAAAAGTATTTACCCCAGACCTACCATGATTCCTCCAGCCCTTTCTGTCAATGTCTAATGCAGGTGTGCTTGTGTATGTCTCTAGGCAGTTATGTCTCTTTACATGGGAGGGTTTGCACACAAGAGTGCATATATGTGAGAAACAGCACCAATGTCGCTGTAATGTCACTGGGCCAGCAGGGGAGGGTCACTGCCTCATCTGATTAATAGTACACCTCCTCTAATGACAGCACAGACGGCCCAACAAAGCCCCAGGACATTACCGTTATCAGCACCATCCATATATCTGTCCATCCATCCAGCCATCTGAACTGGTTTCCTCTCAGGCTTCTGAGGACATTTCTTTATCTCATACACCTGGGCTTCAGTGGAAAACTCGCATCTCAGTGTCAGGCTGTACACAGCAAAGGCTCATTTCTCTTCTTGTCAAGATAGCGTGGCGTCCCCTTTGAATAAGGGTGAGTGTGGGTGTGTATGTGAGCAGATAAATCAGCCTGTTTTGTTTGTAATCAAGGTCATGGGAGACAGGCACATCTGTGTTTAGGGAAATACGAGGATATTTTTCATTTCCTTGTTAGCTAACAGAGCATGTGCTTACGTACCATTGCCCTGATAAAATACTGGTGCATACAATTCATTGTTGGCTCCTGACCCATTATGTTTCTGTCTTTTTTTTTATCTGTGTCTCATAGAGAGATGAAATTGCCACTTATTGCTCTAGTCAGACCCATATCCTGAAGCCCAATTACTTAACCACAGAGCATGTGGGGCACTCCAAATCCCATTGGTCCCTCCAATCCTGAAATGACATGCCAAACCACACCCCTGACCTTATCTGTACCTGCTGCCCACTTTTTCCCCCAATCACTGTTCACTGCAGATTACAAAAGCCTGACTAAATTGTTCAGGAACCTGTCCCGTCACGCAAATTGAGGAGGGAAATAGGACAGTTTGCTGCACCCCAGGTCGGAATTACCATGCCGCAGGGTTAAAGGACTGCAGTGATGACCTGTCACACACCATTGTGAGATCATGGCTCCAGGGGACCCTGATCTTTCCCATTCTCCCCTCCACACTCACCAGATCTGGGCAAAAAGAAGGTCTCTAGAAGTTTATTAGACACTAGCAATTACCCATGAGGCCCTTGGAGGCCCATATTAAGTGGATGCACTTTGACCCTTTCTTTAAAGCCCTTCAACAAAGCCGGAGTAATCCCCACCACTGGGTCTGTAGAGTGCGCTTCCATCTGAGTACAGACTGTCAGTAGCACACACAAGTGATTAAACCAGTGTGTACTGTATATTTGAATATACGGCGGATGTCTGATTGCATTTGAAATGCTGTAGACTGTAATCTAAACTTTAAAGGTGTAATAGGTACGTGCATCACCTAATCTACATACAACTACAGCAGCGTGAGATTATCTACCATATGTCAGTAACAGTCAACATTTGGTCATCTTTAAATATCTTTAAAACGCTTGCTGTGGTCATTGCTGGGTCAGTATGAGATTTACAGAATTTTTGCATTAATTTAATTTGTTGAGTTGCTTGATTAGATTACTTCATTACTTTATATAATAACTGGATATATCCCACAGCCATGTAATGTATATCAATGTCACAGAATGAACACATCATGGACAAGATTGTATCACTTATCCTTAAACACAACCACGTCTTGACAATAATCAAAGCCACATCATCTTTTAGTTCCACTGACTGTGTCAGATTGCTGTCAGTCTGTATCTTTACGCAATGACAAACGCATTAGTCACACAAAATAAATGACACCCACTACCCAACTAGTAGTTATCTGTTTCTGATGCACACTGGTGGATGTACGAGTTGAAAATGACACTGAGTCATTACAAAAATTCAAAACCACCAAAGAAGCTCATCTATCCAAAGCCAAACAAAGTGTGTTCTTTTATGGAAGTGATATTTATTTGTGACTACTAGACTTCTGTGATTTACTCATGTGCAACCTATCAGGACCCTGCTATATATCAGGGCACTATTTGAGCATTTAATTGGACATAAAAAAACACCTTTGGGGCAAGCTCAGTCTCACTTTTAATTAAATGACTTTATCATTGTTGTTAATGTTCACAGGGACTGTGGGTGTGAGTGAGAAAGAGAGAACCCCCTCAAGAATAAATATTCAGATGGCAGAGAGAGAGTGACAGCTAGTCCCTTGGCTGGCAGAGCACAGCGAGGGATGGAGGGAGGGGAATCAAGAAAAGCATCCTCTGGTTCAAGCTCTGTTGTGGGGGATTGAGCTGGTCATCTGTCAATCCGTCAGCTTACATCTTGTCCCAACATGAAGCAATCTGCTCTTGTGTGAACACACACACTTACAAACACACTTGCACTTGGTCTTTCACCAAAGTACACATATCCTCCTTATCCCTTTATCAAGCCTGGTTAGACATGCACATAAATGTCTTGTCTGTTCTCTCTATAGGTGTAGCTTGTTCCCCAAGGCAATATCTGTCCAGGCTCCCTGTCCCAACAGGAGGCCTCCATCAGAAGCCACCTTCCATAGACCACTCTCATTATCCAGAGACGACCCCCCCTCCCAACTGCGAATCTCTATCAATGATTACACCAAAATGAAACAGTCTGCACAGGATATTGGTGTGTGTGTGTTTTCAGTGGTGATAGAACCGTCTGAAGAGAATGGAGGGGGGTGGGGGTGGGGGGTTGTCTCACAGTTGGAGACAGATGTCTATGTTGCCACTAAGCACCCATTGCCTATTCACCCCATCCAATACAAACACAGACACTCATACTGCAGCAGCTGTAGCAGCAAATACAGAAGAACACTGTCTGCGTCCAACATGACTGACTCAGTCCAATACAGGCTGATTGGAGATTGTAGCATGATGGTTTTACTAAAGCTGTGAGGACACTCATTGACATGCAAGAACTGGACCAACTGGACCAACTGTAGTGTTGCTTCATGTCATCTGGGCAAAAAAGTGGTGCTAGGAAATAACTGTCTATACCAGCAGGAGGAAGTAGTCTGTATTCATTATTCAGACCTCTGACATTTTGAATCAGTTGAAAAGCTGGCGACTGGGGTCCAAAATCCTGCCAAAAGCAGGCCAACAGACGCTCACTAAAAGGCCAACATTAGCTGATGCTCGGCTTTGTGTGTCACAGACATTAGCCTTCACAAGTACATGGATAACCCTAAACCCCCACCTACATGAGATTTTAACCTAAACCACAAAACCAAGTGTAAGAACCTTTCAAAATGACCTCACAACGATGGGTTGTCCAAACACAGTGATGTCTCATAATGCAGTCCCTAGCCCCTTGCCCTAAGCCTAAACATCACAACTGAATGCTTAACCTTAAACTTTATCCTACCCTTAATCCTAATATGCTGTTTTATAGCAAGTGGACTTGTTTTTAAGTTTAAGTTCTGGATAGAAGGCAAAACGTTTTAAGAACATAAAAACAAGTCTAGTTGCCACTGATCAGTGTATTTTGGGATGACCTGGATGACTAAGAATCTTCAGACATCCTAAAAACCTGTAAAAATCAGCTAAAAGGTCTTCACAAGAATGGTATTTGAACAAAATTTGTCCACACAAGGGAAAAAAAGACATGCACACAAGTGTGCACACACACACTTCACCATTTCTTTATCAACTCTTTCTGACAGCTGACCTGAAGTGCTCCCCCCATAAAAAACGACTAGGTTTAAAGTGTAATTCCATTTTTTCGAGGTGCTGTCATTTGGCTGAGAGTCTTTTACGGCCTTGAGTAAATGGCCGTAACATGGTTTAGCTCTCTGGAAATGCTCATATGGCCAACAGCGAAATTGAGTCAGCGCTAAAGCTAAATGAATGGGAATCACAGGGCATTTCAATTACTCCGTCCATGAGTCCAGAAGGGTCACCTTCCCCTCCCAAGCGCTACTGCTTGTTCCACCCTTCAAGCACACAATCATACACACACATATAACCTTTTCATCAATGTCCGATGCATTTTGCCCACAAATTTACTCCCTTCACTTTCTTTTGTCCCTTAGTGTGTCAGCTGGCATGGCCATTTAGGCCACTGCGGCTGCTTTTTAGTCCTGTCAGCTGAGTCCATTTAGCAGCCACAACAGCTGCCCTGACCCCACCCAGAAACCCTCCCATCAAACCTGGGCTGATGGTTGAAAAGAAACTGGTCCCAGGAGCCATGATGACACGTGCATGAAAAATGATTTGCATGCTCAGCTGCAAATTAAAAATAAATAAATAAATAAACCCTGCAGTTTGAGGTTCAGAAAATCTTTTTTGCTTATGATCATTGACAAGATCAGGCACACAATTAAAAACAATTGAAATAATCAGTCTGGTAGAGCACCAAATTAATGTTTGCCAAATTAATCCTGGTCAGAAGTTGATGGAAAACCTCTGCAGTGAAAATTACCATTGTGTGAAAGCCCTGGTATTTCTCACAGCAAACCTCAGGAAACCAATTAGCTACTGGGCTCAGATAACAGTGAAATGAAATCCACAGGTCACTGTAATGCATTACAAGCAGATTATAAGGCTGTTATTAGCATAGATAAACCTCCTCTTACAACATAATCATCAGTCAAACCCAAGAAAATGACATTCAATTTTGATACTGTTTACAATGCTTTAAAATGTTTTATCACTACATGTAAAATACTGCACAACACTGAATAAAGTGATCAAATATAAAAAACAGCCATCACACCCCCATCCTCAGTGCAGCAGAGAAAATAGATGAGGTTATCTGTCAAGGTGCAACAGCTTTTCGAGCGCTCATAAATACTCTGACCATGGTCCTCTGTAGTGTCTTGGTGCACCCTGATATGTTGGAAACAGGGTGGGGTAATGGGAGGATGAGCAGGGAGGTGGGGGGGGGGGGTGTAATATTTGGCACCAGTGTTGTCTGCAGCCAATAATGGCTGTGGGCCCCACATGCAGCAGTGCAACAGCACAGGGTGCAGTCATTATCAGCCACACACATACCAGAGAGAAAGGTGGTGCTTGTTGTGGTGGTGGTACGAGTTGGGTTGGCGGGGGGTTCCTGTGAGTGCGAGTGTGTGTGTGTGTGTGTGTGTGTGTGTGTGTGTGTGTGTGTCTGTGTGTGTGTGTGTGTGTGCATGACTGTGTTATAGTGAAGCACATAGCCAATAACCATACTAGGGATGCTGTTGAT
>JAUBNQ010000006.1:1812778-1823176 GCA_032353495.1 Ctenopoma kingsleyae
TTGAGTTGCTAACTTGGGAAGTTTAAATGACCCAATTCAGGTTGAGTCACTGAGGGAAGTTTCATTTAGAGTTGTAGCGTTTCAATCATCATGAAGGAGGCTGGACAATAGTGACCGTGTGTGTGTGTATGTGATTAATTTTAGTCTGTCAACACCTGAATGGCATCATTATCTCATTGACAATTTAACTGGGCTAGAAGACTGACAGGTATCATTCAGGTGCTCATATGAACTCTGGAAGAGGTTTTACTTTCTGGAATTAGTCTGTAAAAAAAAAACAAGCCAATAGAGATAATCAATAAAGAGATTGCTTCTTAAAGTCCTTAAAATGATGATGATGATGTGGGGGGCAACATCCACAGTCTTGTTCTGTGCAAAATGTATTCAAAGAAAGAAAATAAAGAAAAAATAAAGAACAGTGAGGCTTAAGCAGCCTTTATGAAAGACGTCACCTTCCAAAGACCTTTCAGTATAAAGAAAGTGAACTTTGTTTCCCTGTTGAGTTACAGTGGAAGGAAAGTACCACAAAGAGGGGATTTTGTACTAAAAATGCTGCAACTGAAGCCTTATCTTGTCTTTAGGTGAAAATTTAAACACATTCTTACACAGGTGGAGGACTGTGGATTTCTCCCACATATAAAGCATCTTTTGGATGGATCTTTTAAGGCCTGCAGCAAGCAAAACACGTTTCCATGTTCACATGTGCTCCTGACTATTGTTCCAAGACTAGACTTGTGAAATTGTGAACGCTACTCAAGACAACAATTCAAACATATCTGATATGTAAACCATGTCAGTTAGTATGTGTTAAAGCTGCAACATGCAAGTGATGGGGAATCAAGATGGTTATAGAATGACTGTATTTAGGCATCCATGTGATATTTTCTTAATTTGGACTTAAATGCAGTATAAGGTGTACCACATATGCATGTTCCATGATGCTGATGACATACTTGTGATAAACCATTAGAGAATCTATTAGGTCTCTTAAGAATGGGTATGTCAACCTCAGATATAAGGATCAGAATGATGTGTTTCCAGGTGTTCAGAAGCACCACTGCATATGTGAAAACGTCTTTAGTGTCTCCAGTGGCCTTTGTGTGAAGTGAAGAAACGCGAGGCACCTTGAGTCTTGAGTCAGCGCTGCTTCAGTCTGAGTAAGTGTGAAGCTCTGAAGTGAATGAAGTGAGCTTACTGTGCAGACTGCTCCTCATCCATGGTGCACGCTGCAGGCAATGTTGTCCCCTGTTAGCACACTCAAATCCCATACCATACTGTGAGTCAAGTTGTACCATAGGTGAAGGAGTACAAAAAAGACGTAGTATTTTAGGTTCTGCTACATCAACTTTGATCTTTATCTTCCATCATGAGTCTGACAGCGGAGTAATGTTTAAAAATCAACACAGTACTATGCAAACTTAAAATAAAAATCAGACAATTAAAACATAAAGAAATCCCAATTTTATCCCTTTGAAGACCATGCCCCCAAGTGCCTCCACCCTAATCCTCATCCCCTCTGCTCCCCTGCACACATGCATTTACACACAGACCCAACTCTCTCTGGCACAATGCAAAGCACATCATCTAATTAAGTCACTGAGCATTTCATTGAAATCATTGAGAGTCCTGGTAAGATTTGATGCTTGATCAGTTCTCAAGCTACAGCCGGTGGTGTCGATCTTCTTGCATATAAATACAAAATGATTTTAGATTATTTCCAAGGTAGATCTGTACAGAAAGATCAGTGGGACTACACTAGTGGAAAAGACAGCCTGGGCCTTTTTGGTGGAATTCTGATGAAGTATTTTCAGTTGACCAAACTGCCGTAGTTTTCCAAAATAACTATTGTCATTGTCATGTCATTATGTGATTTTATTCCATTGTGCATCCAATATGTGACAGACACACATATTACAGAAACAGGGCTGGTTCGGTGCCAGTGCTTAATTTTGAGCCATTTCTTTATGTTTCAACAGCAGAAGAACCGACTGTCGGAAAGGAAATCTGGTTCCATTGTGCCACCTACACTTTGGTGGTCTAGAACCGTTTGCATCAGGGGCTGGGGGCTACCAGCGTGGTTGATGCTAGCTAAAGACTAAAACTGACTAAGGCTATAATATTAACATCCTACGTACAGTTTGACAAGATCAAAATATATGGACACTCGGTGTACATTAGTTCAGATGTGAAAGTGGAGAAAGATGCAGCTGCACAAGTTTGCAAATTGACTTTAAACTAACACTGGCACCAGCTCAGAACTCACATTTAGTTTGCATTGGTTGAACAGGTATAAACACCACCAACACAAACACCACTGTATAAGTATTCTACCAGTCTTAATTGTTTCATAAGTTATGAATTACTTTATCTACATTTTCTTCTTTATGACCTTTATGAGTTTTATCCCTGCATTCACATGATTGCTGCACCTCTTTATGAGAAGTAAGGACTCAGTCAGTTCAAACATTAGGAATCATTTCATCACAAAAGCAACCTTTCTTAAAAGAAGAGGTCTTCTCAGCCTTGTAGGAATATTATCTCCTTAAACTCTTAACAAAACAAGCCCCTCTGTTTGTACATGCATTGAAAGCTCATGTGTTTGTCTACCCGAAGCCGTGACTGATTACTGTTCATTGGAAGGGACAGCCCTTTAATTAGTCAGGGGTCTCCGGGGAGCCATTACCAGGGGGGAATCTTGCCCCTCTTTATTAGCCCATTTTAATATTGACTAAGAAAAGAGCTACACGGGGTGGGGCAATGTGGTTTCTTCAGACATGACACCAGCTCCTGTGAATATGCATGCTGGGATGTGGGCTGTCGAGTGGTTGGAGGGGGGGGCGGGGTACGTGACGGCGGACAGCGTGATGGATGACCCTGGTTGGGCATCATCTGGGGTCTCTCACACCATAACAAAAGGGGCTGCTAGTTCCATAGGATTTAATAAAGAGACTGCGGAAATGTAGAACAACATAATGGCAATTAGGGAACAACTGTAATGAAAAGGAGATAAAGGGTCAGAATGACCTGTCCAACACGTGTAAGAAAGATATACACAAAAAGCTTGAGTGTGAGCTTCAAAACAAGGTACAATATATTTACACAATCCGTCAGAGGGATCATGTTCTACCAAAGGCCTGATAGGTACAGTAGGCTGGTAACATTGGTGTTAAAAGAGAAGTAAATCTTGGCCTTAGCATGTCGCCCTGTTCCATTTACCAAATTACTGTAAAAACAATGCACAGTGAACTCTCATCCAAAGAACAAATGATGGTTTTAGAATAAACTGTGATAGTGACGATCATGTCTTCAAAATGAAGTCATTCCTGTCAAAGTCACCCTCTTCTGCTGTGAAAATTACAGATGGGCAAACCCATCACAGTGCAGACACTAATTCCTGCCAAGGACAGACTTGATGTCTCCCAATTTCATCCCTACACCTCTTTGAAAGCTCCTTATAATTAAGAGTCAGAGTGGAAAATAACCACATTTCTCTCCACAGCTGTCTCATACTTTTCTTTTTCGCCTCTTTCTCCTTGAGACACTTTCCATAGGTCCAACCATTGTTCCCAAACTTAGCTGCTCATTTCAAAAGATGTCAAATCAAGAGGCGCATCACAGGAGTTGACTAATTACCAGACCTGATGAGGGGGTTTTAGCCATCTTGTTTGGGAATAAAGAGATTAAAGAATTGAGAGACATATGTTGTCAAGCAACGACCTTGGAGAGACCTGAGATGCATGTTTCCTGCTGAAGTGGCTTCAGCGCTGTATCTATCCTTGCAGAAAACTCCAGACTGCAATTACATCAGGGGATTATGTCCCTTACTCCACACTAGGATAAACCCAAATTGGCAACAGTGTGTGTTTAAGTGTATGTTTTTTGAGTATGTGGAAGTGGAAGGGGTTATTACTGGCAGCTGATCCCCCCTCGAGGCCTCTCCTCTGTTTTGGAGCTGTTTCATCATGCATGCCTGGAATCTTTTTGAGCAGCTTTATCAAACAGCGCATGTTTTAAACATAGTTTGTAGATCATCGATATGCATCATTGTTAAATTGACTTTCATATTCAGTTTTGAGTAGTGACGTTTGATATTTATGAGATTTGACTTCATAACTAATAAAGAAAAACATTGTTTTCATAGAAACAGTGCAATGGTTGTTATATTTCTATGTGGCACAATGACTTATTTAGTTGAACCCAGTGCTAAAACTAAAGGCACCTTAAAAAACAAACATGTATGGAGATGGACATGACAAGTCTGTGTTCTCAAAAATGATTTAAATATTTCAGTGTATTCTAGAGATGATTTTTTAGCACTGCACTCTTATAACACCATCAGAATAACTGTGGTCATTTTATTAAAAACATCAAAATGAAGGAGACAGGATCAGAGATTTTGTCTTTTTTCATGCAACGCAGTCTTCCTCCCTCCTGACATCTACTACATTAGCTTACCCACAACGTAACTCGACAACTGACAATATAAACAGGTGTGTTATGGCAGGATCGGGTCACAGAGATCTGGTAACTGTCCAGAGAATTCACTGCAGGTTAATGGGCATGTTGTGATTTCTGCAGCATTTGTCACATCATGCCTCCTGCTCACTCTACAGGTGCCATCCCTCTCCTACTTCCAGTAAGTAAAAACACGGCTGTCAAAGACACCCTGCTGTTGTGTGACACTGTCCGGAGTTTGTATCAGGGGAAACCTGAGGTGACATCAACCTACCCCCGCTCTCCCCTTCTTGGACTTCTGAGTAGGGGACCTTCCCATACAGTAGCCTTCCTAACTCATAAACTAGAATCAGGGCCCTGACAAACGTCGCCACCATTCAGAATATCTCTTTGCTGGTGTGATGTGCTGCGCCCCAGCAAGATACCGCCCTGCATGTTGCATGTTGCTAAAGGTGTGCACACACATAGGCATGAGGTCACATAACAATCAAAAGATATCTTGATATTTTCATAGAAAGAGTCTGTTATTGAGCAACAAAAAGATTCAAAGTCAGTCATCTGGCTGGATTTTGATTAAATAAACTGTGATCACTGATTGAATCACTCCTAAAGCATGTAATCCTGTAAATCCAGCTCTTCATATTGTGTTTAATTAGTAATTTCACTTGAAAAACATTTGAATGAAACAATACTTCCCACCCTTTATTATTCTAAGTGAAGCTGGGAGGAAAGGTGCTCTCACTCATTCTCCTTCCCTCCTCTGAGCCGCAGAGGGTCACATGTGCGGCAGCGATTGAGGGGCATTAGTGCTCCACGGTAATCAAAGCCAGAGGATAGAGAGAGAGGGAAGCAGGGATATAAAGGGACTCGGTTGGGCGCAGAAGCAGCCCCCTCTGCACCCAGTGCCTTTTAATTAGGCTCGCAGCAGGGACGCTACACCAACACACACGCTGCTTATCACTCACACACAGATGCATGCACGTTCTCACAGAAAGTGACAGTCGCATGCCTTTTCCTGCTTCATTATTCCAGATATATGTGTCAGTGCCATTCTCTGTTCAGTTGGGGCTTTTTGGGTGTGTGCTCTCCCAGCAGTTGTCAGGGGAGTGTGGAGTTTGGGTTCTGATGTTCTCTGACCCTTTTTTCTCAGGTAATCCTGCTATGACATGGATTTTTTATTTTGTCTAACAAAGGGATTATAGGTGTCATATATGTTCGGGGACATCAATTTATAGCCTCTAAGGTACAGCAAAGTCTCAGTGCCTCCAAAATAAAATCCACATTAAATTAAAGTGGAGAAGTGATGGTTCACATAATGGTTTGTCAGTTTTATAAGGTATTATGTGGCCACACAATATTGTTCAAATAATTACATGCTGGTGAGCATCATATCAAAATTTATTACTAGAAGTTCATGATAAATGATTGGTGAACACAGAATTCCTGAAATACTAAAGGAGAAACTTCTAAGTATCTTAGCTCATTAGATTTATTGACTTGATCAATGTTTTTTGAAACAGAGGCTGTGAAACGCAGCTCACCATCTGCCTTGACTGCTCTGTTTGCTGACATTTGGCCAGTGGCCTTTAACCTTACATGACATCAAAGGTTGTCCTTATTCAACAGTATCAATATAAACCCTTAACAAGTAAAGACATTAAAACTGGCAGCACAGAGATGGATCCAAAACAAAGAAGCATAGCAAACATAGCATTCCAAGAGATGCTGTTGGGATTTTAACATGCAAGCTGCATGCTTCATATCAGCTGAATTACTATGCATTAGAAAGTCTTGGATACATGAAGGTCAAAAATGATGCTGTTTTATCCACTTTGTTTTAGTCACATTAAGAAGGGATTTAATATTAACATCAAGGATATCATCCGAATGTTTTTTTTACCTGGGGTCATTTTGGGGGTCTTTGGGGAATATGAATTTTGAATATAGCCTAAGATTTGCTCATCTTTATGTGTGTAGCACTGAGAACCACTCAGTGATTGTTCCTCATTGTACTTGGTGCAGAATTAGTCTCTGAGCTGTTGAAACCTGTTAATATATTGATTGTTTTGGCATTTATGTCATCAATTTAATTTTCATGTCCTTCCTCTATATATTGTCAGCTCAGTGAAATGACATAATAAAACAAGAGTAAATTACATTACGGTAGATGTTAGTTCCTAAAGCTTGGGGGTAGTGACGTTGTGTTGAAGGACTAACCAGTGACTACACCTTAGTGTTCGTGCAGCAAAGCAGGGCATATGAGATGTAGGAGACAGCAGCAAGAAACAATGGACTGGAGACTTTCTGCTGTCTCCATGGCCCCAGGCTTCAGTCCGCTCCAATACCATCATAATCTGATGATTATAAATAAGAATTTTACACTGTCTTTTTAAAAAAGTTATACGATAAACAGAGTTTTGCATCCATGCAGAGAGTCCGGTTTTACTAATATCACATGTAGCAACTAACCTAAATAGCAATACTACTACACAAGTAGCAACAGGGATGTGTACTCACCGTTACGTCGAGGAGTGCTCAGTGGCTGGTCATGTGTTAGGAACTAACATCTATTATTACATTACTGTAGGTCAAAAACCAGGCAAAAAAGTTTCATTTATCTGCATTTATTATGATGTCTAAAGTATCTGCCCTTACAATTGGTCCAAATTTTAAAACATTTTAAAACATTATCCAGCACCAGTATTACAGTTGAAAACACTTTAGGAAAAAAGCAAGTTGTTACAATAATTGCACTATTCTGGATGCCAATATAGAGAGCCAAGTTTAAACCAGTCCAGGTGTTCTTGTGTTTAATTAACTCTATTATAACACAGCAAATATTCTTAGATTCAACTTAAAACCACTATCATCTATAAACATGCTACATTAAATTTGAGATACTGATGTATGAGGCAGCAGCAGCTCTACAGGGCAGCAGTAGCTCAGTTGGTGGAGCAGCCGTCTCTATGAACCTCGGGCTCAGTGGTTTCATTGCTGGTTCTTCCTGGCTACATGTCAAGGTGTCCTTGGACAAAACACAGAAACACGTGCCAACATGCACTGTCTGGCAGCTGTCCAACAACAATTTCCCCATGGGAATCAATATAGTCATTATTCTTTTTTATTGTATTTTTATTAAAAGAGAAGTTATTAGTCAAATGGTATTTCCCAAAGTTTGTACCTCAACACTAAGACAACTTTGTAGTCATTTTCAGAAGTAACATTTTCAGTGTCCATAATTTCCTAAAATGTATCTTAGAAGATTCCTGGAAAGAGCTTTGAAAAGAGATCTATGTCATTTGATGCTATTTTCAGGGAAAACAGAAAAGTTCTGTAAAGAAAAGCTCTATTTATGCTTCATCATGAAACTTTGTCACATGTTTTCTATGTCATCTCAGTTAAAATATCATGATCTTTGTCGACATCAGCACATTTTGGCATTGCTGTTGAACACTCTGAGCATCAGCTGTCCACCTTCAAAGTGTGTTCAGACAGAAAGCAACTCAAAGTCTCACTGGACATCATTCATTTGAAACTGATCGCTGTTTTCTTTGTCATTCTGTGGCAACCCAGGTGAAATTGTTTAATCGTTGAATTTGTGTGCATTTAGGCTACATCGAAAATTCGCTTTGTGTTCTGTGAGAACGCTCAGTCGCAGGAGAGCCGTTCAGCTGCATTTAACAGTCACACACTTTGTCAAAAGCTGAAGTGTAACAGCTGAATAAAGGTCCCCCAACTCTTTCCAAGGAAGCTCCTAATAGAAAATAGTGAGGAATTACAGTGTTGTAGCATAAACTTTTCTCTGCCGTAGGCACCAATTATTCTGTCTTCCACTCTGTGCAGTACACAGTGAGAGCTGGCCACACTGGTCAGGTCAGCTGTAGAGGCTAATGGTGTATTGAGCTGTGGACAAGCCGTGGGTCAAGAGGCCCTGGTGGTTCAGCTGCTTTCCACCTGGGGTCCAGCGATGATAAGGTTGTGGTGTGGGAGGCAGATCTCAGCACTCCTCTCCACCATGAAGAGGTACATTCATCCGTCATCAAGTCTATCTGTCCAGGCTTCCATCACCTCATGAATCAGCACCCCCACATCACTGAGGGGTGGCTGTGCATCAGGAGACAGCTATGACCATTAGCAGTCTTTCATTCATTCATGTCAACTGTTCTCCTTTGTCTTTTCACTGATGCCTGACATTTGAGGAACTGCAAACTAAGCCAGTCCTCCTCCCCCTGCTGACTGCAGGAGCATCTAATGGGGGTGTCTCATCAGCTCTCTACGAAATCAGGTACATCTGTTTGCTGTGGTAACTCTGCATGAAATATCACAAAGCGTGTTGTCTAGCAATAAA
This sequence comes from Ctenopoma kingsleyae, assembly GCA_032353495.1. Lineage (NCBI taxonomy): Eukaryota > Metazoa > Chordata > Actinopteri > Anabantiformes > Anabantidae > Ctenopoma > Ctenopoma kingsleyae. The sequence continues at coordinate 1,821,582 of JAUBNQ010000006.1, forward strand.
AATCAAACACCTAGAACAAAGCAGCACATTTCGATTGGGATTTATGAATTTCCATTGTGATGACATAGCAAACTATATCATCACCAACCAATTATTTGCTTCTTCATTTAACATTCATGAGATGTTAATGAGCTGAGAAATGGCCTTAATTCAAAAAGCTGCATATGATATTTAGATTTAATTTGGTAATTGTACCCAGCTGCTGACCACTTCGGATGACAAAGAAAAAAAATCTGCTGCAGCAAATTGCTTCACAAACAATGCAACATCTGCATTAAAGGCTGACTTTGAAATAACTGGTGGAGATTCTTTTTGGTACTTTCTGATGAACAAACTCAACACAGATCATGTGGTAACTCACAAACAAGGAGCCATGAGCCATGAATTTAAACCCAATTCACATGAGGCCCACCTAAAAAGTGTGGATGGATTAGCTTTGAAGTATCCGGGAGACAAAGGGCAGCTCTACACTCAAGTGTCCTGTGCTGTCACTCCCCTTTCTTTTTCTTAAGTGCTTGAACTTGGATTCCCTCACTTCCCTCACACTCTCTTGAGGGGCAGGGAGGCGTGACATGACTTTGGCCCTGACCCTGAGCCCTACCTGGATGTTTTGTTTGGAGCGGGTGGAGATCAGATGTTTTTGGTCATTACACCGCCTCTCATTAGGTCTCCCGCCTCGCCCAAATAAACCTAATGAGACAGTGTTTAATGTCCTGAGCCCCTCCCTGCACTTGATATAAGGAGGGCGTGTGTGTTAGGGCACGTCGAGCCAAATTATCTCGACGTCTCGTTCAGTGAGGACACCTGGGCCCCCTTGTCGCTTGAGGGAGGTTAGCTCAGGGGTAGGGGAATCCACTGGGAGGGGGGGCAAGGGTGGGCCCAGCTGGAGGAAGTTAAAGAGCTAAATGCTGATTGGGATGGTTTGGATGAGAGAGGCGTTTGAGTTTCAGTCCATAGGGGATTCCTGGGGTTCTTTTGTTCAAAGACATGTGGGAGAATCCAATATCACTGTCCTGTGGAAAATTCCAGAGTTGGAGTGAACACATTTATTTACTGATTATAGTGGAACCTTGGATTGCAAGTAACTCCGTCTGTGAGTGTTTTGCAAGATGAGCAAGATTAATAAATTTTAACTTGAACGAGCAAGGTCTTGCAGTACAAGTAGTATGTATACGCTTTGTCTGCTGAGCATCACGTGATCACAGCTTCTCTCTACAGTGTATTAGATGATTGAGAGTCACCTATATTGTCTCCTGAGTTGATTGAGAACATAAATTAACATTATTATATACATAATTAAGTCACTAAAGTTTGTAGATATCTCTCAGTAAAAGGATCCATATGAAACATCTCCACGGTGATAACTTCTGTGCGCAGTTCTGCAGGTGTTGCAACATCGGTAACGTCATTAATTATTCATGATTAGTCAGGATTGTTCACAGTAAATTATATTGTACGTTGTCTTTGTGCTGCATGTGGGATGTCTGAATATTTACATTTCTACAATATCTGTGTCAAAAGTACAGAAACAGATTTCATTAATAAGAGAAGTAGTGAAAGTACGGTGTTTCAGTTCAGAAAGCGAATGCTGGTTT
>JAUBNQ010000006.1:1862587-1877354 GCA_032353495.1 Ctenopoma kingsleyae
AGTAGTCACACAGTTGCTGAAGTTTTTTTGTTCTGTTTCTGGTTCTGATAAACATTCTTGATCTATGAGGTAAGATTTAGGGCACACCAATGATATCAGGTGATCCTGCAGTAACGTCCTGAATCTTGCCCACCACTTAAAATTCTGCTCCAGGTGAGAGTCGAACTCACAACCTCGGCATTGCTCAACAGCATACTGCCATATAAGTACCGAGTAATCTTTCATAGTAATACATTTTCAAAAAAATTCTCAAAATACTGGGTTTTAACCAATTGAGCCACTGTAGCGTATCTGAAATTATCTGAACACATCATTGTTGATTGTGTTGTACTGAATATATTGTTATGGGGTGCAACAGCAACATGCAGACTCTTTAACATGCAACGTTTGTCTCTCTTGTAATTATGCCACTTCTTTGCGGTCTTTTCTCCTGCACTAGCCCTATGGCTATGCATGTAATGAATATATGACACAGACATTACACTTTACTATACTATGCACAGTTCTCACATGAGCTCTGCTCCATCCAGGTCTGTCAACATAACAGCTTCTCTTAACTTCAAATGCATTTGACTTGAGCACCATGACACTGCAATTTCCCTGTTTTCCCCACCCTCCATTCCATTTTAAAATAGCTGATAAAGATCTAGTGAAATTGGAAGAGGGAGAGAAGTTAAAACAAATATTAGGAGATAGAAGGAATGACACTTAAATCACAGAGACAGGAGAAAGATAGGAGCTGTCTGTCTCACTGGCGTTACAGATAGGGCAGGAAAGGCTATGTGCTTGTGTGCGTGCTCACTTGGATGTATGGATTTGTGCACGCCTGCCCATGTGTGTGTATTTTTGCGAGCATCATCCTTGCCTACTTCCTCTTTCCCCTCATGACATCCCACTTCCCATCACAGCAGCCTGGCTCTCCCAGATAAGGCACTTCCAGTACATTCCTCCTGCCTACTCTTCCTGCCGTTGCTCTCCACCTCCATCCAGCGTGGCAGTGATCGATCCCACTGATAACGCTTAGCCGCCAAAATAATCTAGCACGTCTTCTCCACATCTCTATACAAAAGGCACGAGGCTGTTGGTGAATAACAGCTTCTATTGTAGTAGCGGGGTGGAGACTGAAAACAACCTGTCCTGGGGATTTGAAGAATTACGTGTGATAAAGTGACCGCAGAGTCTGCTGCTTGTGTCATGTCGAGCTCAGATCAATATTTCATAAACTTTTGTGAGTGAGATATTTATTAAGGTGCTCGAAGGTTTTGGACTTGAAATAGGGATCCAGTCAAGTGGACATTGTGTCACGTTTCCTTCTCTTTAAGAATTGCTGCTTCTGAGTAACCTTTATGTTAACTCATGCTGCATGGAGAGAATCGTTCATGTAGCCAGAGTGTAGCCAGCACCACACCTTTCCTTCCTGTAACTTGATTCCTGCTGTGGTAGTTGGTGAAAGGACAAGGGGTGGTCTAAATGTGGGAGAATGCGTTTGACTTTCTGTCTCCTGTTGCTGCTTCTGTACACGAGCGTACAGGTGCTTGGTAACTGGAGGTGGAACCCATTGTCCATTGTCCTGAGGGATTCTGGGTAGAGAAGCCGGCTGCGGCTCACACAATGGCTTGATTTAGAAAAACAGAGGCTCCTGTCTGGAAAGGAACAGTCCCCCCTGCTCCAGCACTGGATCAAACACCAGCTGCTGTAAAGTAAAGACCCTGTTAAATGTGGGAGGAAGCAACTAGTGTGTGAGCCTGTCCTCTTAAAGGAGAGAAGATGATCATTATCTAGCAGACTGCTGAAATCAATAGGGTGGTGTTTAGTTCACTAAGCTCATTACCTGGATGTACCACAGACTTTTAAGCCATGAAACTGCTTGCCTGACATTTACATTTTATTATAAATGAGTATTGATTATAAAAAGGGTAATGTCCTCTCTGCTCACTGAACCCTGTTTCCTAAGCTAACATGAACTGTAAAAATGTGTATTAATTTAATAAAATAAGTTGTGCATTAGTTTAGATTAATAACACAAAGTGGTTCAGTTGTTTCACTGTTGTATCTTTGTGTTGGGACCTGTTCGTTGTGTGTTTGCGTAGGTCGAGCGCTCAGCCTGCTCAATCAGAGTGAGTGGACACAGGTTTGCATCATTAGCAGTGGGAGGCTGGGTGCTGCTCGGTTGAAGGAGGACAGGGGAAACAGAGCTGCAGTGGGTCACAGTGTGTTCAGTGTGTTGAAGTTAGTGTTGTGTATGTGTGTGTGTGAGCAGACATAGACACAGTTTGATGTTAGCAGCCACTGACATAATGTTTTGTTAATTACTGGATCTAACATTGGTGCTTTGTCTTTGCTCTGTTTACCCTGTGCTCACCTGAACAGGTGGTAGGTTCCAGTTTGGTGAAGCTGAGAAGGTAACGAAGCCTCACAGTTAAATATGAAGGGAGAGTACGTGGCAGCTTGATGTTAGGCTGCAGTCTACAGCAACACTTTTTTTTTATTTACTGTTTTCACTTTACTTTCATTTTTTTGTTGATTTCCTCAGGATTTTTTTTTGCCTTTGTCCTGTTAACTTTTTTTTTATAAATGCCACAGCTCTTTTCTACTGAGCTGCTTCATGAGCATCCCTTTTTAAACTTCTAGTCTAGTGTAACGTCATTCCCCTTTTATATGGAGAGGAGATTTTTCTAGAGGCTACAACAATATTAACCTACATCACCACAAATGTCCCAGTAGCTTATACATTCAATTCAACTTTATTTATATTGCACCGAATCACAACAGAAGTCATCTCAAGGCTCTTCACATTGTAAGGTTTAAGACCTTACACGGAATATAACTATATACAGAATAATATAGAAAACCCAACAGTCCCACTTAAGCAGCACTAGGAGACAGTGGAGAGGTAAAACTCCCTTTAACAGAAGAAACCTCCAGCAGAGCTGTCTGCCTCGACTGGTTAGGGGTGAGTGGAAAGAGGAGAGAGAAAAGAACCTCTAGGAGCAGCAGATGAAGCACTGTGTAGGTTGGTAGGGCCAGTGACTTCAAGCTGGAATCATACAGCTCCAAGGCCGGGGATACCTGCAGAAGTGTGGTATACCACACAACGTGGACATTTTCAGCATTTAGATGAAACACCATGCTGGAAACCAGTGGAATTACTTGACATTAGTGCACAGAACTAATAGAGTCATGTCCTCAACTTTCTTTACCGCACTTCCTAATATTACTAATATCCATTCATCCATTATCTAAACTGCTTATCCCCTTTAGTGTTGGGAAGTTGCCGGAGTCAGTTCCAGCTTACACTGCGTGAGAGGTGGTGCACACATGGACAGGCTGCCAGGCTGCATTACTAATATCACATCATTAATATCACACATAAGATTCCAGTGAGAAACTGCAGCTGTTGAACCATTAATGACCAGCACTGATTTCAAGACCTTACACAAGTTACATTAACATTACATATGGTGGCATGAATGAAAAGTTTGCCTACACAAGTTCAGTTTGCTTTAGTTTATTCATCTTTATTTATTCATCAGGGACAACACACATTAATATAAACATCAAAAGGCTCATTTTCATTAGCAATTAGCCTTTGGCAGGTTGATGTTACACATTCAAGTCTGGACTTGACATAATGTCAGCATGTATTACAATCCTGTTGTTTATCCTAGTATGCCAGACATTGAATACTGTGTACACTGCATGTCTTATTGGAGTGCAGAAACCAATGACTGCACTGTGTACAGGCTAAATGTCATTATAAAATAAATAACACTGTGTACAGAAGTACTACATATAGTAATAAATTATGAACTAACAGTAATAGTTTCTCTTTATCTCCAAGTAAGTAGCAGAAAATTTAGCACTTAATCAAAATTGCTAAATTTTAATAGGTAATTATGCACTAAACCAACATGCAATAACCCATTTAACTAACTCTAACTATATATATACTGTATATACTCTGTAACTCTATTAACACATAGTTCAACATATTATTTTAAATAATCCAATTATAACATTTATACTTACACTTGACAGTCCATATTTTAATTTGATGCAGACCTATAATGTTAAAGTAAAGAGTTGTACATTCCTGTGTCATTTGGAACGGAGCCCTCTCCAGCCTGTTTTGCATTGTGGGGAGAGTCATTCACATTTCTTTGTCCATTCTTGCCTCAGCGATCATCTGTGTGTGTTCAGGCCACAGCAGCAGTGAGGGAGTCTGCTCATGCTGACAGAACACATCTCATCACACCAGTTCTCACAAAACCTCATGGGTTACCTGTTGATCTCAAAGTTCACTGCATGATTTTAAAGAACATGTTTTCATCTCTGAGCTTTTAACCCTTTGTGCCAAACTGTAACCTTAGACATATAGCATTTAAGAAAGACCACATGGAAGCTTCGATTTTTCAAAAGACCTTCATTTTTTTTTTTTACACTACTCTGTCTTTCTAACCTTGGTTCTGTCTCCATACCAGCCACCGATAACCAAGCTTCACCTTAAAGAAGTGCCCTACAAATCCACTTAACATGCCTTAATGTTGCTGACAGTTACTACAGTGTGCCATGAAAAGCAAATCATCACCGAACCGGGTCCTGCACTAATGATACTCCTGTGAGCCAAAGCTGTACATTGTGTTTAGTGATAATTGGCAAATGTGTGTGTAAACATTAAAGCTGCAAAACATCAGTTTGACTATCTTAGTGTGCTGACATTAGCACTTAGTTTCAGAGGAGTGTGGTTAAGGGTGGTGAAGGATTTCCCCCCGTCAGGGTGAGAAGGTGGTAGGGACCTAGTTTATCAACATGTTCTCATTCCCTAGCATCACATAATGACGGTTCCCACTTGGCGTCTCATACCACAACCGAAGGTTTTCTTTGGCGTCATTAATTGATGCACTGGGTGCGTCAGTCATTGATGCCATGAAAAAGATGGTGGCTGGCTGTTGAACATCTTCTCATGACAAGATTTTCTGCACAAAGACAACTGGGTTGGGGTTAGGCAAAAAGAATTTCAGGGCTAGTTTAAAAAAAAGTGTCAAAGTGTCAGTATCTAATGTCCTTAAAGTGAGAACAGGCTGGGTTTATTAATGAATGTGGAACCTTCAGTTTGTATCACTACGAATACTTAAATAATTCTTTAGATTTTTTCAAATATATTCAGTGTAAACATTCAAAAGACCACAGTGTCTTATAAATGTGTCTGAGAAATTGTATTTATGTAGCTTTAACTAATGATAAAAGATGACAACAATATGTTTAGTATTTACAATATTAATAGTATTAGTAACAGTAATAGTTTCTCTTTATGTCCAATTTTCAGAAATGAAATGACATTCATTCATCTCTACCACTTAATCTCATTTCATGTCAATAGGGATCATCTCCTTATGGCATGTTGACAGCTTACTTGATGATTGATAATGTGTGACAACAGTGTGGTCTATGCTGGTCTTCACTGTGGCAGTAGCTGCTAATATTTCTCACCATGGGTTTTTCTTTCATCAGTGACATGTTTACTGTCAGTCACTTTTATTTATAGCTGAGAGTTTCATCATTTACATGTGCTGGCAGGATGTACTGTACACATGTCTGACTCCCAGTCCGTCTGCTGCTACCGTTCCTCCACCCCAGCGCCAGATGTGTATGTCTGTTTGGGGAGCCTTACCTTTTAACACTGCCTTTGAACACTGATAGGATTAGGAGTGTTGAGGCTTAGCACAGAGTCCTCGCCACTTTGCCATCTAACCTAATCAACTCTTGAGTGCAGCAGAGATGAGAGGAAAAGGTACTATGCCAAAACCTCTGTCCACACACTTTTATGTTGTTATACGCTCACACAGAAAAAATACAAAACAGGATGCATTCATACTTGGCATGCTCAGAGCGCAACATCTTAGTGTATCCTCTGTGCAACCTTTTTTTTTATTCATGTAGACATACCAATGTCTAAAGCAAGACATATCTGTGTTTAAAATGAAACATATGCATGAGTATGCATTGAAAGAAGTTGGGGGCTGAAAAAAATCATAGTTAGAGGTTTCCACTGAAATATCTTTAATTATTATTCATCTTTTTATTATTCATCTTTAATTATATATATATATATATGTATGGTATGTATATGTATGTATGTGTATATATGTATGTGTATATGTGTGTGTGTGTGTATAGTGAAATGCATCATTGCTCAGTCGTAGCACCATTGTACCTCCCTCGTGTTTTAGTTTGAATACTGGGCAGGCTTCAGAACACTCCAGATATCCTGTGTTTTATTTTGGAGGCTGAATTTGTGCCATCAGTGTGGAAATTTTAGAGCACTGACCTTGGAAGTCCAGGCTACGGTTATTTTGGAAAAGAAAGCATGACGTGTGTTTGTACAACAGATGCCTTTATTAGGTGTTTAGTCAGTATCTCTCTGATACATTACATAGTGGCTTTTTCACTAATCTGAAAACTCTAGAACTGTAGAATTCCTGTAGAATGTGAGTATGATTTTTGAATGACCAAATGACGTATGTTTGACATGCACATAAAATTATGAATGAAATTACACATTTATATGTCAGTATGCTGTAGACAGAATTACACTTTGTTTTAGTTTTTTTTGTTAAACACCAGATATCCAGTCAGGTAATACACCCACACATTTTGTAACCGACATTTATAAATGAACTCTCGTGACTTAGATCATTATATATTTAGAAAGAAAGTTCTGTCCCACTCTGTGCTGTGGTTAATTTGGTGTTTGGTGGCCTGTAAAATGTAAATTACACACCGTAAATCAAATATAATCCAGAGGAGGGATGATATACAGCAGCAGTCAGTGAATACAATATGAGTTCTAAGGTAATGAGTGTCACTATTGTGTATATTGCCATTAGTATGGTAATGGCTGGCTTTGTCTTACTGATAGGGGCTGCAGTAGGGTAATTATAATCTCTGCAGCAACAGCTACAGTGTAAGTATAGGCTTTCTCTCCAGGGGTTCATTCTGAACTGGAGTCACACATTCTGATTATATCTACACTGACCTAAGCCCCCCTGTGTGCCACACAATCTACAGTAACTATATAATTATGTGGCATAATTGCTATAATTATGGTAAGTTTTTCATACATTATGGCGAGGACACTTATTATAACATATGAGCCACTCCTCGTTCTTGAAGTCAGTCACTGGAAGACAAACAGAGCTCTGGCTCTTGGCTTCAAACAGTATGCAGTCAAAACAGTTAAGCTTTGTGTTTAATGCCAGAATTATTTGTGACAACCACAAAATCCCCTGGACACAGTTATAACATCAGTTAACTGAAGACAGGCTGAGCAAAAGAGCAAACAACTGAATAGAGAGTGGGAGTCTGAAATAACAAGAGAGGCAGTTTAAACAAGATGTTGATACTTTATGCTAAATAACTTTTCAAATTAACACTACTGTAAAACTCTCCATTAGAAGTAAAAGCATTTCAAAGTTAAAGTACCTATTATGCAGAAGGGATCCTGGTATTGTTATATTACTGTATGAAAAGAAATAAATCATTGGTGCGTTAACAAATTTCATGAAGTGAGCAGTTAGGCTCATTCAAGATGAGCCAGTTCTGCTGAGATTCGATGACAGGTGATCGTCACGCAGTGCAGCCGGTTAGTTTTCTGGTCGACTTGTTCCTGACTTGCTCTGACGTTGTGAATACGTAAGCAACGATAACCTTGTGAGAAGAAGACAGCCGCAGATTTTGGAGCCAGGTGCTGCAGTTGCTCTCCACCAACTGTAAGACCTCAGGGCATGATGGGATATGCCTGGCTCTCACCTGATCTAAGAAACCTGATGCTGTGTAGCCATTGCCTTATTGATAACACTCAGTAAAAACCAGTCTTGAAACATGTTCTTGCTGTTACTAGTATATGGAGAACAGTGAACTTCACCTTTAAGCCTGAAAGTGAAATTTGTACTAAATCCTCTGAGTGTAGAACGTGTCAGGTCAGTTTTTCCTTTTGCGCACTTGATGTGTGTGCTCGTAGATTAAAGGTGTCTCCTCAGCTCTTACTGTAAGCGTCACTCCCAAAGGCAGCGTTGCATTAGCATGCAGATAAATATCACTTTTATCAGAGCTTTAAGGCTTTTATGAGGCTTGACAAGTCAGCAATACAGAAAAGACAAATCCCTGGTGGAAAAAAAACGATCAGGTTTATTTGAACTTTGTAGATGACACTACAATGAATTATTATTTAAAAGAAACAAGCTCAGCTGTCTCCTAATAAAAAATGTAATTCTTATACAGCGTACATAGATAGCCATTTGTCTCTTCTAATAGACTGATATTTCTGCATTTGGTCTACATCATCACTCTTGGCCATGTGCCCACAGGGAGCTGACGCTGAGTGGTATGTTTCCATAAACAATTCCTCACAGTTTAGAGATTTCCCTCTATCAGAGATGGACGTCCCTCTGAATAATCCGTCCACAAGTAACTCTTTCGTCGCTTGTCATGAAGCCACAGGGAGCTCTTTCTCCTCTGTTTTCTTGCCGTCTCTTGAGGCTAATACTCAACAAATATCCTAAAAAGGCTGACTTTCTTTGGTTCGGTCTTAAGGTGTTATTTCTTCTTTTAGTTGGACCCACTGAGGACAAAAACAGGACATTTTCCTCAGCACTTGGGCTGGAGAGGATATCAGAGACCAAACAGCAAAATAACCATTTCCTCTAGAGACAGTGAACTTTGCTCGTTACTTCCCGCCTCCGGGGGTTCTTTTGTTTGTATGTGATGCCCCTGCCCCCACCTACTCTCACCGGGATTTGTGACCTTGTTAATTAGGATATGTCTCATCTTCTGTGGGAATGTTACCAGAGGATGCTGGGGGGCGATCTAGTGTAGTACAGTGATGTGATAGATGTATAGTGAATGTTAACCAGTCATCTCATCTCTGCTGGATCAACACTCGCAGCCAGTTAACAAATTCCAGTTTTCAACATACAAGATAGAACATGTTCATTAATAAACGTAAGAGGTGCTTTGAGGAGGCAGCATGAGGTTTTGGCAGGGTGGTCAGGGGGCAGTGCATTAAAGACTCACGGTGAGTAAATGCTGTAATACAAGTTTTTATTTCATTTCTTAATTTTTTTTATGCACATACATACAATATAATATTAAAACCAGTCAAGATTTTTATTAAGCTTTGAACAAAAGGTGTTAAAGGAGGTTAAATAAGTTTTTGATAATAACAATAACTTGTTTGTTTTGTGGATGGACTCACAGACCTGGCTATGTTCTGTTTTGTGGTACTTCTTACTTTACAACATATCCAGACTGATTCATTATCCCATCATCATTCTGCCAGTGCTTGTGTAGTTTTTTTTTTTTTTTTTTTTAATCGCTGGGAAAAAATGCAAATGTCATTAGATTCTGTCACATAGCAATAAATCACTCTACAAGTGAGGAGGGAAAGTTTCCAGCAGATGATTTCATCACTGGCATCTCAGGTCAAATTAGCATGTTAAATTGTTCGACATGTTCAATTAGCATCGCTACACAGCAGACAACCACCCCCCCCCCTCACCCCCACTCAACCACAACAACTCTGTACGTTATCAGGCTTTGTGTCAAAGCAAGATGAATGCCTCTCCCTCTCGCACAGCAGAGCTCTTATCTTTCATTCCAAGCATCGTCCGCTCTCCTTCCTCGCCCTCATTCAAGGGTGTGCAAGACTAGGCTTTTAATTATGGAGAAACCCACTTTCAACTACAAAACAGTTGCATCTTGAAAGTTACACAGGACTTAATAACACTTCAAATAAGACAGAAGCTATAAATTCTAATCAGAATCTCAGGATCCTTTGGGAAATACAATGAAGTTGGAAGAAAAAGTGAAGCAAGATTGTTGGGAAATAGACAAGGAAGATGATGTGACTCTACTGTGATATTCACACGCCTGATTCTTGAGGTTTTTCTCCTTAATAAAGCAGGTGAATCTGTCACACACACACATACACACGCACTGAACTAGCCATGCAAACATCAACATCTGCTGCTGCTAGTTCTGAGAGAGGAGGCGGACCGAACGCAACATGTGCATTGCACCAAGGGAGGACCAAATGGCGTCATTATGGACCTCGTCCGCTCCTTCAGTGCCAGACAAACTGCTTTCATCTCCCCAAAAACCAAGTCTTTCGTCTGCTGTTGTGTCTTTTTAAAGCGTAGCGCTCCCCAGCTCGCCGCTCCCCAAGGATCGCTTGAATTCCTGTGCTTTCTCTGATGAAAGCATTTTGTCAGGGAATCAGTCGGGTTTAAAATGAAGGTTTATGTTGATGATCATCATATCTTGTTAGTTTTACCGCGGCCTGACTTTGCATTGGCTCAGAGCTCTGCACTCAGCTGGCAGTAGCACAAATGCATCAATGGATGGAGTGTGATGCTGCAACTAAACACGCACAACAAAGCTCTGCAGGAGATAACATGTATTAGAGACACCCGGCATCTCAACGTGTTTGCTAAACTACAATTCTACACTGAGATCACATAGCTGTCTGTACTTCACTTATCTCCAGCAGAATCATTTAACCGCTTGACAACCTCCAACCATGCCACCATATTTTTCTGACACCATCCACTCACACACACACACACAGTCAGCCACTGGTGAGAGCACATGTCCGTCCATCTTCCCTGACACACCAGAGATGGGTAAGTCGTAATGGTTCCCATCTTTTGATTAAAGTGAAGAAATTACACCCACATTCCAAGACTGAAGGCTGGTGGTTTCGATGTCAACGCACTCATTCTCCCTCGTGTCAGATCATACTCCAGTAGGAGGAGCAGAAGAGAAGATTGGGATAGAACAACCCGCGGCTCAAGTCACTGTGATGCAGTGTTGTCCTGAGCAGATCATGTCACCTGTCATCTTTTCATGTTGTCCAGATTGATCTCCACAGCTCTCAGCAACACATCACAGTCTTTACTGTATCTGTGCACATGTATGTGGGAAATGCTCTGTGGTCCAACACTACACAGTTATATCCAGTCTTCCTACCTTCACTATTTGCAGCCTTTCTGTGGTCGTGTACTTTCTGTGTCCTGCTGCTCAGACTGTGAATAACAGCAGGAAAAGCTGCATCGTGCAGGCGTGTTTTTCAAAATGACACTGATTAACCCAGGGTGGCTCCACACTGGCAGGTCAGTGAAGGTAGCATATTTATCACTGATTTGTCCAGATGGCAGCTTTTGTGAGGGGGAGTGACATGCTACCACTAGCTTTCCATGGACTGCATGAAGGGCATTTGTGGAACACCTTCATAATACATATAGAGAGTAATTAGACCACTGGTGTTTTCTGCACAACATTTTTAGGAACGTGCAAATAAATCAGGCCAAGAGATTTTACACCGTACAGTCCAGGCTTTGCTATTATTGCTTTGCTGTGTCTATTCTTTTGAAGGACAACCTCAGGGGTGTGTACACATCTTGTGAAAGGCAACTCTGAAACTGTGGATACACCTAGTGAAACACAATGCACTGGAGGAGCTCTTAGCCCAGGGGACGCTCCTGAATGTTAGCAGTTCCTGAAACTTTTGTTTACTGCATTTCACAAATTGACTTTACAGCAAAGATAATGAATGCATTTGTTGACTGAATCTTACCATCAGTGCATTTGAAAGTCCTTAAAAAGATGATTAACTACATATTAAACATATGTGTTATGTTTGTACAGAATGTTAATGTTTTTTATTCCTGGGGTAAGGAATGTAAGGAATTACTGAAATATTATTCTTGATTTATTAGCACTATGAACCTATTATAAAATGTAACCATAAAACCCTTAAGTAAAGTCAGTTGAGTCAGTAAATGAATGTGTAGTTAGCCAACCAAGTGTATATAAAGCTATTGGTGTCTCAGTGTGGGCCATTTCCGGTCTCACCCCATCTATTGAACATTTTAACTCTACCTACCAAGACAAACAGGCTAATCCTGGTATAGGGCTCCATCACAGCGCTATCAGGATTCCCAGCTTTTTCCTCTCTGCCGTCATATACACAATGCAGAGGAAGTGTGTGTGTGTGTGTGTGTCTGTGTGTGTGTGTCGTAGATTTTTTTCATAGACAATGTGAACTTTTGCTTCTAGCAAAAGATTGTACAAAACAGTCTTAATTTTTTTTTTTTTTTTTTTTTGCAATTGAGGTTTCATTGTCTCCATTACCTGATAAGACTGACTGCGTCAGATGAACGTTGTTGAGTTTTTATCTGCACAGTGTGTTTAATAAGGGCTTCAAGCTCTGTCAATTGACAGATTTTAGTAATCTCTCCTCTCCAGAAGTTCCCATGATGTCTCCGTCAGATGGAACGTAGTTCTGATTAACCAAAGCTGTCCCTGAACTTGCTAAAAGCTCAGCTGCTCTCAGAAACTTGAATGTAATGAGATACTGTATGAAAATAAAAATCATATCTGATTTCTAATGCAACTGAGATGTTTAGCACTAATAAAGCATGTTTTAGTGACTTCCTGATCACATAAACATGCATGTATACAAATGATCTAATGAATTATCGAACTCTTGTAGATAATATTTATACATTTGCTTAGTTTTGTTGTAAAGGTATTGCCTTTATAAACAGGACATATTTGAGAAATGAGAAAGAGAGAGAAGATAAGCATGAGGAAGCCTTAATGAACAAGGAATAAAACTTGTAAGAGTACAAACAGATGGTTTTTAATAACAATGGCTGTCATTAAATAATGAGTGCGGTTTCCTGGGTTGAACTTTTCTAGTGTTCAACTGAAGTTTGCTGATTGAAGTGTAAATTCACAGCAGTGCTTCAAAAAGCAAACGTAATTGCAGCTGTCCAAGGACAATTTCCTGCAGGGATGAATGAAGTGTATCAAATTAAGAGGTATGACCAGTTAGATGTAGGTTTTCTGTGCTAACAATTAAAAGTGAGGATGTTTCAAGCCATCAGTCACACAGCTGCTAGAGGGAATCAGGCCATTGTCAGAGCCATTAGGATACATCTTCTAGGACCATGAAGTCCTGTCGCTGCAGGATAAGTGGACAATCTGACCTCCTGGTGGTGCTAGAGGAACGTCAACAATACTTATCCTCTTGCTGCAATCAACATCTGGTCCTTTTTTCATTTGTTAAGCAGAATAATAACTCATGAAAGCAAATCACAAATCAGTAGGCAGGGAAACATGAAAGAACAAGCATCTGATTAGCCACGAGTGACGTTTTCATCACCATCGGCCATAAGCCAACCACGCTGACCCTCTCCACCCAGAGTCAAGCTCCTCACTCATCCCTCAGCTCCTGTAGGAGTAAAAGGAAACAGCAGAATTGGAAGACAACAGTGCAATTCCTGATGCATATAGATGAAATGACCTTTTTAAATCTACAGTTAGTCAGTCATTGCATCGGCACATTTTAAATGCATTTACACGTGGCCATTATGAGCAGGATAAGCACTGTACCATCAAACACTGTGCAAAAACAGCAGGACATTCATCATAGCAGCAGGCTGGAGACACTACATACAGTGTGACTCTGTATGTAGCAGTGTTAGTGCAGGATGAATTCAGACAGCGAGACATTCGTTATGGGCTCCAAAACACATTTGCAGCTTGAGATGGCAAGAGTCCAAGACTGGAGATGTGTATCGTAGGTAGATGGAAAGTAATTTACATATACGCGTGAACACACACACAGTTGACCCTCCTGACCTCATACTATCACTTCCCCCAATTAAGCAGATGCTTCTCCTCTCATCGCCTGTGTGTGTGTGTGTGAGTGTATCCAGCTGATGAGGCTGGTAGTTTTGCATCTCTAGGACAGAGACGACACATTCTTCTCTCCATGTGTCTCACCGCTGTGTCTCCTTTAATTACACTGGAAGGAGCAGCACGCTCACAGTTATCAGATGATGAGCTCTGCCTTAGTCTCTAGCCCTGAACCCTCTGTGTGAAAGAGAAGTTCTGTGTGTGTGTGTCGACATGAAACCAATTTTTCATGTCGACATGGACATTGTGATTTTGATTTGATGTATTCTGAGATGACTTTTATATTTCAAGATTAATACAATATTTAAGCTTTTATTCTGTCACATTTGTAGATTTGCTGCTAATGTTGCACATAACAAATACACTTTGCTGAACTAATCCACACTAGACGTGTGTACTAGGGACTATTTCATATGTAGTAGTAGACCATCATCAGTAAAGCTAACAGCACATACTTCTTTTAGTAAGTTCATTTTTCAAATGACCAATGCTGACTAATATCTCTAGATCACCAGGTGAAATTATCTACTGCTTCCTCAAATGTCAAATCACATTTTTTTAAATGCTTTGGATGGAATGTGTGAGGCAGAAACCTAGTTTGTCGTTCCCCTTTCAAATCTAAAATCTCTCATAATCAGACTTTTTCCTGAACAGGATCTGTTAGTAGTCAAAGACGCAGGAATTTACTGTAAATTATACAGACTTACCAAAATGCCAACACCAAGGAGATTCTAAAGCTACAGAATCAAAAGTTCATTTTCAAAGACAGCTGCTTTTGTTCAGTATATAATAATAATAATTTAGCTAGTTTTATCTTATAATCCAGTCATGAAACCTGACACATTATGAAATAGCATCAGATGGAATATACTCAGCTGAAGTTAGGGGCCGTCTCAAAAGTACACACAACTAGCAAAAAGAACAAAAACTTTTTTCAAACTAGCCTCATATTGTTGACATTGTAAGACATGATACTGCTACATGCAGACATTCTTCTAAATTAGAG
>JAUBNQ010000006.1:1914503-1928302 GCA_032353495.1 Ctenopoma kingsleyae
GACAACCCACAGGTGATCACCAATCAACAACTTGAGGATTCCACAGGGTTTATAAACCTGCTACTCCTACCAGTCAGACTTGAGAAAGCTCTCTGGAATGGAGGAACTAAACAAGTCCAGTTGCTATTGGAAAAAGAAAACCTTTTTTTTTTTTTAGATATGGATGACTGAGAATCTTCACAGAAAAAAGGGTAGTGCCTTCCTTAATGTGCTAATATAGTGTTTTGACAAAGTGCATAATGCTGTACCTCATGTGAGTACTTACTGTATACACAATCCTGCTTACTGTATATCTCTACCAATCATCTAAACATGTCTCTTGTAATGTGAATTACATCAGATGTCAGTGACAATTCCCCCACACAGTACATACCTGAGAAATGCTCTCAAAGCCACGGTCTCTTTGAGCCTCTATCTCCAGATGGGTTGCAGTGGCCTTGTTTAGTTTTTCTCTCAGACCCTCCACAATTGTCAGCAGCTGATCTCTCTCCTTTGTCAACTCCTCGTTCATTTTTAGCAGATCACTGAAAAACAGGCATTTTTAACATTTTCACTCTACCAATACCATATTAATGGATATTTTACAATTTACAATTGCAATTACAATTTACACAAAGTAAATTGTTGAGAGTTATGAGAAGGAGGACAAATGGCTCACCTCTGCTCTTGGTCCATAGAGAAGCCAGTTTGTTGTTCAGCCATTTTTGTCAAGTTGGAAACTTCTTCTGTCAAATGTCTGATGGTCTCTTTGTCACTCTTCTCTTTATCATGAGCGGCATCAACCATTTTCCAAGCTTTATCCAGCTCCTGCAGTATAGGCAAAGAACATTTAAAACAGAAACATGTTGAGTTAAGAGTGTGAGTAGCACAAAGATAATCAATATAATGAATAATACCTGACTCATTATCTTAAATAATTAATGTGTGAACATGTTATGGGATGACATGTACCTTCTTTAGTGAAGTTATCGTCGTCTCATCTTCTTGGGACAGTTTCAGCGCAGCTGCAACTTTAGTTGAAGTGGAGACGATCTCTGCATTCAGCTCCCTGCACTTGGACATCAGCCTCTTCTCATTCTCTCGGGACTTCTTCAGAGCATGGATGAGCTTCTCGTACTCCACCCGGATCTTGTCCATGCTCTTGTCTCCAACCAACTCATTGAGAACCATCTGGAACTCCTCCAGAGACTCGAAAGAGTCCCCTCCTGCAGGGCCCATGTCCTGGAAATACAGTAAAGCCACAGATTCTCTCAGCGTAATCAACAGATTAGATTTGTGGATACGGGGTGACTCAATAACAGATGTAGTTAACGTTAGAGTAATATAACTACTTCACATACGTTACTGAACTTTTGACTGTAAGTTAAAATAAAGTTTTGACTTTGTAACTACAGAGGGTTAGAGGTAGTAACTCATAGATATAGCACGTTACCGATAGCAGAGTAATGAAATTAACGAACATGCTACTAGCGAACATGCTAACTAACAAAAGACGCCAGTTTTGCCAAATTTCATCGACTTTAACCGTCTTTAGCTGACAACAAATACATGTCAACTAATTTTAAATGTAAGAATTGCTGATGTCAGTAGAACTATTGATGTTTTCCTAATCTTCTGTGGCTAAACTGTTAGGAAAAAGCACTTACCTCCATTATTCTACGTGAAAAGTCAATATACTAATTCGTGAACGAGTTAGTTTTATCAATAGAGCTGTTGATGGTAGTTGCTAAGCAACTTCTGATCTCGCGAGAAAAGGAACGGCTTCCCCGGCTGAGTTCGAGACTTGGACGTATTAGTCACTGAACCCTCATCCAATCACAGAACAGTACAGGTAACATTCACTGCTACGCTGGTAAAGTACCTCTACCAAAAAATGATATTTTGATTAAAGATCTTGATTTTATATGAATTTATCAACACATTTGCAACACAACACAGTGGTTCAAACTGTTGAGGTCAGTGTTCATATGGTCACTATATTGCAGCACTGAGATACTGATACTGAAATTAATGAAATGGTTCATCCAGCACTGGGCAAAAGGCCCAGTATATTACTTTACTTTACTTTACTTTACTTTACTTTACTTTACTTGGCAGACGCTTTTATCCAAAGCGACTTACAAGGAGAAGACACCAGCAATTCCCATTTGGTTTCCATAAATTCTGAGTTACAAAACTAAGACCCCTGATAAGGCCTAACTTGTCATATTAGTGAAGTCTATTATATTTCAATAGAGTGTATGAATAAATAATTAGCACTGTACAATAATAAAAGAACAGTGTGATACATAGCTTTAAAGTTTTTTCTTTCTTAACTCACCTGAAGCACCAGACAGTGTTTGATGCTTTTGTTGCCTTTAGTGATGAAATTCATTTATAATATTTAGATTTTGTAGCATAGTTTCATCTTAAACATCATGCATCGTGTACATGTCTATTTCCAGTGATACCTTTGTGAACATGGTTATCTTATGTTGCAGTTAGTCTGTGATGAGAGTGCTACGTTACAGCTCTGCTAGTGCTGACATGGCTCATAAGACATACTGGTGTATTATAGAATGACTGCACACTACAGTGTCCTACAATATGAAAAGCACTTGTCTTTTCTCCATGAAGAGATGGTATTCTAAGGGGTCACAGTTGCTACAACACATATTAAAGTAGGACCATTTTAGTCAAAGACGGAACATCTATATCTGGCCTATATCTGTGTTTGCACTACACAGACAATTAAAACGGATGAATAATTAATAAAGCTTCTGCATTTCTTCTTTGTTACAGTCAGCTATGTGTTTTTTATGTATTGAATTTATCTTTTTAGCATTTTCTCCACCTGTCATTATTGCATTAATCGGTTCCTACATATCTATTAATTATCAATTTGTTGATGCCTAAAACTTTTTATTAACATTATCTCTGCAGAGCAATGCAGAACAATCTGAACAGTAGGAAAAAAGAAGATATTAAAGGTATGATTCTTTTACATAGTGTAACCTTTAAACATGAAGTGCATCAAATGATGAGACCGTTTTGCTCAATAACATGAAAAGTCATCTTAGAAAATTTAAACATTTTAATAAATAAAAACTGATGTAATATACACCATTATGAATATACAACTACAACAAGCATACCAAGACATTTGAAATACAAAAAAACTGACAGTTCAATTTAGTCGCTTTAAAAGCAAAAGCTTTAAAATCTTTAGGAAGGGGAGCAGGAATTACAATAGCCATACATTTGTGTTAATGTTTGTGCCAACAAATAAAAAAGCATCATGAGTGCTGACTTCTCAGAGATGGAAAACGTGGAAAATAAATGCAATAGTTACATGACTATCTGGACTAAAGTTTGCCATGAAGAGACATTTTGAGGTACTGAGTTGTCTACGCCTGTAACGAACAGTGAACACGCACACACGTTTGTTGTTTCCCACAATGTCATACTAACAAAAACCCTTTAAAAATAAAGTACACAAGGTTCGTTAGTCCAGATCCATGCATTTCAGGAAGACTGAACAATTAAGAGACAATGAGTTCACTTTGTTCTCCCACTTGTATTGCATTTTGGAAGGGGGGGAAAAAAAAGATAATCAGCTTCATGTACATAAATATATATATCTCATGAATAGAGGCTCCAAAAATGTGTCTTTGAAATGTTTAAAACTAGTTTTAAACAGCATCTTTATGAAGCAATTTGTAGATGCTTTCACTGGGCTTTGAGCATAGAAACACTACAGGTCCCTTATGAGCAAACAAGCAGTTGCATTTTTGGCCACTGAAAGTGAATGGAAGTCTATTTTTCACTCCTTACAACACAAGGGTACCTGCAGGGGGAAGTTAGTATGCTTACCTGACCTGATAGAAATACAATAGATTGAAATGTCTAAGATAAATACCATATCAAAAGTCATGGTGAGCATATCTGATCAATCAGCACCAAAACATGATGTGTGGATACTATCTGCAACCTCCACTACATCATAGTTTGAAGCACGGTGAAGTTCGGACCAAAATGAAGAAGAAAATTGTAAACTCAACCCCAAGAAAATCATCGTGACGTACGTGTATTCAAATTAAGATTTCCTTGCTTTACAGTTTGCCACTCAAAATGTTCTCAGTCCTGTCTGATCTGCGTATTCCCTGAAACAACAGCAGTCAACGAAATCTGTTGGGAAACACGTGACGGAACCAGGTCAAACGCTAAATCATCCTCCACCACACTACACAGTACAGTACAGGATTGTGTAGCTACATTTTGTCTGAAGCAAGGAAATAACTAACTTAAAAAAAGCACCACAGATGTTGTTGTTTTTTTTTCTCTTTTTAATAGCACCAGTTGTCTGAATGTATATGATGTGTTTGGCAATTTACAGCATTGAACTGAATGTCTGGAGTAACTTGTAGCAGCTGCTGCATTGCTCAACCCTCACGTCTGAGTGAAAGTTTGTTGAACGTTCGTCGCATTGACTTGCACATGCGTCTGTTTAAAACCCGGAAACAATCATTTGGTAGCAAATCACCCCACCCCACCCCACCTCCCCATCCCCATTTACGTCAGTTCAAAGCAACATCATGAAGCACTGTTACATACATACTGTAAATATATGCTGTAAAACATTTCTATCTGTGGTATGAATTCGATGACTAGACATTTATATTTTTGTGCTATGCTGTGATACAGATTGCAAGGGAGCACCATAGTTAGGGAAATAAAAAAAAAAAAAAAATCTCACCATTCATTTCATGCCAAAACATATGACTGCAGAAGCCAGCCAGCCTGGTGATCGATCCCAAACAAATCAAAGCAATAAACCAGCGATGGGCTAAATCGCTGCCCTCTAAACCACAAATGATCAGTGTGATAAGACGATGGCCCACAAAAAGTTTCAACAGTAACAGTTTGCTATTCACACAAATTGCTATAAAAACTAGTTTGCTGTATCCTTCTCTGAGAGTCTCTGTGAAATAGACGGTGAGAAATACAGTACAGTGACAGCCTTTTTTCTTTTGTTTGTACACGTCAGACGTCATAGTTCTCTACGTCATGTAAGATTCTACATTGCTACAGTATAAAGCAACAATGGATATAAAAATAATAGAATATAGACTTATACATTCTTGCAAACAAGTAGTGTCCCCAAATATAGATATATTCATAGTCATATATATATATATTAGATACACCTTGCTAAAAGTAAGTCAGTCTGACACAACAGTCTTGCAGTAAATCATCCTTTATGAAGATGATAATGCTCAGTTTTAGAGAGAACTGCATGGATGGTCGTATTAGACGGCATTACCTTTAGCTTTATGTACCTAATACATTTTTTTCTCTCTATATTATTCTGTATATCTCATGTCACTATAAGATGAAATTCTTAAACTAATTTCTAGCATCGAGAGGATTTCCATCACTCACTTACAATATACACATTGGTCTGTTACATCATGTTATAATGTGTCACTGAGGCAGACCCTATGCTACTCAATTCCCCACTCAGTCTCAGTATACATGATGTGCATCATATTTTCTTCTACAAAAAATATGTGTATATATATATATATATGACAAGGTATGCTTATTTGAGATATTATTTACATGGAAACATTTTTTAAAATCTCAATTTCTTTTTGTACACTCAAGTTTGGACAAAGGTTTTTTTTGACATAATATCTCAATACATTCCTCCACGTTGCTGTACTGACAGCGTTGTGTTGATGGCGAGCTCGTACATTTCAAAAGAGCCTGGCTACGTGAGTTTGGTTTAGATTTGTCTGAATGCACCTTTCTGCTGTTGTCTCAGTAAGATATGGTATTTCTGTTATTCTCTTTATAATTCAGCCCATAAATTCTGATAGATTTATCTATTATAATATCCCCTTTTAGCTTAAAGGATGTTCTTGGCAACAACACTGGTTAAATTATCCATGGCCTTCTATTCAGTATGTGATACTGTGTAGTCATTTGGGATGTATTGCACCGCAGTTCCATCTTTGTGTCAGTTTGCAGTTTGTTCCCAAAATGTAGTAGTAAGCGACTGACAAATATGTGTATTTAGTTACAGAAATCTCACACATATCATGTTGTATGTTACATGACATGTGCAAACTGCTTATTTGGGATCAAATTTTCTTTTTTTACTTTTTTTTGGAGGAAAGAAAAAAAATATGATATGGCAGTTTTAGATGTTGATTACAATGAGCTCAGAGGGCAAAGAGGCGCATATCAACAACTCATTATATAAAAAAAGACAACCCTTTTACTTGTGTGGCATGTATTAGCACCAGAGATTCTCCACTCTTAGCATACGGGATAAAAGCCTGATGAACATGTCAAAAAATGAGCATTTTTCTCCTAAAATGCAACGAGCAGATTCTTTTAATGCATCTTAAAAATATTTAAAGTCAGAGAGGAATGACACCACAGCCAGACTCTAGTTCTCCACAGCTCAAGAGTCAGGAGTGATACAGTACTGAGATTTTCTTTTCTTTTTATGAGTGATAAAAAAATGTGTGATGTTAAGTTTTTTGTTCACACACACCACAGACATAACTATATATAAAATATAAATAACGTGTGTTATTTTCTTATTTTAGTCCGGTACAGCATCATCAAATGCAATTCATCAATGTTCTCTCAAAATGTTTGACATTACTGGGGACTCATATGATAACGGGACTGTGTATATGTGAATTTTAGGCAGTTATGGGATATAATCTAAATTTACACCTATGATAGACTAGATTAGAAGGTGGATACCCGAACTGAACCCGACAGGTCCCATTGGTGGCCAAGAGTTCAGACAGAAATTTAGATAAGATCTTCGGGTTCAAACACATAGGTCAAACTTTAGGCTGAACTGCACTCATGGCCTGAACGTTAGACTACATATTTTGAACTAGGAAACAGACGAAGATCAACATGAATCCATGTTTCTTCTTCTTTAAACTGCTGTTAAAGTTAAAATGATGAGGTGGCATTGGGTTCAGCTGGGGGTTTGGACATCAAATACAAAACGCTTGTAGGGTTTGGGCCACCGTGCTCTTGGGCTTGTTTCAGGTTCTGACAGAAAAATGCAGCCCAATCTATACTCTACTCCAAATTACTGTTAGTGAGGTTTTACCTACTATAAAAATATCAATTAATGGAAATCCTAATAGTAGTAAAGAACAAAGCTATCAGCCCTAATCATCTAGAGACTAAGTCCACACATGTGGATCTGACCACATAGTGTGTGCTTTTATTGCTTACAATACTACTGTTGCTCTGAAGATTTTATGAAATTTAGTTTCATTAATAGCCATAATTAGGAGATTGATCTTTTTCAGATTAACCTGGTAATCTGGTGGTGGATTGGTTTCTCTGAACTGGTTGTAAAAACTAGCTAAAGCCTAATTGTATCACTATTATCAAGCTACAGGTGTCTGCTCTGTTAGTGGTGGATTCCCCAGTTTTGTCAGTGCTGCTCAAATGTCGATGCCATGCAAATAATATCTTTCACTATACAATATGTACATGGACACATTTCTCTGTGGCACATGAAGAGGTATACAGTACGTCTGTGTTGAGGCAGTTCCGACCTTGGCCCCCGCGCTGTCCTCACTAAGTCTCATTAAAGCCCTTGGTGATGAAACAACTGCACAGTCACGCAAAGCTACAATTCCCCACCACCGCTGGTTTAAAGAGGTGTCATGTGTACTGAAGTTTTCATTCTCTGTACATTCAACCTATATATATATATATCAATTGGTTTATCATTTTGTATGTGTCCCCGCAGCATTTTGGCGGTGATGCACAGTCGCCCCCTGTTTCTTTCTTGCCCGCTCTGAGATGGGGGGACTTCACTTTTATATATTAACATGGGAAATATATAGACTGGCTTTGTGAACACAGGCCAATATCTACATAAAAACTATTTCAATGTTCAAATAACTTTAAAAAAAAGTAATATATTTGGTCATTTATGTAACTGCATGCATATTATTCACCAATTTTGATAAAATATGCAACTTCTTATTTTACATTTTACAGTAGAGACTAATCATATCTACACATTTCAGTAAAGAATTGTGTATAATTTAGGGTTTTTACCCAGGCATCAGCGTCTTTTAATCTCTCTCTGCTCCAATTTAGTCGAGTGTTCAATCAGCGTAGTGCATTAGTATGTTCATATTAATATATGTCATTAATTGTGAAATTATTTCCTCGATACAGACATTTTAATGGGTCTATATTGGGTACAGTGATGGTACAATATCTACATAAGAAGTTATTGTTGTTTTTAAAGATAATTCCAGGACTTTTAAATACCTATCTGATCTAATATTGTTTCTATTCCAGAACCTTCTACCATAGGTAGAAAATAGGGATTATTTTTTTAACAAATGTGTTAGGAATGCTCTGCTTACACATATGCCTGTATCATGCAGGCTTTGAAAGTTCTTTTAACAACCTTGTGCCATCATGTTGTTCAGTCAGTTCCCTCCAGAACTCTGCTAATACGACCCTCAGCAACACAAACACCAGAAGAACTGCAGTGAAACATTCAATAAACCGAAAGCCTTCTGAAAGGAAACCATAGCACTCTTCTTCTTACACCTAAGTGGCATAAAGACATGATACTCAACAGCAACAAGGCACAGTTCTACATTTTTGTAGAATATTACGCATCAGAGTGCCTGCAGTTTTTTCTGTCTAATATTGCTGTTAGTATGCCATGATAAAGGCTTTTATGGAAGAAGAGGTTCTTGTTTCTCTTTCAGTGTGATTTTGAATGCAACCACCACTCCAACAAGTAGCTTCTAACACAGATTCTGTTAGGCAGCAGTGGAGACGTTTCTCAATGTTCATACAAAATACAGCAACTACATGGCTGTGAAAATGGAACTGGTATTAGTAATGATTGATAAAACGCCATTTGTTAATTTCATGGTTTACCACCTTAGTTCATGAGAAGAGCCTCAGTTTGACACTGCTACTAATGGCTCCTTTAATGATAGGATTCCTTACATTACATCAGTTAGTGATTTACACACAATGTAAAAAGACACTGTGGTTTCTTCTTCCTTTTCTCTATTACTTGGACAACCTAAACTATCGTGCACACAGTTTTTCAAACACCACAGCATGTACAGAGGTGAGCAGTTGGCTGGTAGTGGACTTGCCATTTATGATCAATGACCTGCTTGTTCTAACTGCTTTGCCATGCCACTTCATGCTCACTGACATGATTCATGCTGACTGCTTGATCCTTGGAAGTCAAGATTGTGGTTTAACTTTAGTTTTAACAGTTACATTTTATAAACTAAACTTCCACAATAAGTGCATTATATTAACACAAATTCAATACTATATGCCGAATCCTCCAACCTTGGTGACATAAGTCTGTCATAAATAAAGGCACTACCGTAGCTTCTTTACTAAAATTGTTCCTTTTTCACTACTAAAGAGACTGTAATGTATCCTCATGATGCATTTATTTACTTTTTTCCAGTGTGGTGTAGTTATGAGTGAGGACACTTCTTTTTACTATCCATCCATCCATCCATTACCTAAGCTGCTTATCCTGTTAAAGGTTGCAGTCACCAGTCTATTTCAGTATGCTCCTTTTTTTTGATTTTTGCTTTTCTAGTTCTCGGGGATCACATTTAGTTTCATTATAGAGATACTACCCCTGTTGCAAACACTTATTAATTAGTCACTTTAAATGTGGCTTGTGGTGTTAGAAGACTATGTTGGAGTTGCAGCTGTGTCAGAATCTGCGCAAAATCACTAAAAAACACACAAATAAATACTTAAAAACTACATATAACGTACCACTCTAAATACAGTTCAGCAGAACATGGACTTTCATGATGTATTAGAAGCCCAAGATATTCCACAGTAGCCTCTACACGTGAATACACCCTCAGAAGAAATTGAGCACCTTTTTGAGCAAAACTTAGAAAACAAAGCAGAAAAAGACATTTTTACAGTACACACTCATGGTGATTCTAGCTACAGCATGTGTAATGTGTGATATAGTTTCAGATCTTATGGCACTTCCTTCGCTTATCCAGTAAAGCTTTGCTCGATTTAGCCCCTTGGTGTCTACATTTCTAGTATGTCAGGCATGCAAATTGCATCATCTCAATCACTGGAAATCTTCAAAATAAAAGTGAGCATAGAGTAAACAAAAACTGCTTATACCAGTTTAGAATTTGGGCTCACTATGTGTTATCTTCTGTGCCACATGCTCTTTTCAGAAAGGATGGCCATATTCTTAATCTTTCACTTTTAAACGTCGATCACATAAAAAGGCTGAATAGACAATGGCCGAAAAAGGCATGTACAAATGCACACATATATAGAAATAAAAATAATTAAACAGAAATAAAAAATATGACAGATGTGAAGCCGGCAACCAACAAGAATCTTCACTAAGGCCAAACGAAGTTGTTACTTCTATACCCTCTAATATGCAAAAACACAATCAAACAAAAAACAGAACAAAAACCATATACTGTGGCACAATACCCTAAATCATATCCTCCACTATGTATTGTTATTTTATTTTATTTCATTGGCTTGTTTTCTGGCATGACTACTTCTTAATTAATTTGGAGCCCTCTAAACTACCTAAAGTAGAAGAACTGGAGATGGAGATGTCAAGGAAAAGACCTACTGCATATCTGTTGAAATGGACAAGATTTTGCTCCAGTGCAAACCGTTCCGAGACAGACAGAGCTTGAGAGCAATTAAATGGAGCACTTATACTGAATCAAACAGTTTTCTTCATGTTTCTCTAATTATTTGTGTAGCTGAATTCCCACTTTCCATTGTGCCCAAAAATGGTTTATGTTAGAATGCAAATGCCCCTTGTGAAACCCTGTGTGATTGATGTGTACTGAATGACATCTATTCAATATAAAATTAACAGAATTTCTTTTGTGGAATAAGCAAAATAGTTCAGGGTTGTGTTTCTGTTTGTCACACATTCCTTAAACAACCCATATCCTGATCATTGACGACACTGAAAAGTAAAGGTGGTGAACACAGGTGAATTTCCTCACTTTTGTGACGAAATTATTTTGCAAGACAATTAACATGACTCCTCTAACAAACTATAAGAAGCATAAATAAGAATGGAAAAATGTAGAACATAACTACTGTAAGAAAAACAAATGGTGAACAATAATGACTAAGAAGGCTAGTTTGTTCTGCTGGCTGATCCTGGTGGTTGTGTGGTCTCGTGTCCTGTGCTCTGAGGTATACTTGGTAGGTTTGTTTGTTTGTGTTTGAGTTTCTCGGCAGATAAGAGAAGTTGCTGGTGGAGAGGATCTGGTGGAAAATGCTGTAAACGGAAACCCGCAGGGCTTAATTTTTTGTGGGGTGGGGGTAGGGGGCTTACCCATGCCTGGAGAAGCCTTTATAATGAAAAACTCACTGGATTTGGAAATACTCACTGGAGTAGTAGTAGTAGTAACTTGATTACTAACAGAAGGTAGTAGTCAAGTCAAGCCTCTTTTTGAATTAATCTTTTGCACTGGAGTAAAACTTTGGAAACTGTGGCAGCTATCATTTTGATTTAAACAGCTAGCAGTCTAAACACAGTTTTTAAAGGTAATACTACTTGATTTAAGCATAGACAGAACATTTTTATGCCTTTGGGCATCACAATAAGATAGAAATAATTTTAACTTTCTCAGATTAAATGCTTCAGAAGCAGGACTCCAATGACTGAGATCAGACTTTTTGAAAACGTCTGGTCTCTGGAGGTACTTCTTGAGAGTTCTTGATCTAATTTTTATTCTCCCAAGTATATTTGTGATCATTACAGATTAGCACATAGACATGGCAGAATGCTAAGTAAGTGTAGCTACGGAATATTCCAAATTTGAATGCTGAAATTTAGTGCTATTCACTTTATGGATAACGCCTTTAATTATGTATGTATAGTGTTGTTTTTGTAATAACTGGGATGTAGCTATCATTAGTTTGATATCTTGAAATTGGGGGTGTATTGCATGATTGCGACCTAGTCCTCAAGAACACTCAGAGGAGAGTGGCATGGTCTAGGTCTACGTTGTCCATGCTAGCCAAAATAGCCTTCTGGTCCTCTTGAGGTGGGCGGCGGTACAACAGAGCAGAAAAACGAGTGTATGGGTCATGGAGGATGGGCCGTTTCTTCTTCTTGCGGAGGTAGAGAGCTTCTTCGGGCTGGAGTACCTGAGAGGTGTAGGCCTGCTG
Source organism: Ctenopoma kingsleyae (assembly GCA_032353495.1). Lineage (NCBI taxonomy): Eukaryota > Metazoa > Chordata > Actinopteri > Anabantiformes > Anabantidae > Ctenopoma > Ctenopoma kingsleyae. The sequence goes on from JAUBNQ010000006.1 coordinate 1,926,735, forward strand.
GGTCTGAGAGGTGGAGACACCTGAAGGAAGGGAGATAGACAGCAGGTCATTTCCTCCAGAACTCATAAAGGCAATGTCTACAGGCAATTTCAATCTAATAATCCCATGACACAGCAACAACAGCTGTTTCCTGTCCCACAACTAAATTATTTTTCCATGTCATGTGAATTTATAAACACCATCAGTCCACAACAAAACACACCATATCCATTACAAATTACAATGCAGTTGACAAAGTACATTACTTCCATGATGGTGTTATGTTTAGATCAGGATATTTAGTACACCAAGTTCAGTGGCTGTCAGCTGTTATTTTTTAATGGAAAATATGCTTCTTTGCTTTCTTGCAGGTTTAGATGAGAAGGGTGATACGGAACCTGATGGGTCACCTTACTCCACCTCCTCCAAACAGCTTAAGCAACCATGGCAGAGCTTCAGTATTCGTTCCTCAAAAAAAGTGATTTTAAAAATTACGATCATGTGCATGATATTGCTCCCCTTGAGGCGCCATGTCTACTAACATGTCAACCAGCCATGCACGACTAATAATGCATACTGAGAACCAATCACAATGCATGCACAATCAACATAACAAAAGCATCAGTTAGCAAAAATACAGTAATGTTGATTATTTATCTATCTATTAACTCAATAGTCATTTTTTGTAATCTATGTATTGCACGAGGGAGAAACCAGCAGATGTAAAAACCTGAGTGACTTTGTCGAAGGCCAAATTTTTAAGGCAAAATCGCCCGGTTTAGAGAATCTCTGAAATTGTGAGGCTTGTGGGATGCTCTCAGCCAGAAGTGCTGAGTACCCACAAGTGGCCAACCAGAGTGTTGGAGCTCCATGGGCTATGAGGACAACAAAGGTTGTTCTTTTCTGGCTATCCTCTTGACAAAAGGGCTATTATGGCACCAGGATTTGCTGTGGGAAGAACACAAACTGGTGGATGGAGTCTGATGCTGATGAGAAAGCGTGGGTCCAGGTATTCACATGGATGTCAATTTGACATGCAGCACCTACCAAAACATTGTTGCCCCTTCAGGATAGTGAGTCCTGTAACTCTGTAGGCATTGTCCAGGACACTAAATTCCCTTGATACTGCAGTCAATTCAATTAAGGATCTTGGGGTTATGTGGGAGGGAAAAAAGTCAGATTCACGGCAGTGCCATCTTGCAATTTCAAGCTCTGTCTCTACATCTTTCAGCCAGATACCAGAGGCAACCTTTAGAGATCTTGTAGAGTCCATGGGTTAGGTGGCTGCACACTGAGGACAACATATCTTCGCTGATAAGTGTATTTAAATCCATTTTTGAATGCAGAGGCCTGTGAATTCAATTACATTATCAGGACAAATTATAACAGAAATCACACTTCACCTCGCTAACTTCAGGAAGTCTTTGCTAGTTGCAGGCTACCTCATAGAGCATTTAACTTTTTTAACATTTCTGTTTGTGAACAGACGTGATATGTGACAAGAAAGTTAGTTGCTAGTTAGTTGCTTTTTATAGCACTGAATATCATTGGCACTATCTATCTATCACTATCACTGTCAGTGAACAAAT
>JAUBNQ010000006.1:1928402-1949474 GCA_032353495.1 Ctenopoma kingsleyae
TGCTAGTTAGTTGCTTTTTATAGCACTGAATATCATTGGCACTATCTATCTATCACTATCACTGTCAGTGAACAAATCAGCAGCTTTTAGAAGCAGTGCTCCTCCTGCTGGAGACACCGGTTTACATGACAAAAATCCGATAACTGGGAGTAATCAGATATATTTCAGAAATGCGATAATCGAAAAACCTGCTTTACATGTTTCAGTCCATTATCGCATTTCTTGCACACATATGTGGTGACGTATTTCCTGTTATTTTCAAAACATCCAGTCTTGTCTTGTGGAACATGGCAACATCTACAGTCTAATCTGAGCGCTAAAAGGCTGCAAAATATGCTACATGCTGCTGTCCTTTGTTTATAGTCCATGAGGAGAAAACCATGGTTGGCTTTCAGACGGCAAACATCTGCTCTGTTTGTTGTCTTTTGTTTTCCTGTCACAATGTGACAATGTCACTTCTGTTTTCTACCATTTTCTTTCCTGTTTACACATACGCAAATGTAAAAATGTAAAAATCTGAATAACATGCATAAAAAGACATCGGAGTATTAGGGAGAAATCCAGGTGTCTTTATCCAATTTCTCACAATCACTATACTCTAACTGCTGTTATCTGATAAAGCCTAACAGATTAAGCTGTTTACATGATCACTTAAGAATCTGATAACTGATCAAATCAGACAATGATCAGATTTTTGGGGTGCATGTAAACAGGCCCAATAATGTCAGCTTAGCTGTAATACTCGGGACGTTATAGCCTTCTTAAAACCCAGAGAAACCAGAAACAATAATAGTGTGAGAGCTCTCTTGCAGGTGACGCCTGAGCCATTAATCTTATAAAAACATGTGTTCTCAGCTTTTAAAGTAGGCTGTGTAAATCAATCAGGATGTTGAGCCACATATGTCCAATGTCCATATGACAAATTAATATGAGCTGACACCACCACAGATATCAGATATAGGTACATGTAAAAGACAATCTTTGGTTCACAGTTAACTACTTGCATCAAGTTCAGGAAGCTTATTCTTTGTTGCAGTAGAAAATGATATTGATTGATTCTGTTGTGGAAAATTGCAATGCACTGCTGAGATCAGTAAAATGATACAGGTTACTGATACAGTAGATTACAACTTTTACATTGCAGCTTCTTCTTATACTTTATTTGATGAAAGAAAAATGTGATTGATCAGTGAGGATTTTGAAGTATGATTCTAAACCTTAATGTGGCAGCTTGAAGCAGAGCTGAAACTTGAATCTTGCTCTTTGGTAAACAGCTGTGAAGAGTTCACTTCACACCTTTCTGCCAAGTGATTTGTACATATTAATTTCACAGGTTTTGAGATATCTAGTTTACAGGTATGCAGTCAAAAAACATAATAATGAAACTTTAAATAGAAAAAAGCATTTTACTGCATCTATGGTTAACAGTATGTAGCAAGGTTTAAAATAGAAAACAGATAAACAGAGAACAACAGGGTTCACACCTGTTTTCTTTCTGGTCTTGGAGTTATTGTTGTTCATTGTCATCTTCTTGGCCTTTTTAATACGTTGGTATCTCAGTGCATCAATCCTCTCAGACCCCGAAAGGGCACTCGGCGCACCTCGACGTTTTCTGGATAAAGAACAGAGAAAGGGGAAAACAGGTAACTCCAGGCCAGTTGGAGTCCGTGGACTGTGTTTTTGCACTACGGAGCGCAACAAAACCAGAAACCCACACAATCTCAAAACAGCACTGCTCGTGCTAAGCCAGAGGTGCAGCACATTACCAAAGGATCAATGTGAGACACCTTTTTTTTCCCCAACTGATTGAGAAACAATATGATTCGATCTACTACTGCCATAACCTTGTCCATCATCTGGATTTACTAACATTTATGCCTAACCACAATTATGTTTCACAAAATTAGTTAATAAATCCAGATGGTATATTCAATTGTGCACCACAACATTTCTAACATATTTTGCTCAAATTGATCCAAGCAAACTTTATCCAAAGCAAAGTATTACACAACCCGTGGAAATGTCCCTTTATCTCATGGCATAGTTTAGGACAGCGAGTAACATTTTGGAGAAGATACAACATTTAAAAAGACTTGCACTGTTGGTTTCAGAGGAAAATTCTCCAAAATGAATATTTTCAATAAAATCCAACTGAAACTTTTCAATTGATGATTTGTTTGCAGATTGGATATTTCTTCTAAAAATAGTCCCACTCTGAAAATAACAGATGCAAATGTTTCCTCAGTTTGTAGTGTACTGTATATTTCTCAGCTGCTCATGATCTACAGATGACCTCCCTCCCATTCATCAAGGCACTCATGACTTGGCAGCCCACAGATTTCTGCCACAAACAGACACTCGGTTCTCTCAAGGCACAGAAAACAATTAGCATTACAGAGAGGCCATCTTCCCATCGTGGCTGCAGAGAGAAACCGAAGGTCGTTAATAGAGGGGAAGAATCACAGCTGAGCAACAAAGCATCATCAATATGTATTCATAGACATGGATACTGTCTACAATGGGCTTCACCATGCTGACAGGGGGAGAGATGGCGGGAGGGGAAAATGACTACTCGGGAACAGTCACATAATGAAAAATAAGCCAAAGAAAAGCGAAGCACTAGGACAACAGATGTAACAAGAATTTATTCATATATTTGTTTCTTGTTTTTTTCTCTTTTTTTTTTTTAAACGGAAGAGCAATATTTAGCGATGGCATGCATGGCAGTTTGCACATGGAACACGACTTTAAAGGGGAATACATTCAAAAGCACTTGACTGGGCAGTTCACTCAAAGATAATGGGGTCCTCAACCCCCTGTGTACCCACGCCCTGCAAGCCCTTGACAAAATATTTGTTCCTTAGAATAAAAAGAAGTGCATAAGCAGTAGGCAGGACACTTGCTTCACATGGAAGAGAAAACTGTTCTGCAGTCCAAACTTGCAAGTGCAATTGTATACTTGGAGTATATGGTTTGATTCATGCTACAGATGCTTTATACACAGGATTAAGGCCATGTGTCCACCAGGAATCATTTAAAGTTATTCAGGTAGAAAGAGATGCTATGGGACAATGCTACTCATGGCTCCTACTATTGCTTTGTGCCTGCTCAAAATGTGCTTTGAATCTGGTTTTATTAAAAGCTGTACTATTTTTCTAGAAAACAGTTTCACATGCTAATGTTTCATTATTGCCAGGAACATGCAACAATATTTTTGCTCAACTGTGAGCTAAGATATGTGAATGATGGCTCCTAATGGACACACAGCTTAAGGTAACTTAATAATGCCAATCTTACAAAATATTTCTTGGAGAGTGGGGTCCAAAATATTTTCAGTTGGTGTCACACAATATAAGCATCTGTAAAATATAAATGGCAGAATCTGTCACGCTTGAGGAGATTGCTAAGAGTGTTTTTACAAAGCAATCACCTGAGGTTAAAAATGTCTATGTAGAAGAAAGTCCACACGTTGCACAGCTGTTTTATAAATACACTGTATGCCACACCTTGTAATATAGTACTGAAAGACATAAGTCCAAAATTAAATCACGATCATGCCTGCTTAGAAAGGCATATTTGCTTTATATAATCAAATATCATAATTACCTGGATATAACTCCAGCTCTTTGAGTACATTGTGTGGCCATCCAATGGACTTCGCTATTGGCTATTTTGGTAATAAGCATTTTATTTGCTGGCCTCGGGTCAGAGTGCAAAGAGCAGGTAAAACTGGTCACCAAATCCATTCTAATCCATATAATTTGGACTGAGAATGAGGAGGAAGGCAGAAGTGCCTGTACCTGATACTGGAGATGAGATCTTGCTTTATGTTGTCAATTAATAGGTTTGAGGAACAACATATCCCTCACAGCTAATAGGAAAGACCGGAGACATCCTGAGAAAAGCTGCCATCATAGTGTAGGCCTTCACAATCTCTTTGGTAATTCAGTTCAGTCATGTAGCAGATGAGACAGACAGGAGTCTGTCTAGGCTAGATCTGTTCTCAGAGCACCACTAGCACATGCTGAATAAAACAGAATGAGACTGAGGAGCAATTGAAGATGGCTTTCCACTGGGTTAAAGGAAGGAAGAGCAAAAGAGGCACATTAACTTGTTTTTGAAGTGAAATTTTTGGCCTAACTGCCAGATGATTTGAAAAAGCAAAAGCCATGGCCAGGTGATAAACAGCATTGCGTTTTCTTTCTTGACATAGCCTGGGTAATGCGTCTATATTTGACACCCATTATTCACCATCTCGCTAGCATGTGGCCAGAATGTAAAGTTGACAGTCAAATCATCCTCTAGAACAGGGGTAGGCAAGTTCGGTCCTAGAGAGCCGCAACCCTGTTTGTTTTCTAACCATCCCTGTACTTACAGCTGTTGGTCAACAGCAGGAACTGTTGATTACCTGGATCAGGTGTGTTCAGCCAATCAGAAGTTGTAAATGCAGGGATGGTTAGAAAACAAGCAGGGCTGTGGCTCTCTAGAACTGAACTTGCCTACCCCTGCTCTAGAATTTAAACAGTTAAGGAGCAAGAGGGACTCCACATTAACTACCTGGAGGAGACCTGAGAGTTAAGTGGGTAGTGCATAAATTAAAGGAGATACATTGGTCTTCCTCAAACTTTATTGCACTGACCTGTCGTAGTGGAAAGAGGCAGACTTGATGAACTTCAGCAGAAGCGAGTGGAGTGGAAAGTAGGAAAGACCAATTAAGTCTTGTTCATGATGATATCTTTACTCTGATAGAGTGCTTTGCAATTATTTGAGGTGAACTGAGGGAGGTAAATACCATTGGCACTACTTAACTGGGTGTCAAGTTGATTGACACCCAGAGGTAAAGCCTCCTTGGGGTAAATCGATAGCAAAGTCTGTAAAGACCTGAATGTGGACAAAATAACATCAACATACAGTGAATACCAAAACATTATCAGATAACTTTTAGAGGCTTGCTTTGCTTTGACTTTTGCTTTAACTTTTGGCTGATGTCAAAACAAACAGGACACAACTTAAATGTGGTTTTATCTGTAGACTAAAGCTGCATAGAAATAAACACCTCTGAGTTTTGGAGCCATCTATGTGGCTGGGCACACATTTTTTGGCTTTTGCACCAAAGACTTCGCTGAAATGCATGCATTAAATACCAATGGGTGACTTTCACTGAATTATTTTTCAGAAAATCTAATATTTAAATTGCTTCGATGAGACTATTATTGCCTATCTTAATTCTAAAAATGAGATAAATGTTGGGTGTGATGTACCCTACTAACAGATAAAAAAAAGTTGCATGTGGATGTGGTCAGTTAGCAAACCACTCAAGCATGAAATTATGTTGGCGATCGCTGACCTAATCGGTTACCTAATAGATGGCATATGCATATCAGTCAGAATGCATAATGTACTGAAGACTGCAGAACGTAAAATGCATAGCCACTTTGAGGAAAAGGTAAAAGGAAAGAACTGAAATGAACTATACATGTTGATTGAAGGAAGGAACAAATCAAATAAAGACTTAAAGTACTGTATTCCCCTTTAAAGGACGAGGTGATCAAAAAGTCCCACCTGCTAACCCCCCCCTTTCAGACATGGATCCAACCCTTACCTATTGCGGTGTAGAGGACCTGGTCACAACAACGCTGCCCAGATAGCTGAGATCAATCAAAAACAAAGCAGGTAAGACTCCAGGAGTCATTAAGAACCACCATACTGCCCCTAATTCATAATGATGGAAACATTGCAGTTCATGAGAAGCGGACAGGCCCTGTGACACACTTTGCCCAACAACCTTTCCTTGGTAGTCAGACCTGGGGGATGTCCTGGGGGCAATTAAAGGATTTGGGAAGAGGAGGGTTACAGAAAGGGAAAGGGAAGTAGGGTACGAAAAAATCTGAAGCTAAGGGAGAATTGGTGATGCAGTTAGGTTACTAAGGCCGAGGATGGGCCGCAGGGCCTGCCAAGATGAACTCTTCTTAAAGCATCCTTCTGCATGATAAAGACGTCTTCAAAGGCTTGGAGCTAGACATAACAATGTGTGTTTTTTGTCTGGGGAATCGATTGGATGAATTATATGGGATTCCTCCTGTTAGGTGAAAGCAGGGTAACACATGACAGAGATGAAAAAACAGGGATCCTGTGGTGATGTCTGCAGATTACCAGGCCTTTAGGGGTTTGTGCCAAACAATTTACACACTGCAGAGGCAGTAGTATTATTTATTCGGATTGACTGTAGCCCCAAAAGCTCTGGAATGTAATCTGTGAAGCAAATGCATTTGTTTCACAATTTAGACTTTTTGGTCTTTTGGTCACTTTATCAAGTGATCATTTTACAACAATGCTTCACAGATTCACTGGGTGAAAACCTCTAACTTGATGTCTGACATGAAAAGCAGCATTAAGCAAGTTGAAAACTAAACTGAAAACCTCCACAGTTTATCAAATAAATTATCACAACAAAATGGCATTCCTTCAACCATACAGTTTCATTATTCATATAATGTTAACAAATGAAAAAGTATACACTAAAGCATGAAACTAATTTGCCATGGAAATGATTTTAAGAAATTGATGGATATCAAACAGCATTTCAGTAACCAAACATCTGAGCAATTTCACACATCAAAGCATTATGGGTTGGGGCAAATGATTCAAATGGTATCCCTCTCTGCATGCCTAATGCACCTACCCTGAAGCTGACAACTGGGGTGGAGAAGGCTCAGATGGAAGGATCTCCTCCTCAGTCCTCCTCTGAGATGGCATCTGACCAAATATGTTGCTGCTTTCCATGGGGGGTGTCGGGGACTGGGAAACTGGGAAGCTGGTTGCAGTGGTAGCAAAGGCCATGTGGGAACGGTAGCTGGGGCTTGCTCTCCTGCTACCCTGGCCTTGGGCAGGTGAGGAGGAAGGGGAAGATCTCCTTGAGAAGCTGGCTGTGGAAGGAGGGAGGAGGGTAATCTCAGACATCTCTGGAGGTATGGGAGGTTGAACAATGCTGGGACGTGGTCTAGGACGTACTACAATCTCCGGGGAGCCTTCATGAGAGCTAAGGGGGCTTTGGGTGAGGGGTGAGAGTCGAGAGGGCTGGAGAACCACCTGATGCAGGCCAGAATCCATCCTACGAGCCTGCCTGGGACTGAAACGTGGAGTCGTTTCAAACCATCGTGTGTCCAGGCTACTGAATGTGCTAGGAACAATATGGGCCATTGGATCGGTGTAAGGCAAAACCGGCACACCCATACCGTGGCTTGTGTGTCTTAGCTGCCCTAAATGTGCCTCTTGCATAGCTAAATGCTTGGCTGGGGAGCCATGAGGCTTGGCCTTGCTGGGAGATTTGCTTGAGTGACTCTTTGGGGCCTCCAGTGGCAGGACAGCTGGGTAGGTGGGCATAGGGAGGGAAGAGGGCTGGAAAGCACTAAGGGGAAGAACATGAGGTGGTGGGGCATAGGGGGACTCATGCCGAAGATGCAAATGTTGAGGCGGTGGAAAAATGAATTGGGGCCCTTCTAGACTTGTAAAGGTAAAATCCAGTCCCTGCCAAATCTCCGGTGAACGAGAGGAAGGGGTGAATGTCAGAGGAAGTGGGAAACCATATTGTGGGAAATCACCCTCCCCCATTTCTTCAGGAATCATGGGGTGACCAAAGGGACCCTCAGCAAGGTATGGAGGGGAGGACATGACAGAGCTAAGAGGGCTGGTGTCAGCCATGTAAAAAGGTGGTGGGGGCTCATGATCCCCAGGGGGGCCTAGGTAGCCATAGAAAGCCCTGTGGTGGAGAGAGCCTCGGATCTGCCCAGTGGCTTGGAGCCGACTGCTCTCCATGATGGTCATACCTTCAAAGGGTCTGTGGAAACGAGGGCTGTAGGCTGGAGGCTGCAGGTAGGATTCCTGACTTGAGATGGGGGAAATCTGGTGAGGCCGAAGGGGGGCCATAACTGGTGGCAGAGGCCTGGGATCATCATTCTCTTCATCTGACTGCCGGAATTCAGGATAGAGGTCTGATTCTTCCACAAAGGGGAAGCCCTCAATTCGCCGAGGCTTAACAGGCATTTCTGCTTCAGTGGGCTCTATAACAAAACGTCCATCTGGGCCTCGGCTGATGAGTTCAATGGGTGTTGTTGCTTCAGCTTCCTGCTTGGAGAGGCTGTACTTCTTGCTTGTTATTGCTCGTTTGGTCTTCTTGTATAAAGACAATTCCTTGCCTGGACTTGGGGGTGGTTTCTTCCCACGCTGGTCATGACTATCTTCAGATGATTCTGACGGGGATGCCTTGGAACGAACGCTCTCTGGGCTCACCTTTCCTGAAGATGACCTATAAAAAGAATACAGAACAAGTAAATATTCAGAATTCAGCATTCTACACAAAGCCAAGGTTCACTGAGTGTGCTGAAGACAAATCCAGTTACAAACACAAATAACAGCAAACCTCAAACAATATGTTATTACTGACATTAATGAAGCATGCACTTCATTCACAAGATACACGCATCTTTGATCAGGTGTCCTTCAAAACACCTAACTGATCAAGTCATTAGTGAAAAGAATTGCAAAACCTATACTGTAAAATATGTTAAATAATAATTTTCAGTACAATTAAGAGGAAAGATGTTAATGCCATGAGCCTTCACTGTCCTGAAAGCAAACATGGAAGTAACCAACAGGGAACTTAGAAGTGTAGTGTCTCTTTTATCATCAAGTCTCAGTCTCTTATTTACATAGTCACTGGACACAAGACAACTGTTATTTTTTGGCAGTTAGGAAGGTAGACAAAATGAGGAGCATATTTAACAGAAATCTCACACACTAAAACACACATACTAAATTCATTCATAAGTCCATTCTAAAGAAATAAAATTGTCCACTACAAAGTGTGTGGTGTGTTAGTACAGTCCGAAAATAAATTCTGTGAACATTTTTTACAAAATAGTATCAGCTTTTGAGTTGTTGTTGTAGATGTTGAGCACACTTTAATTTGAAATTAAATCATTATTTTTATATGTTTATATTCATAACTACAAAAAACAACACTAACATTAAAAACATCTTACTAATCAAGAGTTTAACACCAATAAACTCTAGGCTGGTCATGACTAATCAGGAAGTTTTGACCAGCTAAGTTATTAGTTATTAGTTTGAGTGAGTGAGAGAAGCACAGAAAACAAAATGTATATCTTCTAGGTGAAATAGCAGAATTTTTCCAAATTTTGTTCATGTACTGGTGGAACTCTCAGTCAGAAGCTGATTTAGAAAAAAAAGGGTCTTTGCATACTGGCTGATCAATGCACAGTATTTTTAGCCCTTTTCTTACATAATTCTCCCAACCTTTTCACAATGAAATTGACAATGTATATATGTATGTGTATGTGTACATGTTTGTATATATGATGATGACTGATTTTTTTTAAAGGCTTCACAATTTCACAAATGCATAACATGTACTTGAGAATATCATTAGTACATTACACACAATATGATATAATTAGTTTGCAAGATGTGCATGACAAATAATTTTAGTAGGAAAGAGGAAAGAAAACCACAATTTACTTTGAAGCCAGAATGCCTTTATTTAATGGTAGAATGTAGCATATAAACTGTGGAATGACTACGGTTTGTGCTTGTAACGACTGAGTTTACTAGACAGATAATGGTACGTACTGTATGATAAATATTATAGTAGTATGATATAAGGATTGTTTCCAGCGTGAAATTTACGTGAAAAATCTGTTTTACAGCTCACACATCATGTGCTCAATACTCAGTTCATTTATTCATATGTTTTAGAGATTTAACATAATTCCTTAAGGACCCACACTGCGGTTTTAAAATTTGATATGACTTCTTTGATAATGCTATATGTCATTGTTTCTGCAAAACTGGGAACTACAAACACAAAAAATAATGAGAAGTATAAAAGTGAAAAGATGCAGGTTGTATCAGATCAGAATCTTCCCAACATGTGGTCAATTCACATACAATTTCTGATGCTCGTCGAAATGGCTGCATCATGACAAAATGGACCTTTTGGCAACATAGCAATCGCCACATCATTAGTTACTGAATTAACATTCAGTGATCTGATGCTGTAAGTACATAGGCCATTCAAATTTACATATAAAATACTGAATTGTAACAATGTTTTCCATGAGTTTAGGCATTATGCCATAAGGAGCAGCTGACACTGGTAACTACATTAAAAGCTAAACCTACAGCATGATAATTAAACACTTGGCTATCAATCCACAGAACAAGGTAGCTTAATAGGCAGAATGAATAACGTGCTTGTGACAGCATCTGGGACGGGAAAGGAGCAGTGAGAAGTGTCAAAAAAAGTTTTCAGGTCACCTGGAGGTGGAACAGTGATTTAAAGGAGTTAGCAGGGACACAATAGTCACAAAGCATTAAGCAGAGTACTGTGCAGAAAACAATGATTTTGTTAAAAAAGGTGATTTGAAAATTTGGGAAATATGATTATTCACTTTACTGCCAAAAGTTAGGTGAGATTGATGACATTCTCATATCTGTATGCCAAACACAGGTCTATAGCCAGTAGCCAGTTAGCTACACACAAACAAATACAGTAAAGTCCTGTGATTGAATGCACAAGCAATATGTATGCCAATTACACCTAAAATAGCAATGCATCATGTCACTCACCACAATAAAACTTAACTCTTGGACTCTTTCAGTGAATAATCATCATTATTATACAATGAGTGTTATTATACTGTATGTAGATGACCAACAGGAATCTCAGTACCTGAAAGCATTAAAGCATGATTATTTAAATTAATACTTTAATGTTTTCAGTCTTACTGAATGTCTGCCCACTAAATGTGAAGTTGTAGGAGCAGGGAACAGTTAGCGTTGGTTATTATTAAGACTGCAAGCAGGAGGAAACAGGTAGCTCAGTAAGGCTAAAAATCACCAATTAATGTTATAATCCATTACAAAAACTGAAAGTGCAAAAAGAGTTATTAAACTTTAAGGCTAGTTAACTGTTTCTTGGCCAGGGGCAGTGATGTCCTTGAGGCCTTGCCACTTCCTGTCTTTATAGTCAGGTAACCTTAACCACACTTGGCCTAACTTCACATTTAGTGTACAGACAAGTAGTAGTTATATCAATTGTGGTTTAGTTCTCAGCAAGAAAGATAATAAGTGTGTTTTGAAATGAAAGATAAAGAAAAATTTAAAGTATATCTACTGTCTATTGAGATTACTCTGCTGTTCTGAATAAGGGTCAAGCTGGAATGGGAAAACATATGAGAGACATTAACAGACTGATTTTGTCATCCTTGCCCTTATCTTTCAACTTTGCATCACCATGAAACCTTTGTGTCATCCCTCATCTCCTGATGACAATCCTTCATCTTTCCTGTATGAAAGACTATGACCAGTGCTGTAGTTGTCTGGTGGGGACACTTGGCCAGAAGCATGCAACCAGGTCAGGAGTCTAGGGAGCTGGGGCTGAACCAAAGTGCAGAAGGGTGTATACAGTGTGCAACAACAGGGGGACAATGGCTGGCACACTCACTGAGGACTTGAAGGTTGGGGCCTGTACCGCCTTGTGTCCAGCCCCTCCCAGTAATGCTCAACGCTGGGAATGAAGCTAAGTGGACTCCTGTAGAAGTGGGGAGATCAGACAGTAAGAAGTGGGGAGAATACGGAGGTAAACAGGAAGTCTGTCATTTAGAGGTATGTCAGGAAAAAGGCTGCAGAAATGTGAGAAAATAGCTTGATATTATTTTTGTTATTATTATTATTATTATTAGGTGGGTTAAAAAAGACAGTGAGATACCATCACATAGTAACAAGAGGTACAGTAGGTAAAGTCAAGAGAGAGGAAAGAAATATGAGTAAAGGTGTGACTATACGTCGAGACACTTCATTTATTGAGGTAAAGGTATATGCCCAAATTCCCACATCCAGACCCAGAACAGTAGTACACTGAAAAACAATCACCCCTCATCTTCTGATAATTCTTCAAATTAATGCAGCTTATTGGTCACATCCTGTTTTCTCCCACTTAACACATGGAAAAGTAGAAGTGGGGTGAGAAAAGAGAAACTGAGCAAATATACATTTCATAAAATGAGACGTTGTTCCCAGTGATGGTTCCACCTGCAACATCACTTGCTGATGATGGCTACATGCATTGCTGTCTTGCACTTCTGTGGCCTTGGAGTTATACATGGTCTGTTTTTGCATGTCACGAAACAGCATCCACACATGTACTGCAAACCTATATCTGGACTGTACAGATCTACTGGGCGTTAGCAGCATGATTTATGTGATGTTGCAAACAGTTTTATTTACAGTTGGCAAAGTCCAAATCTTTCTGGAGAAAAAGGTGTTTTTAGGGTTTCTTTGGTTGGTGACACTATATTATCCAGCTGTCAACATCCCATGTCAAGAAAAATGACCAAATCAACAAAGTCTGCCTCTCAATGTGAATCTGAATCCCATGCATGTCTTTGAGACTGATTGTCGTTAACAGGGGTCAGCATGGGAACAACTGAACTCTGGCCATGATCAGTTTACTATGGGGCCGCAGAGCTGCAGATCGGCCAAAGTTCCAGTGATGACCACATCCGCAACAACACTCTGAGCTATTAGTGTTATGGCTGACTGGTGTAAATTTCATACACCTTAATTTCACAAATATAAAAAAATTGCTCACTGTAGATTATTCACAGGAATAAATAGTGAATTTGTCAGCTACACAGTGAAACCATGTGTGTTTTCAGTTTCAGATACAGCTCTAGGCAAATGAAACTTGATGATAGGATTTGTCTTACCTATTTGCTGTATTACGTCACCCATATCAAGTTTGTTTAATAAGTTGATGAAAAAAACAAATACAGAAAATATTATTATATATCATATATAAATAGATGATAAATGTTATTTGTCCTCACTAGCAGTAAGACTACAACTTTAGCGGTGATGTTCTTTCAAAATAGCTTCCAGTATCCAGTTATTTAAAGACAATCAGTAGTGACTTGTGTCCTACTCAAAAGACATCCTCAAAGAAAGCTTATATAATGTCTTACTCAGAACAGACCTCTGTCATGACATTTTGACTTATCTAAGAAAAATAACATAATAATAGTAACATAATGATGGATACTTTCTATTTAGCTGTGTGAGGACTCTAGTGTGTTCATTCTGGGTCACAGGCAAGGTCTTCTATTTCCATGATGAAGGGCCACCTGTGCTCTTCCTGCAATTACAATTCAAAATGTCTGCTGGAAATTATCTATTAAGAGGCCCGAAATGTCCTTTATGATGGTGGATTGGATCGATCAGTCTCACATTAAGTCAGAGTGAATGAAAAGACATGAAATAATCATCTGCAACATGCTGTCATTAAACATATTAGATACATTTAAATCTACACAAGAACTCAGTCTTTACTGATTTTTCCAATCAGTAGGTTCACTTTAAGTCATCAAGTTTGCTTCATGACAACCCTTAAATGTAGTGTGCGCAGCTTGCAATTGAGACAGCCCAAATCCACAGAGCAACAGCGGCAGGTTCTCCATAATACCTGTACCTGGGAAAACTGTGTGCTCCTAGGACTGCGCTCTTCTGGACAGAGATCTCAGTATAGATGATTAATGGCTGACGGCCATAAGATCATGAGGGTCTACTGCAACTGTGCAGTATTGCTCTTAGAGGAAGGAACAATAACCTACAGTATGTTGTGTGTCATATACAGCAGAGGTTACTTACGGAGTTTCCATGCTTTTTCTGCAGTGGGTTATGGAAAGAGGGGGGTCTGGAAGATGTAAAAGGAAAGAACATGTTTAGTATTCACAATAAACAATACAGATTCAACACGTTCACACATAAATAATATTAATATATAATAAAACAGGACTTCTTAAAGAGCATTAGTGTGCTGCTGTCTGTCCTCAGGCAGGATTTGAAACCTGCCTGAGGACAGACAGCTGTGAAAAGAATAAAACGCAACAGAGTAAATGGTTCAGATAAAACATCAGGAGGTTGCAATACAGTTAGTTACAGGTAATTTGTGTATTAGATTAATGTATTAAAAGCTAATATAGTGATAAAAACATACAGCTGATGTCAGGACACCACAATTACCAAATAATACAAGTTGAAAGGATATGGTATGAGCAAACATCTTATTTAACAGGTCCCTGAAAATAAACTCAGCAGTTGGACAGCTACTCTAACTACTACTAACTTCTCCTTCACCTCTTTTCCTTTTGAGCTTCCGTCGGCGCTGCTTGTTGACGAAGCAGGCGGCCATAGTACTGAACAGGACAGCTGCAGCCAGGAAACAGATGGTGGCCACAATGCCAGCCACCACAGGCCGCGCCAGTCCACGCTCCTCCACCAACTCTGGAGGAGGGAAGACATCTGTGAGGGGAGGAGGGAACAGTTAGGGATGTGAAGGCAAATGCAGTCCCAGTCTAACAGCAAAATGTTGTGATGCAAAGAAAATACCATATAGTGTATGTCACTTCTCCAGATAATGCCAGTGATAATATTCATTTTCTGGCTCTGAAATAGGGGGTGATATTTACTGTGAGATTACCACGCAGATGTGTCCACTGAAGAAGAGCACACTGTTCCCTGCTAGAACACAGAGTGCTCTGGTTAGGCAGCTATTTCATGAAATCAGTTCAAAATCCAAATCTGGAGTTCCTCGAATCT
The DNA here is from genome assembly GCA_032353495.1 of Ctenopoma kingsleyae. Lineage (NCBI taxonomy): Eukaryota > Metazoa > Chordata > Actinopteri > Anabantiformes > Anabantidae > Ctenopoma > Ctenopoma kingsleyae. Next base: position 1,943,079 of record JAUBNQ010000006.1, read on the forward strand.
AGACTTTGAAGGGTCGATGAAAGCAAAAGTCCTGCCACATCCAGTGACATTCAAACAAGCCAGAGCTGACCTTTAATAATGCCAAATAATAACATCTGGATCACAACTGGCCCAGGTAATTGCGATGCCATAAAATTATTTTGTACAGCAAAGGCTAAACTCTACTGTTAAAAGTCCTTCTGCAGCTGAATGTAAGAATCTAGTGTCAAACTCTGCATAAACATCACAGTCAACACAGTTTTGACTGAAGAGGAACTTCAGTAGAAACCAACTGTAAGCTCAGCTCATCTCTCTTGCCTCACACAAGAACCCAAAACAACTCATAGATATCCTCTACTGAAACATCATTTCAAATGACACCAGACGTCAGCAGTGAATAAAATGATTGTTCTCTTCATTACAGTGAAATCTTTAACACGATGAAAGATAGAATTGATTTCTGATTACGCAGCCAATACCTCAAGAGGAAATCCAACCTGTTCATTTGTATCAGGCTGTACATAGGAACCAGCAATGAACGCACAATAATACAAACCATACTAATTCAGGGAGTCTGATAGTTTCTGAACTTGTTTATATAGACAACTGACTTACTTGTTCTTCTTCTATATTCCTTTTGTTATAAGGGCTTTTGCTATAAGAGCTCTGTAACACTGAAGTTTCTCATTCGTGGGATAATAAAGGTTTATTCTATTCTATTCTATTCTACAATGTGCACTGATGACAATACTCATCACTGCCCTGCCTAGAGCATGACTTCGAGTTAAAATTCAAACCTCTAGTGATAATTTTGTCTTTTGAAAGGATGGACATAAGCTGACCCCGATTGTCATAAAGCTGTCACTGCACTTCAGATTGCTACAGTACAACACAGAACTGTGCCACATTCTAATGCTGTGTTTATTTCTGATGCTCCCTTCAACATGACTGCAATCTTCAGCTTGTTACAGTCAGACTAGGTACTAAACCATCCCTGCGATATAGAGAGCAGTTTGTCTCTTTATCAGAGAACTGTCCTCACTTATTAAAGCTGGAGTGGGTTTAGTGACCTACATGCTAATGATTCGCTCTGTAGGGGTACAATGTGTCAACATTTGTTATAGCCTTGCCAAAGTGATGCATGTGCTGCAGGGTATGTATGATACAGCACAATGTTAATTATTGCACCCCCAGCAAAAACCTGAAATAACTACTGATCAGCTACAGAACAGATGATCTTATTTAAAGAGATAAGCTGTATCCACTCTGTGTGTTTAGCATGATACTCACTGACAACATGCACACAGAAGCAGTCAAACTGATACCAAACAGCCAAGAAATAGCAGCAGCCTGTCATCACCATGCTGAACAGCTCTCCAGCTCCACCAGTGGGGGGCAGCAGAGTACTTCCTGCTATCTAAACGTTCCTGAGAAAATGCTACCAACAGCTGCTCGTACCAAATTATGTGTACTCAATGACCTCTGCAGGGGAGCGCCATCACATTTTGAGAGGTTTAATTTTGGATTCAAAATAGACGATCAAACAAACAAACAAACAAAAAAAAGACAAAAAAAAGACTGGCTTTTTTTTTTAGCACAAAGCTGAACCAGTACACTGGAAGACAGGCTGAACGATGATGTCATACTTTTCAGGATGCTACAAAGGAGTGTGCATGTAAAGCGATCTTAAAAGTAATAGTGCTGAGTGGCTAAAATGTAAAGTTGGAATTGCTGCGTGTGCAATACATCTACAGTCCCTCCTCAGCTCAGACATGATAAGACAGCCTGAGGTTAGGGAAGCAGGTTGCAGCCAGAGGCTCAATCCCATCACTGAAGTCAAGCCGATATGCAGGATTGAAACCAGAAGAGCTGCCCCTTATTCTTTCAACTTTAATCACTTTACATGCATACTGTATATTAAATAATACTGGGCTCATATATTCCATATCTCTACTTCTATACTCAGATTCTGTTAATTATGACCACAGGCAAAAACACTGCATCACATACGCCTTGTGTTAGATATCTGCTTACCTGTGCTGGACACTCCTACTACATTACTAGGCTCGCTGATTATGTCATCCATGACAGCCATGATACGAAACTCATACCACGCCTCCTAGAAAGAGGAAAGCAGACAGATCAACACTGAGAAGGTAAAACAGCAGGATCTCGTCTCTGATGTCAGAACGGTTCCGTCAGGCTGCAGGAGACTGTGTCACTCACAGTAATTACTCAGGTAGCATCACAGATCATGAGACTGTTAGCGATTTAAAACTTTTAATGTGAGAACAGAATGACACAAAGAGGATCATTGTGTATTGTATGGACAGAAACAGATGTGATGACAAAGGCATGTAACATACACAGACATTTTATTCTGTCTCTAGAGGGAACAACTAAAAATAACTCATTACTTTCAGATTTTCATACCAATTATGTCATATTGATGACATCATGGTTATCTTGATTTTTCTTGTATAATACAAAACCTGCAGGATACAGGTTATGATGGTGCTTAGCACACTTTGCTTGTGCACTTGAAATGGGATTAGCTGCCCACAAAAGATGACACAAATTGTTCTCATCTTCCAGTACTTTTTTTCTTGTAAGTCTTAGTGACCCCCAGAGTTCTGTACCATTAAACTAGTAGCATCCCTTTAATAGAAATTTGAAAAGTGATTGTCACTTGAGCTGGTGTCAGTTGGGACTGAAATTGAAAACAACATGTAGGCACTTCATTGTGGTGCAAAACACACTTCTCTGCACTGTTGTAGTAACAGTCAAAAACTGAAAAGACTGAGTGTCTGAAGGTGGAGAAGTGTCTCACACACAAATTCACATGTGGTGACAACTAAACAGATGATCTCTCCTGGTTAAATGACCTCAACCAAAGAGGTAAGATGCAGCAGAAAAGTTATACAACCTAAGTATAGTGTGAGTGTTTGTGTGTGTGGTAAGAGAGCTGCTGAGGAAAGTGTGTGCGTGGGTGTATGCTGTGCAGTGGAAGGAGAGACATAAAATATCTACATGAAGCTGAAAGTGAAGGTTAGTTTAAAGAAAACAGTGTCAGAACTCAAATCAAATCATGCACTGATTTTACTTTACTAGAGTGAGAAAGGGCTCTAAGAGCAGTGTTCTGAAAGAGCACATTATCTTTCTCATTTCTATTGATGTGTGTGTCACAATTTGATATTTCATTTCTTCATAACCACAGTAAAATCCAGCATGTGCACACCTGCAGTGTTACTAATATCCATACACATATGGCAGCACATTAATACATGGTACTTGGTCACATGTCAAGACACTGAATGCTTGCTGCCTTAAATGTAGCTGTCCACAAGAAGTCCCACATGGGGCTTAAATAGTGTGGTACACTAAACACTGACAAAACAGATTCTGAAGTGCTCATTTACTTGAGAGTTAAGACATATCATGTTTCTGTTATTTTTTCTGTACTGGCACACATGGAGAACTTTCTTTTCTTCCACCTGCAGTAGCATACAGCTCATCCCCATCTGTTAGACCAATAGAGATGGGAATAAGCAAACAGGAAGCAAGACAATAACAATTACAACACCAAATGCTTTGTAGTCAGACAATGACTACATGATATGAGAATATGGAACACTTCAGCTGTTGTTCTGGTGAGTTTTTGTCTTGGTGATGCAGCGTGAATATTTTTAAGATGTTAGAGGAAATCATGCTGTGGCAACAACCTTTCATCTGCATAGATTTTTAAAGGAGAACCCTGGTGTTTTTCTTTTTTTATTCAGAGAGCCTCAAAGCTTTCCATATACACTTAGAAGTAATGAGTAGTGTGAGTGAATGGAGAGAATAGCCCCTCAAACACCAACATTGTTGTTGGAGGTGTTGACGTGTGAGGCTGTGTTTTAGTAGATAAACATGCTAGGAAGGTAGTAAGGAAAAACTAAATGGTTCCTTCTTTATTGGCTTCTAATGAAATTACTGCTAGACAGTGGACAGGTGTGAGTCACTGCATGTAGATGCTTGATTTTCTTTACTTTGAAGTTCACAGACATGGTGTTAAATCATTTACTGAAGTGGGATCATGGTATACTGTATATGAAAGTGTTCAACTCCAGCTTCACCACCTGGTGACTCTGAACTCTCTGCTCAGCTCTGTACTCAGAAAGCTGCAATGCATTGTGTGTTCTGACAACTGTCATGCCATGTCATCATGCCAAGCATTTATTTTTTCCCATGCTGTCCTCCACAACATTAACACCACCTGATGGATTTAATGCTTAGGCTGATCAGTGTTTAATACGTACACTAAATGATGTTTGTAATTACTCCAGATGAATAGACACACTACCAGAAGTTTGAACACACATAGAAATAAAAAATAAATACAGTAGAAATAGAAAAACAAAAGGCTATCTTATCAGAAATACAGTGTTGTGCTGCAGTGGCTAAACTCAATAATGACTGTGTGAAGTTATTTAGATCAAAAGTCAGAATGGACAAAACTAAGAGAGTCAAACCTAAACTGAAAAAATGTGGATGCTGTTATTTTCAGTTAGTCCTTAATCACATATTAAAAACCTTTATTTTCATATTCCTGGTGCAGATTTCTCACGGGCTGGGATGTTGACTTTCTTCTGTAAAGCAATTTACTGTAGCAACTAGACAAACAAAACCTTCCTGTCAGCCACATTTTCTTGTACAAATAAACCTGCAATCACAGAATCATAGAGGTGGCAGAGGTTGTAAAAGCTTACAGTTTGAAAACATTAAACAGCTGAAGGGGCTGTCAGATAACAGTTACAGCTACAGCGGTGGTAGGTAACTGTCTGAAGCTGAGAATTTACATCATCAACACTCCCATTTATGTCTCAGGTGCTGTATGACCTGTGTAAAAACCTTGCTTTGCATACTGGAATGTGTGTTTAACACATCACTGCATCCCAGACATCTCTTAACCTAGTTTTTCCTGGAACTGACGGTGGTTGGTAAGATGTGCAGCCCCACATCCTGCACTATTACCTGGATGAGGTCTCGGGCAAGCAGCTCCAACTCCCCGGCAGGGATGCTGTCGTCCAAGACCTCCCATCGCTCCCCTAGACGAAACTCCATGACGTAATGCTGGATAGGTGCTGTGTGATTGGCAGGTGGCATCCAGGTGAGAAGGACTCCCTGCTGCGTGCGATTGGCTGTGAGGCACCGTGGTGGGGTAAGCAGCACCAATGGTTCAGGGGTACTTATAGGAAATACTGAAAGAGCACATGAAGATTGAGAAGATGTGTGAGTTACACATTTAGTGAATAGCTCCAGTGAACCAGCCCCCTCTACACTGACATTTATCTTAACTAGACTGCGACTGAATGTGATTAGGAAGGTTTTATACTGAATGCATCTCTGACATGCATGAAATTCACGTTTTCCATCAATTTATCTCAGAATCACTGCAGCCATTAATACCATGCCATAAACATTTAATCCTGCCAGGTCGTATCCAATCGACACCAATCCTGACAATACATGTTTAGCTTACAAGCTGACATCCAATCTAATTGTGTTGTACACAAAAGTTTATCTCCACTGTTTGTTGATATTTCAAGACTGAACTTACTCACCATCCAGGTTTGTCTCCTCTTTATATCCAGTCCAGGATTTATCCATACCATTACCTTAATTCACTAATTAAAATCCTTATCCCCATTAAGCACATACAGCCTATAAACTGCAGGTGTCGTCCAACATATTAGCAACTACTGTTCAGACAATTAAGCACTAATACTGCAGACATGTCAGGATATCTGACATGCAAACAAAGGGTCTTAAGGAGAAGACAACTAAATGCTTTGTCTCCTTTGTTTCTCCTCCTCGCCTGACACAGAAGGTGATGCAGCACGCATCGTTATCCCAATTTACAGCATGTCACTTATTTTTAAGTAATAATCTGTGACAGCTTCATTTAACCTTAATAAATGTCCCTTTCCTAACTGCTGCAAGGAAATATCTAATGCATACTGATTCAGCTAAAGTCCAGTTTAAGCTTTGACAAGGTAGCCTCTACATCACAGGCCTGATAATAACCAAGTCTTTAACCTCTTAGGTTTATTTATGATACTACTATACTGTATAACAGGGCTGAAAAATTCCTTATTTTATACACCAGTCAGCCAGAACATTAACACCACCTGCTGGTTTTAATGCTGTAGTGGACCCATATCCATCACTGACTGACTAAACACATGTAGAATAAAGTTTAATCAAGTAATATCAATATCAAAAAAGTTCAAAGTAATAATAAGGAAAGTGAAAGCTTATAAAAAATCTGCACGAGTAGCAGCTGAATTCTTCGGTCAGTGAAAACATTACACAACCTGCTCTCGGCTGAGTCTTCATTCGCACCACTGAAATATCTAAGCTTACTTGGTACTGCTC
>JAUBNQ010000006.1:1950261-1978430 GCA_032353495.1 Ctenopoma kingsleyae
TTCATGCCAAAGACATTTTATTTTTGGATATCTTTGTCGCGGTCACGAAGTAGACGGTATACTCACCTAGTGTGTTCACAGTGACAACCTCGCTGAAGGGGCCTGTGCCAAGCTTGTTTTGGGCCAGGACACTGAACTGGTATGTTGTCTCTGGCTCCAAACCAGGCACCACCATCCAGTCATGGCCTCCAGGCACGGGTATGGAAAGCCAGTCATGTGGACCTAAATGCTCCCTCTTCAGCCTGTACAGGAGCCAGGATGAGAGATGAATGGATAGGCAGGTAGATATGTAATATCAGTGCCTTTATTTTCTTATTTTAGACTGAGGACTTTATGTTGACGACATTAAAAAACGTTTAGTCTTTTCTCAGAAATGTTATCAGTGCACTGTTTAGCGCATTACATAACATCACGTTACTGTAAATTCACTTCTAGTAACGTTACTGATGCCAGTAGTTAGTGAAATAAATGTCTTTCATGAATTCTGATCGTTCACTTCATTCACAACATGACTCTAACTTGATGGTAATAAGCCCATGCTGCGCTCAGCTTTGCAGTTTGCTGTTTGCCCATGCTATACATTCAGCGCTGACGGCACCCAATTAGCAATGAAGCACAGAACTCTACACATGCAACAGCTATAGCCATCCTGAAGTAAGTGTATGGAGAAATGCTGTGATTTACTGTTGTAATGCCTTTATGTTTAGCTACTTTAGTAATGATGTTGCAGGAAATTTATCATGCAACACATTGTGTTGATGAAACAACTTTGTTTCAACAACCTAGAAAAATGTGAACTGGAATAACAGAACACATGGACACATACATCATGACACAAAATTATAAAGGTGACACTTGTAAAGGTTACATTCAAACTGCCACTGTGCAAAACGGAGTCCCTTATGATTAAGTATCCACTGTTGACACATGTAGGGTTTGTTTTGTTGTTTTTTCCCCCCACATAATACATCATACATAGTGCACACTCAGCTTAAAGGGGCCATACTGTGCTTTGTCATACTTTACATGCACCCTAACTGTTGTGAAGATGTGTGTTCATATTAAACCCCACCACCAAGGCTCTATGACATGAGCTGAATGTATGGAGTGGAATTCACACAAAAACAAATCTAAGGTCTCTGCCTGCTGATTTTCATGAGAGTTTCTACTTTTCTGGACCCTCCCAAAAACACTCCTGATGGTTATGCGTAAAGTTTTTCCATTAGTCTGCTCAGGACTAGCTGTACTTTGGGTGTTAGAAAACTTAATGTAAAGACTTCACAGAAAATCCCACAGAGCCTTCTAAAATGATCATATGATCATATCCTAAAGAAAATGAATGGTATCAAGCAGCTCTCACACTATAAAGTAATTTATGACATGCAACTGAGCGACAGAGAGGAGAGAGCTAGGGTCATGTCTGTCAACAGTATAGTAATGTTGCCTTAGGTAATCTTCTGCTCAAAATTATGAACAATATGGCCCCCTGTAAAACTGACATTAGTATATACTTAGTATTAGTATTTACCCTGTAGTATTTTATCTACTATCAAGCAGGTATGTCTCCATGTTGAAGTTCAAACACATTTTTACATAACATGGTGAATGAGTCACCAATGTGACTGCAACCCAAAGCTGCTCTGCTTGCATCACTCGCTGATGTTTTCTGTCAGTGTGAATATCATTAATTAAAGCCACTGACAGCTTTATTTTTCATATTTGTTCCGCTCTGCAATTCCCTTTCTGACTTAATAAAGCACGATGACACCATAAACAGAGCTGGGTTTATTATGGTCAATCCTCAGGATTAGTTTAGAACATCTTGATATATACAGTAACTTAAAATTAATGCACATATGCAACACTGTTAATGTATCAAAAGGTTGCAATCACATTTCCCATAAATCCTAATTTGCATGTACAATGTTATTCTGTTTGTGGCTTACTGCTAAATGCTAAATAATCTCACTTTGTGCCAAAAAAGCATAAATCTGACGTAATTTTTCCTTGTTGCTGTATCATTTGTAGTCTCCAAATGTATACATCGGGCTAATACTGATATTTATTTCTTGTAAAATTGCTTTAAATTATTATTCAAACTCAAATCATCCTAGTTTACACACACACACACACCCAAATGCACATGGTTCCTTTGTAGGCCTGAGTTAAAATGGTGCTGCTTCATAATCTCCAAATACGTTAAGACACCTTGACATACTGCATCATAATCATGGATTAGCAACGGGATAATAGCCAGATACACTAAACTATAACTTATGTGTATGATGGGAGTGAGTAATGTCAAAAAATGATGCCAGTCACAGCTAAAATCTCAAGTACTGAAATAAAATAAAAAATTTAGTCTTTTACCCAGTCAAGCAACAGCAAAGCAGCAGCAGCGGGACAGAGCACTCTGGGTCATGTTCAGTTAAGTTGCAACTGCTTTCTTTAAGCACTTCTCCAGAAATTAGAGATGAAAACTCACTCACACTGGATCACCATGTATTTCCATCTCTACGTTCTCACAACTGTTCTGAACACAACCCTGGGAAAGACAATGTCAGAAACAACACAGGAAGTATTGGAAGAAGAAAAAGCAGGAAGCAAAGCATGCTGGGATGACTCACACATGGCCGTACCAGACTGAGAATGTCTGTTGGAAGCCTCCGTCATAGCCCGCCTCCCAGGACACATTGGCCCAGGTGGCGGAGGCCACCACATGGACATTGGTGGGGGCGTGGGGGCTTGTGCCTGCAGGGAGGGAAGGCAGTGAGATTGGTGCTGTTAAAAGGGCACATTAGTCACTGAGTGGCACTGCTGTGATACAGTACATTCATTTTAAAGACATTTATTGTGAGCTGGACCCAGTAGTGTGCCAGCAACACAATGCAACATTTAACTATAAGAAAGATGTTTCCTAAACAGCAAAACTAGCTTTTAGGGCCAAGCCTTCCAATAGTAAATAATGTTCTTTTTAGCAGCCTAAATAGTACTACTATATACTTTTGTAGAAAAAGAAACCTAATTATGTTCAGCCATTGCTTAGGTACTGCCAAAAAAACATGAAACCAATCAAAAGTCATTTTAATACTGTTGGTATTGCTCTGATTCATTTAGCAGAGGCACTTAAATATTTTAGAAATTCAACATTTAATAACAACTTTATGCTAAATGATTTTCCTACATGAGAGCTTGTAGTGTGTAGTTATTGTGTTTGTGAACTGCCTCATTGAAAGAGTTACAGGATGGCAGTAGAGCTGTCTACCAACACTGCTTACACAGGAAATTATCTATTCCAGTAAGGGCTCCTTTGGGAAACGCTACAGTCCAAATACATCCACCACCAAGCAGTTCCTTCACAATAAAAGCCTCTTAAGACTAACCCAGTTAGTCAACACAGTTGCTGAATTTGTTGTATAGGTTACTGCTGATCATAGTTATCTAGAACAGTATATTACACATTACACAGATCACTGATCATTGCAGCACTTTACACACTGCTTTGTCTCATTCAGGTCCACTTATACAAACCAGCACACTCATTAATACGATACTTCGTTAAACACAAACAGATATGTAAAGAAATAAATGATTTTATGACGAGTTCTTTGCTGTGACTATTTCTGCAGTGACTTCCTGCACATGACCAGTAGTCAGGTGTCGTTTCTGAGCATTAGTGTCATAGACTAATCACAGCTCAGCTAGTCGCAGTTAGTTAAGAAACAGGTGTGCTGGTGATTTTGATTATCTCACGTAACTCTCGGCAAGACAGAGAGTAAGCTCATATTCCCAAATACTCGACTGTTCCTTTAATAATAACAGGATAGTGAGGCTACTCTTAGTGTACTGCAAAAAACATTAAGGCTTCATCTTTGACTACTGTGATTCTAACATCCATGATGTTGGCCTCTAATGTCATGTTCAGGTCACAGATGGGTGTCCCATCCAAAGTATTATTATTATATCATATATTATTTTACCAAACTGACAAAGAACACCTTGAGATGAGGGGATTATTTTAAAAAAAAGGTTTAAGAAGGAGAAATTAAACTGGGGCCATGTTCCATTACTCTCTTCTCTCCTCTTTCGGAGTGCCCTTGACTGAGTCCTTCAGAAGTGTTGGAGTCGAGGAGTTATAACAGAACAGGCTGAGTTTCTTACAGACTCATTTCTATGGTGTCTCCATCATTCACTCACAGAAGAGGGTCATAAGCAAAGAGTCACATTCACAGGCAGGTCAGGCAGGTTGTTCCCTGCTGGTACTGGTTCCAAACCAAATCTGACCTCCACCATGTCCTGATGAGAAAGTGTGTCTTGTGTTTCATACATGACTGACCTAAGCTTTTCTGAAAACCACCTCTGCTGGTTCTGCTGTATGTCATATAATCACCATGTGCCGTGTGTGATTCACACATCGCACACAGCCAGTTATTGCCTTCACACAGCCACTATTATTATTATTATTATTTTTCAATATTCTTTTCAGGTCTCAGGTCATCACAGTGACTCTAATCACACATAATGAGGTAAAAACCCTCACTTCACCCCCTCAAATTTGCCTACCAGCCTTACTGGATGATGCCATCATCTGTCTGTTCCACCACACCTACACCTACCTAGACATGCCTGGGGGCACAGTGAGGATAATGTTTTCTTCCTGCACTGCCTGGGGAGAAAGTAAAGACATGCAAGTTGACACTACCACAATTTCTTAATGGACTACCTCACTCTTCCTCTTCAACCAGTATACGGTACCTCAGACTTTAGAGGTTCTAAAGTCCTGAGTCCTGTCCAGAAGTTCTCAGATTACTCTGCTGGTGTAGGATGTATTCAGGAGACATCATAGAGTACCAAAGATAATGAAAACCAGTCTGCAGCTTTGTGGACTGGTGTGGGCTTAATCATCTCTAGCTCAACATCAGTAAAACAAATGAGCTGATGCTGGACTGCAGAAAGTCCAGGTCTCCTACCACTCCTCTCTCTGTCTCTCGCTGGGTGAGGAGGTGGAGTTCTACTTTTACAATAAACTGCAATACACAACAAACTCAACTGTGCTCTGCAAGAAAAGGTGGTAGTATCTTCCACAGATGCTCAGGAATTTCAATGTCTGCAGCACAATGCTGCAGATGTTCTGAGTCTATTGTCGCCAGGCTATGAGCTGAGTGTGGATCTAGACCCTCTACATCATGTGACTGAGAGGAGGATGCTGTCTAAACTTGTCAACTGTTGAACACCAAGTGCTCCACAGAGCACCAAAGGTGGTCCTTTCTCCCAGTGGCCATAAAACTGTACATTTGAACTGAGAGCAGCTATGTGTCATTGAATCCTCCACATGCTGAAGTGATGTACATGGAGCTGTAATATGAGAGATACTCTGAGTACTAAGAGTTTGGAAGATGGTGTTTTGTTTAGAATTTGCAAAGCTAAAGACAAAAACACAAGTAACACAAGTGTAAGAAATAGAATCAGTAGTGTGAACACTGCTCTAACCTTAGCTGTTATCAGCTTACTGGTTTAGCCCACACAAAAATGAAAACCAGTCTATACTTTGTCTCCTCCTTTAGATGAAGTATGGAACAACAGCTAAAATCAATTTATTACAAAGAAATGAGGGAAATCTTAGTTGTTGCTCATGTTATATTTTACTTTATTAAACCTGCAATTAGACAACCTACAGTACTATTTGACCCACTGTGACCTGTGTTTCTGATCCAAATTAGGTATTTGAAATGATAAGTAGAGTAAAAAAAAGCTTGAGAACCAAAGACACAATTTTTTTGTTTGTATTTTTATGTATTGATGTACAAAAATAAATATATAAAAATAAAAAAAATACTTTTTATCTTCTATTTTTAATGCATTCAGTGAAATCTGTTTTGGAAAAATCAGGCCATGTAAACCAGCTCTTCTCTGATTGGTAGACTGACTTCCAATCAAGCATATCACAAACACCTGTCTCTTTATATTGTTGCCTGTTCTACTTAGTGGTGCTCAGTTGCTAAAACCTAATCAAGGTCTGTGTTAGAGCCAAACAGTGCTCTGGTAAATGTTCTGTCAGAGCAGTGGGGAAAATTCTACTTTTTAGATGTTTCAGATTTTAGAAGTTCCAGAGGTGTGAGGGAAATGTTGAAGAGTTTAGAGCAGTGTCAGTATGAGACAAGAAGATACTATTTCTCAGAAGCTACAGATTTTTTGAGAAACTGACCAAAATCTCATAATTGTGTTAAAACATACTTATCTGTGTCTAGCAGAAATCATCTAAAACATAGGTGTCAAACTCCGGCCCACCAGTATTAGCGCATGTACCACTAATACTACAAATCCCAGAATGCTCTGCTGGTGTTTTGGCGCGTCGCTCAGAACAGGACCCATAAACACACTCCCCTCTGTTGACAGTAGTTATAGCAATTTTTTCATAGAAGATTTTTTCAATAAATTTCAATGTTGGCCCATGACTTTGTCCAAGTTTTAAATTTTGGCCCACTGTGCATTTGAGTTTGACACCCCTGATCTAAAATGAATCTGATCTTATATATTAAATGTGGTAAGGAAAAATATAACACCAGAATTTGGGAACTGAACACTGCAATAAAAGAACAGATTTGCTGACCTGATAATTTTAGTCTCAGTCTTTAAACATAAAATCCTGGATTGTACAGGTATGTAGCCATCAAGTTCATTAAGAGGGTTTTATAGGATTCTCATTAAAAATGGCCCAGTATTAACAGCAGTTCAGAGACTGCACTTTCAACCACTTCATGGGGCTAATGTTAGCTTAATTTTCTTGTAAGCTACAGCTGATGAAATCTGCAAGTGACACTTGTAATTTGTATGAGCTAGAAAGCTGTAGCTTTTAACAATGTAGCCATTGTTCAAAAATGTAATGTACAGAATGTATAGGTCTCTCCATTTATGTAGGTGTTTTGCATTCATGTATATGTTGGGTACCTATGACTTGGATGTGCGTGCTGGCAGTGATGCTCGTGGCAACATTGGTGGCGACACACTCCCACTCCCCGTGGTCCTCCTTAGTGAGTGACTTCAACTGTAAGCTGCCTCGTGGCAGAACATTGTGCTTGCTTTTACTGGGCTTCCCTACCTGCAGTCCACCCACCCATGGAAAGACAATTAAAGAGAGACAGAGAGGGCTGCAAAACACATTGTCAACTTTGCACAGGACACAAAAAATGACACTCTTCAATCCTACATATACTACAATAACATATTTCATTATCCAAGTATCAAATTATACAAAACAATGAGTTCTGTATAATTTGACAAAATAATAGCTCATCACATAGTAGTCAGTAAGCAAGATTAACATCTTCATAATCAAGCAAACAACAGAGAGAATCTAATATGTTGTCTTGATTGCATATTTTATAGACATCATTAAAATGAGATTAAAATCGCTAAAGTGAAGTTTGAGTAATTAAAATCTGAGCACCCAGTACAGGCACAGTGTTGAACAAAAATCAAGGTTTCTCAATGGAAAACACTAAGTGCAACATAAAAGTCAGCTCTGAATAATGAACACAGAAAGTGTGTGTGTGTGTGTGTGTGTGTGTGTGTACATAGTGTCTTACCTTCCTCCATGTGATATTGGGAAAGGGGTCTCCCTCTGCCTCACAGGGGATGACCAGCTCTCTCCCAGCCTCCTGCCTATACTCCCCTCCAGGAACCACTGAGAATTTGGGAGGGTCCTACCCACAGTGAAATAGCCACAATGGCAGTAGGTGAAGTTGCAGATGCATCAAAAGTGGGATTATTTACTTAATGCACAGAGACTATATGCATACCTTTAGCACCAGGGGAGCGGGAGGGGACCATCCCATGGAACCCAGGGCATTGTAAGGCATGCAGGTATAGGTGCCAAGAGAATCCTCTGTCACCTCTGCCACACGGATGCTCCCATCTTCCATTTGGCTCCAACCAGGGTACTGGGATTGAAGAAGTCATGAACAACAAAGGCTAATGTTTTGTTAAATCTAATTTTGCCCATGAATTATTGATAATTTGGAAACGTCATTTGGAAAGGAATGAAAGAAGTTCTCTAATTTTTAATAAATAAAAGACAGGAAAATGAAAAATGAAGTCAAAACAAATCACATGAAGAAGAAATGCCACACTTGTTTCCAATATGATGGGTAAAGTGGGCAAAACCAAAGCTGTAACACTGCACCAACTAACCTTATCTATCCGGAGAGGGAGGCCATCTTTCTTCCACTTAACCAGAGTTACAGGGGGGTTGGCATCTACAGGACAGCGAATGAAGCCAGGCAGGCCAATGGCCACGTAGATAACAGATGGCATGTTTACCACACGGGCAGAATCTGGTGAGAAACACAAAAGGAAAACCGGGCGCTAATACATGTATTTCTAGCTTAGTGAGCTTGGTGCCCGGTGATGGTAATAACTGTCTATAAGACTGGGAAATCGCAGAGTTTATAGGAAGTGGGCTCATCATGAAATGATAAATGAATTTATGTGGAGCACAGCTGGTCTCAGAGCTGCGTTTGTTTGTGTAGAGTGCTCCCACGCACATTAGGTTTCCTCTTCAGCTGAAATTAAATGACCTGCTGTACATGATGAAAAAATACAGTAGATCCAATTTTAACCAGGATAGAATTTCACTACAACCTGTTGTCAGCCAAATGTCCAAATGTGCAACATGGTTTTTTAATCCTTATCAAATTGTACCAATTCACTCACCCTTGGAAAAAACAGCAGTAGTTACATCAAGGAGAAATTTAAAGAGAGAGTTAATAAAATTAGATATACTTTTAACATTTAAAGCATAAAAAACCTCACATTCTTCCTATCTAACTAGAAGACGTAAATAAACTGAAATAAACTATACTTACAGTAGCACTCCTTTGAGTTAATGTGAGTATGCTGACATGCTGCAAAGACACTACAAAAAAACCACTTTCTATCTAGCATCAAGTGTACAGGTCCAGAATTTCATTAGTTTGGCAAGGATTTGGCTACAAATCTAAGTATTTCAAATTCTGAATCAATAGTGATACTAGAGGAAAAAGTTACAGGACTCATTTCTAGGGATGCTCCGATCTGGTTTTTTGCTACCGATTCCGATACCGATCACCAATGAGTGCCGATCACCGATACTGATCAAATGGATTGGCTGTAAATTGTTCAATTTATTATAGGTAGAAGATTGGTGTGTTATGTGTAGTATTAAATTATAATGCTCCAGAATGAGACCTGGCATAGCTTAATGGCATATTTATGTTTATTGCTTATAACTACCAGTGTTTCCCCTACCAATATACAAGGGGGGGGTGCCCCGCCCCCCCCAACGGCACCCCCCACCTGCGCACACACACAGGTGAACTCACCAGCTGACAGAGAGCACGCGCTGGGAAATATGACTTGTAAAGCATAAAGACCAAAACACACACACACACATACACACACACACTCGCACACACACACACACACACTCGCACACACACACACACACACACTCGCACATGCACACACATCATATTTAAACTGTACAGCTGATATTAAGCAAACAAAACCATCTATTTTACTTTAGTGCATTTTCCTTGTTATGTTGTTCTTATGTTTCTAGCATTCAATAAAATTTGTACAGTCAGGAACCTTCCAGCTGGATGTAGAATTGTTTGTGTGTTTGGAGACATGGCGTAAAATAATCCATATGAACATTTCTGTGCACATTTCTGTAGGCGTTACAGGCACTAAGTTCATTAATTATTCATGATTATTAACTGTACTGGACACAGATTCAGGATCGGATTCAGGAGTGTGACAGTAAATTATTTTGCAAAGTATTCCCACATGCTGTGCTCAGGTGCTGGATCAGGAAAGTCTTCATATTTAAAATACACAATAACCACCGCAAAACTCCAAAAGTTTAGCCACTGCGTGCCTGTGCAGTGTGATGGAAAGGGTGAGGGGGACGCTACACTGCACACAGGACCTCTGCAGGCTGCAAAATATGAGCTATAGGTGATTGGCTTTTGTGATCGGCAATGGCAGGCATTGATTGCCGATCACATACTTTTTCACAGAAATCGGCCGATATTGATTGGTGGCCGATCGGAGCATCCCTACTCATCCCTATTCCCACTGAATGTGCTGTTCAGTGGCAATTGGACTTCAAGTACTTCATAATCTTCACAAAATTTAAGTTAATCCTGAGGAGGACATGAAAGTTTATACTAAACTGATGGGTCAGCAGAACAGCGCTGCCATCCCTAGCACCACCATATTCTTTCTTGGTGGTGTTCCTAGTTTTGAGCTGTGGCAGAGGAATACCTTCTCGTAGTCCTGTAGGGTTGTTGTTGCTGCTGCTGCTGTTGGACTCATACTTCAACTTGTGCTCAGAGTTAACTTGAAGTGTATCTGTAGTTGCACAGTTGACAACTAGAGTATTTTTGCAGTTTGGAATTTAGAATTCAGTAATTTGTAAAAACTACTTTTTACTCAGTGTTGATTGTATTAGTGCACTGTGACATTTCGGATTCTCCTCTTATGCTCCAGGCCTTCAATTTGTTCCTGGTTTGTGTCTGCATATACCCCAGACATTCTGATGACAAATGGATTCCACAGATGTTCTATGAGACATCTGAAAGGACCAAGTTGTTGTAAATAGCTGTCAAATGGACACGAATACAGTGACTGCTGACTGTAAAGCTGACTGTTATGTGTATGTGGAGCCCATTTCTCAGAAAATGATTACCACAATGGAAGTGCTGCTGTGAGAAAGTCTGTAGCCATCACCAGCTGAGTGGATAAGATCTGACTAAGTGCAAATAAATACAAAATATGTGTGTTATCAATCCACCAATCAGCAGCTCACCCACAGTGTGACGGTGACATTCGCCTCATCTTTGTTTAAAAGACTTCAAGGATATCTCCCAAGATATGTATAAAGATCAGAGAAAATAAGTATGAATTCCTCCTCAAATTCAGTCTGAAGTCTGAAATGACTGTTTGTTTGTTTTTTTATTATGTCAGTAGTACTGTAAGCCTCTTCTGGGAACAACTTTGCACGCAACTACTAGAATATAGCCCTTTGCCACAACTCTGCAAAGAATCTGGTGGGGAAGAGAGAGAAAAGTCACTTTGAAAGACTGCGTATGAAAAGAACATTAGACCTATTGTCACTTACACATGGACAAATGAATATTGTTTGAAAATATATTGTTGGGAAAAACCCACAACCTATCCTTTTTAAAGGTTAGGTTAAAAAATTCAGCTCACATCTCAAAACACTTCTGACCAAGTTCCTCCTAGTATTTAATAGCACTACAATTAATCCAATTAAATGAATGTGCAAAGGTTGAACTCTTTTGAATATTCTTTTGCTAGAAATATGCTTCAAAATGTGTCCTAACGTGGACAGTGTTGTCAAAACCTCCTGTGAAGTCAGACTCCCAATAGCTTGCAGAGATCAGAGACCAGAAAATTTCAACAAGTTTTGCTTGATTAGAAAGTTTTGCAGTTTATTTAATGTAGTTTAATAGTGACTAAAACCTGGAGGGTGGTGCAGAGCGTAGCAGATGGTAGAAGAGCATAGTAGGGAGAGGGAGGGCTGGGCAGAGCAAACTGGTTTTCAGTCTCATGTTAGCACTAGCTTAGGTTGGCATATTAAAGCTTTAAAGAAATAGTCTGACATTTTGGAAAATATGTCTATTCATTTGGTCTAGAGTTCTACACCCTTATATGTCCATTTTAAATGAAGCTAGCTAACCTTTACTAATCTACTGATTTTTAGAGGTGCTGATCGGTGATTTTTTTGTTACCTTTTAACAGGGCCAGTTTTCTGTTCTGTGTGTCCAGTCTGCTAAGATAACATGCTAATGAATGCAATTTCATATTTAACAAGCAGATATGAGAGTGGGCAACACAGTGGTGGAGTGATCAGTGCTGCTACCTGAGGTACAGTAAAAGATCCCCACTTCAAATTTAGAGTGTGAATGTCTCCCCGTGCTAGCATGGATTTTCTCTGGGTATTCTGGTTTCTTCCAAAGACATGCAGCTAGGTTAACTAGTGACTTTAAAGATGTCCCAGATGTGTGAAAGTGAGAGTGAATGGTTGTTAGTCTGTATGTCCTAAGATAAACTAGTGGCCCGTTCAGTTTGTCCCCAGCGACCTGTAATGGGACAAGAGGCTCAGAGGATGGATGGATTGATGCGTGGATGGATATGAGAGTGCCTCCAATATTCTCATTTAAGCTTAAGAAACCCAACACTTGATGTTTCCATGAGGAAACAACTTTGTTCATTCATTACAGTGAATATAGTGACTTAGGCACACAATGGGGGCAAAAGAGTAAATCTGGTAAGGAAATGTGGCTAAGACAAAGAAAAAGAGAAGCTACAACTTCTCTTTCTTATATCTTGAAGAAGGATGAGAAAAATATTTGTCTAAATGAGGTCAAAGAGGAGAGCTTCAAACTAGGCACTGGGTAATAAGGAGGCAAAATGTCATGAGAGAGAGACAGAGAGAGAGGAGGAGGAGGTGTGAGTGGTATCAGCAGAGCAAGAGAGGAAGGATGAGTGAGGCTGAGCATAAGCGTGGGAAAGAGGACAGGTGTGTGTGTGTGTGTGAGAGAGAGAGAGCTGTGGCCAGATGACGTAAGGTAGAGAGAAGCTGGTGGAAGAAGAGACGATGATGAGGCGCTGTGACTATGGATGCAATAAAGAGAGATGAGAGTGAGTGAGCGAATGACTGTGTCACACGATGAGACAGAGGGACTGAAACTAAAATGAGAGGTCAATTGACTGCACACTTGCCAGAACAACTTTGTCCTACATCTGCTGTCCTCCGTAGTCCTAACCACGGGCCCGGCAGTGCTCTGCCACAACAAGCCCAGAGGAGCACTGCCACCAGCACCACAGACAAGAGCAGCAGCCAAGTTTCTAAATATAGCCCTCAGACACCGCTATCGCTGACGACATGCTGGTTTCCACTGCAAGATGCTTTGGGGAAGTTATTCAATGGCAAGCACTTCAGGGAGAAAGACAGGGGGAGGACAGAGAGAGAGCGAATTAAACAGGATGAGGCAGGAGAGCGAGGAATAAGGGCATGAAACAAAGCAAGTTAAGAGGCTGTCGAGGACTGAGAGAAAGGGAGGAAGAGGGGATAAAAAGGAGATCGGACAGAGAGCCCTCTGCAGTCTGACAGAGAAAAGTCCCCAGTTTTCAAGAGATGATGTAATCCCCCGACCCACTCACTTCTCCATCCCTCTCACAACTGGTGTTGCCTGCCTCTGTTCATCACTCACACACACACATGTACACGCACAATCTAATGTACAGCCATCGAAGGGAATGCAAAATGTCTGTTGCCTTGACTACTGCCAGCGGCCGGTCCAACGCTTGACAAGGCTAAAATCTCCAAGCTGGTCCTGCCTCTGCCTGTCTGTTCCAAAAAAGAGCCAGATGCTTTATGGAAATTGTTTCTACAGCTAGGAGTTAGTGATTAACTGTTTTATTGGTGAAGAGAATCAGAAGGCGGCAACTCATGGTGACAGAGATGTGTCGGTGTGCATATGAATCTATAAACACACGTGACTGATGACAAATGAGAAGTGAAGATGGGGGGGGGGGTCAGAAAACAAACATGAAAAATAGAAGTGTGGAAGCAGATTGGTGTTTGGTGGGATTCGATGATGAAGGCTCTAGGGAAGCAGGGGAAACACCAAGCACAGTTAAATTCTAAATAAGCACTAAGTGATCATGCAGCTCCACAACAGTGTCAAATCTGACGGGAAACAATGCTGCTATAGACCAAGCCTTCACTTATTAACTGGGATCCCTTCTTAACCTTGTTAGTTATCTCAGACATCATACTGTTATATCATACTGATGTTAACCATTTAAGCTGTTATCTGATTTCTTCAGGACACATACAGAAATGACAAAAATGACACAAATGTTTTTGAAATAGAAGCAGATTTTTTTAACATCCAATTCTAATCTGAAATACAGTGTAGACATTGTTAATATTTTAAATGACTACTGTATATAGAAACTGTCTTTTAAAGGAATATTTACATAAACATACAGAGGTCTAGAATCATCAGACATTAGTATTGTCTTCCAATAGCACATTATGTTTCCTAATGGAAGTTTATTAAATTAAGAGGATAACTGATCATTATAAAACCATTTTACAATGATGGTAACACATCTGAAGACATGCATCTTTTCAAGGAAAACATGGTAAAGCCTATGTGTGTCCAAACATTTGACTGGAAGTGTAGATGATATGACTGTATGCTTTATAACCCCTGAAAAGTCGATATCCATCTGAATCTTAAGTATTTCTCCACAGCATTAAATATCCATGAATAAATAAGGACTACTTCAAGTTAAAGCTGAAAAATAAATACCCTATTAACAATTGAACAAACTCAGCTAATCTGCTTCATCAGGGCTGTACAGACTGGTTTAATCTGATTTGATTGACAGCCACCCAGAAACATCAGCAAAACAAACCGCATAACTGTTATCACATTTTTCAAACGCAAAGATCAACTCGAGGGATGTTTAAACTTTATGTACATTGCGTTAGGGTGTACATTTTACGCAGCATTGTACACACATGAATTTCCAGATTTCCAATTGTTCTGTTATTGTTGTATCTAACTACAAATATGAGATTACAGCATGATAACAAATAGTACATCCAGGGGAATGAGAGTTTACTGCCTGTGAGCTGTGACACATATAGTACATTTAGTGGAGTACAGTGGTCCCTACACTACACTACCTAGTCTCTACAGCACATAGTAAATGTGTATTCATGATCACTGATAGTGATACTTTCTCTAAGTCACTGCCTGTTTTCTGGATATTTAGCTTCCTCTTGAAATGCCATATATAAGCATGATGCTTAATACTTTTCCGATGTCTGGTCTGGTTTATTTACTTGAAGGCACACTTTATATTTTCTCAAGCAGCTTCTTTCTTTAGGTAAAGTGATCTTACACATTTTCTGACAAAGTTGTAACAGTTTTGCTTCTTTCACATGAATGATCTCTGTATATTTTTGCTTTTCTCTTTGCCTTCATCACATCATTAATATAAACAAATGAATAAATAAAGTGAGTATGCTCACATTGCACTGTTAGGTAGGCAGAGGCAGTTGGTGGTCGGCCCAGGCTGTTGCTAGGTGCACAGGTATATTTCCCAGCATCTTCTGGCTTGACTTGGGCAATGATGAGGGACCCATCAATGAGAATACTGACTCTGCGTTTCAGGTCACTGTGAAAATGACAACAACAGGAAACATTCATATTAGGATCTCAACTGGCCAACTAAATGTGTTTTGATTAATAACATCATGTCATTAAGAATTTTGTGTAGAAAAGTAGAATAAAATTTAGCAAAAAGCGAAGTTGTGCTTAAAAATAAGGTTCATAAAGTGTTTGAAACACTCTGTAGCAGCTGTGTATAAGGCTGAAGCTTTACTTTTGTGTACTGAAGTTGGTTTTCATGGAAAATATTGATGAATAGATGCATATGTACACTGCCACTGATGTATGATGCCACACTGCTGTGAAGATGAGGTCAGTAAATATAATCACCTACACTTTTTGATGTGTAGCTCTGACTTTCATATAAATAACGTGTTGCACACTGCTTCATTTTTGATTCAGAGCAGAAAGGTTGGCTGTAATTAGAAGTAGTAGAAGTAGAAGAGTAAATCTA
Source organism: Ctenopoma kingsleyae (assembly GCA_032353495.1). NCBI lineage: Eukaryota > Metazoa > Chordata > Actinopteri > Anabantiformes > Anabantidae > Ctenopoma > Ctenopoma kingsleyae. Next base: position 1,965,973 of record JAUBNQ010000006.1, read on the forward strand.
CAGGCTTCAAATGCAACTGGAAATCACAGGAACATGTATTCCCTTGCTTATTCACTACTGCCTTCTAGCACATATTCATTAGAATATACCAGTGTGTGGCTGGTAGATTTATTGACAGCAATACCAATGAAAAGTTGTCAGGCACAGAGATTTAAGACTTTTAAAAACTCTGTACACCGTCCTCCATATCCCAGGCTCTGTGTTGGAACAGCAGAAGGGATCACAGAGATCTTGGTTCATGCTTGACCTGCTGTCATGCATGGTGGCTAGAGATTTTTCAGCAGCACATTCATCCCACGAAAATCCTATTATTCCTTATCCAAAAGGTCCACTAGTGTTGTGAGATCTGGCATCTTTAGGCCATGTACATACACAAATGTACTGGCCAAGTACATTTTATTTAGTACAAAAGTAAAGACTAGTGTTTTTCACTCCTACATTCATTCGACAGCTGGATTCTCTAGTAGGTTACTTCACAGACTGCAAATTTACAATTAATTAAAGTCATTTGATGAATCGTTAACTTATATACTGTTATGCTATGCTAATATAATCAAGTGGCTATTTATAGCTAAAATATTGTATTTTGTCAGATGGCAAAGTCCCTCCAGAGCCCGCAGAAGAAAGAGTAAAACACCATTCACAGGCTGAGGAGTAGTACCTGTGACAAGTAAAATGACAGTGATGTGTAAAATAGATTGATTGCCTCTTTTAAAAAGCAACAGAACTGTTAAACAAAAAGCCACACTGACAGTTTATCAGTGCTGTCTCATGTTTTGCACAGTTTTGGACTGTTTAGGGTTTATAGGGGAAACAGTGAAATGTTACAAGATGGTGTTTCTATCCTTTTTTACTTCAGACCTATAATTTTATTTGGAGAGAAGGAGCTGCAAGGAGATTTGAGCCCTGAGATTTTGGTCTGCTGACTAGTGACCAGCCACTTGCAGTAGTCAAGGCAACAGATATTTAGCATTCCTAAGCTTCGCTCCCTGCACTGCTCATTCTGTATCTCACTGTGTGCAATAAGTAGAATTGGGGTATATGAGTCTTATAATCAAAAGTGTATACACTTAGTTGTGACTAAAACAATGCATAATATTATGGAGCTGAAAGCATTTGCATAGTGACCATGATCATTACTTATCGTTACTCAGCGTAACTAACAAAAAGATTGTTAAAAAGGATTTTGCTGTCTAAAAAAAGAGGAGATGTTGTTGATGTCAGAGAGCTACCACTGTTGCTCTGACTGAATCATCAGATTTAATGGATTTGCACTCTTTCATCAAATTACACTATTTAATAGTAATTACATAAATAAAACTTTAGTGAGAAGGCTTCTTCAGCCTTCAGAGAGCTTTTTATTACCACACTGAAAGACATTTAATACCTTTTTTTTTCTGGCCAAAAATGAGACAACACACAATACATTACTGAGCAGAAAACATTTGCCTGATCATTTCTCCTTAAAGTACTGACTGAGAGTTGTATGTTTAGAAAAAGAAGAAAAATGGTGTACATGTAATACCAACTAGCCCTGTGGGAATTTGTCCCCTTGGCTGCTACATTCAAAAAACTACTAAACTGCACTGATCAGTCTGGGAAGGGTTACAAAGATACTTCTAAGGCTCTGGACTAGAAACAAATGTGAACCTTCACTGAAGTGGCTCAACATCCATCCAGTCCAGAGCACAGTGGCGACTCATCCGGGAAGTCACAACAGATCCAAGGAAAATGTCAAGCAGAATCGCTCACCTCAGTAAAGCTCAATTATTACTCCAGAAGAACATTAAGACAGGGGTCCCATTACATCTGGTGTAAACCAAGAATGGAGGTGGTAGTGGGATGTTGTGGATATGCTTAGCTACTTCAAGTTCAGGGTTACTTGCCATAATTGAGGGAACCATAAATTTCACTCTAAATACAATTGGGCTATAGCAGCAAGACAACAATCCCAAGCATAAGAGTAAGTCAACCTCTGAATGGCTTGGTCAAAATTCATAAGGTAAGTTTTGAGGAAACTAGTAATTGCTGACTGTCTAAGAACCCCAGGATTGGTGGTTTACATCCTGGTCCCTCCCTAGTGCCGGTCTCAAGCCCGGATAAATTGGGAGGGTTGTGTCAGGAAGAGCATGCAGCGTAAAATCCTATCCATATCAAATATGCAGAGGCAGATGAACTGTTGTGGCAACACCAAAAGGGAGCAACTGAAAGAAACTTTAGTAGGGCTGTGTTTTGGAACTGGCATTAATACATTTTAAGATTTTCGTCAAGATCTCCAGGTAGGAGCAGCAGAATCTGAAGATCACGCCACCTCGTGTAGACGCAGTGAAACTAAGAAAATGCTGAATCTTTCATTTTTAAAAGACAGATCTCTAGTCAAAATATGATGTATCAAAGCTCTTGTAGAATGAGTCATTTTTGTGGACAGAAAAGCTCATAAAGCAACGGTTCAGGATATCACTGACTTAAGAACTGAAAGCCAGTGGCCGTGGCTGAAACTGGGCCAAGCCATGTTGATTGCCAGGCTGATCTGCTGTCTCTGCCAGCAATTTCAAATAGTATTTGAAGGCATTACTGATTGCTTGAGCCGTGTGTCATTTCTCCCACAATATGCATGGTAGTGAGCTCATTCAGCAGCGTGGGGTCATAGCTGTTAGTCACCACCTGTACTCACACAAACTGATGGGCATTAAGAATTCATTACTCAGCTCTAAGACTGTGCATCTAGTGGGTCTCCCTTCTATAGAACAAGTCAGTGGTGTCAGTGGGCATCTAAACACACTGGAAGATGTTTAATTCATCCTGAGCTTCACTTATGGTGACAAGCTAGATTAATCTTTTCAATCTGTTCCACTGTTTTTATCTTGCTAGTGCGGATGTATTCACATACTCTACCATCCATCATGTTAAAGTATGAATGCACAACATAAGAATGCTTGGCCTCAGCCTGTTCCCGGTGTTGCACAGATTCTGTAGCAGTGCAGCAACCGGCAGTTACTACATCATGCATGCATCAGAAACTTAATGAATGATGTTATTTCCACTGTGTTGTTTTTACTCTTGCAGCACAGTAGAATAGCTTTTTTTTAGGTATGAGTCTTTATTGCTCACCAAAAAAATACCTAATGTGATGATTGCAGACCTCGTGATTTTAAACTTTAACTACATATCAGCTACAGCAGAAAAGTATGTAAAACTATTGGCTATCATAATTTAATATAATGAAATAATATTCTGGCTGACATTAAATGGCAATACCAATAATAAAGAGTAAAGCTATGCAGGATAGCTGGGTTCAGTTGGTCTTCTTCAGAAACTGTGCACTGAAGCAGACATTGATGTAATTTGATGCATTGTAAATGTGCATCATAAACCTAACCTAACTTCAAGCTTTGGTGGCTGTGGGGCTCTTTATGGTTAAGATCACTGTCTCTGTCCAAACAGCTTCAAAGCATCAACAGCAGAAATGTAATCGCTTGTAGCAACTGAGGGAGACGTGTCTACTGACATTTCTGGAGATTCACCATACAAGAAGAAGGATACGCTTTCAGTTATTGAGTTGATTTACATGGATGGATCATCAACCACAGATGTCTTTGGAACTGAACCGAACTGAACTGGCTCAGCGTCATCAAAACCATGCTTTTTTCTACTTCGCTAAAAATATATAAACATGTGCTATCAGCCATAACATTAAAACTACCAAGAGATTTGATGGACAGGGATTAGAATGGGCACTGACCAGTCTAAGACTATGCTGCTCCATATGCAGGTGAGGTGTACTGCCTGTTCTGATCATGGGCCATGGTATATATTTTTATATTGTAGATTTTATATTAAGCCCTTTTCACATATGGAAACTGTTAACTTTGCTGATTTCATCAAGCTGTTGACATTGGGCCTTTTTGTCATTCATATTCATATAGGTGACTTTTACAACTCGACTAAAGTCTTTGTATACGCAACACACAGTGCACGAGAGCAATATCATATTGTATCAGTGCTGGAAACAATGACTAGACACATTTAATGACATAAAGAAAGAAGTTTTCAGGCTGCATCACCTATTTTGTTGAAGCTTTAACTAATGGCCATTGATAAACACGTGGCCTGCCTCTCTCCAGTGAATCTCCTAACAAAATATCTCATGATTTAAATATTTATATTTAATAGAAAATACTGATGCCCACAAAATCAGACAAGCATATGCAAGCATGTTAACATACATAGTGCACTGTATTCATTCAGCTTTACAGAAATGTTAGTTTGAACCAGCTACATTGTTGTCAAGACTTTTATGTAGAAATGACTTGAGACTAAATGATGTTGGTCTAATTTGTATCGGATTAGACTAGACCAATATTAAGCAAATGTGTCTTTACTGCAGTTAGAGTGTAGAAAGGATACAACAACAGAACAAGACTGCTCACTTTGATATAAATCCTGTTCAAGTCAGTATTTTAGGATTTTTACAGATGAGTATTACTTCGACTTTGAGACCCACTTCTTTCTTTTGAATATTGTCCTTTTCATTATCCTGTGCACAGCATACAGTAATTTACATACTGTATTGTTGGACAATTTCAAAGGCAGAAATCTTGTCTGTTGCCGCAATTGAGCTGTGAATCAAATCTTCGCTGTCACTGCCTCTTATTTTTTTTTGTGTTCATTCTACACTTCTTCTGAACATGCAGTGTTGTGCTAACAAAAATACAAGATATTATAAAACCTATGACCAACCAATGGCAGAAACTACCTCTCATTAGATTAGTATAAATTGTCCTTCAGGTGCACTAATGTTTTATTATATCTAGTTTCCTTCATGAGACTCTTGTTTTTACAGCCCAGTGGCTGGTGAACAGTAGGAACATACGTGAGGTGATATGGTGGACAATAATGAACCCGATCATAACTTTACTTCTTGAAGAAGACGTTGTCCTCCTCCCAGAACCAGGTGTAGGTCAGGTTACGAGGGTAGGCCTCCGCCTGGCAGGTGAAGAAGGCGTCCTGTGAGATGTTCACTGTAATATTCTCCGGTGGTGATACAATGAACGGAGGACCTGGTGGAGAAAAACACAGGAACAATCCTCAGGCCATTTAGTATTAAAAATGCATGATGGCAAATTTTTTGTCAGACAGAGATTTAGAAAAATTAGAATTGAATATTGATCAAAAACAATATTTTGCTAAGGAAAATTATTTTTTGCTGGTAGTTGAAAACTAAAAAAGTAAAGTAAGCAATAGAGCTGTCACCTTTCATCCGAAAATACCACTGACAAATGGTGTAAAAAAAAAATTGTCTATTCAAATTAGAAATGCACAACTTTGTAAAACATGGCTGTCTTGTAATATAATTGTCACTCAAATGAGATGGCAACATTTTTCTAGACTGCTTTAGTGCTGAGGCAAAGACCTGTTCCTCAAAGAATTAAATGAACAACAAAACCCAGTCTCACCACAGCCAAAGGGGGTTTTATTACAGGCAATGTGTGAAATGTTTGAATTAATCTGAACAAACATTTTTAGAGAAAGCACTGACAGCAATGCTGCTATGGAAAAGTGTGCACCAGTGAACCGCAACATTAAAACCACTGGGTTAATTTAAGGTTGTGGTTGGTTTTTCTTGATTACAAACTGACTTGCAAAGTGAACAGAAAAAAGAAGATACATCATTGTGTGTGTTTTCTAAGGGCAGTGACACTGTCAGGTGGCTGGCAATCATCTGTCAGCATAGTTTTCACAGTCTGTCCTGCACAGTCTGCACTGTCTGACCCTCGTCGTTAGCCAATTCAGTTATTCAGTCGGCAGCAGGCCTCTCTGTGAGAAAGACCACTCCGATTGGCCATGCAGCTTAGAACTACTGCACAAAAAGGGAAATCAGACATGTTCTCGATTAGAAGTAAGTCTTCTTCTGCTTTCCCTTTTTGAAAGACAGACAGCCTGGCTACCACTACCTGCTGGTATAGAGATAATTTCTAGTGCCACTTTTTGGCCCAGACGAAGGTGACGTGAGTTGATGCAACTGATCTAAGTCACAGGTGTGTGTGAATGGGACACAGAATTATAAAGTGGTGTGTACTGCAAGTGCAGCCATTTGGAAAGTCTGCAGACGTGGAAGTATTTCTGTCCAGCATACGATACACAAAGAAATCAAGTTGTGTGACACTGTCCTCCACGATGGGGAAATATCACAGTGGAATGAGTTAATATAGCAGTCTAGTATAGAATCATGTCTACTATTTAAGGCCATGTTCACATATTGTACTGTTTTGGCAGAAGGATTAACAGCGCTACATTACAGCCACTCTGAGTTCTGTTTAGTTCCATGGCAGACCTCAGAGCCATATCACAGACAGTGTTTATTTTGCTCTCAGTAGAGGATTATGAGAATTCAAGTGATCCTTGCTGTTCCAGATGGATCATCCTCCTTGCACGCATTTATTTATGACACTTGATTTGCAGTCATTTGGTACCTCCTGACCGTAACGTCATCTGCTTTTAGATACTTAACGCACACTAGGTGCTGCATTTATTTGAGAGCACCAGTCAGTGCTTCGGTGTGCAAGTATGCAGCAATCCCACCCAAAATAGCATATACACACAGTGCTGCAAACTGTGGCAGGACACAAACATCTGAACAGGAAAAGAAAAACAAACAGATAAGCAGTGTTACTTTCCCTTAATACCCAAGCTGAGGAGGTAGTTGTTGATGAAGAGAGTGAAGGTTGATGTGTCAGTGTTAAACCTAGCTAGCTGATCCAGCCAAGACCAAGTAAAAGAGGGTCAAGAAGTGTTGGCTTATATTCTTTCCCTTAATTACATCAATTAAATAAAAAAAAGTACTATTCTATGCTTTTGTTGACAGACTGGGCCACATGCAAAAATCTCTTCTGTGCTCCTGTGAAATGTGCACTCTTGTGGAAGGTTTAATTCTCAAACATTTCAATTAGAGTAAAACGATTATTTCCACACTACAGAGCTACAAATTCAGCTGTCAGAAATCCGCAGACAAAAAGTGAACAGAATGAGCACAGTCAGTGTTCACATAATGAGACCTGGAAGAATGAGAGAATGGTAATACTGCCAAGCTGCCATCGACGTCAGGGCGGCTCGTACTGTGGTACAATTACAGAGGGAAGAGTTTAGAACAGTGATTCTCAAACATTTTTCAATTCTGTTCCCCCTTTGAAATATTTTTACCGCTTGACAAGCGCAAAACATCTGTGGTAGAAAAAAGTGCATGTAAAGAGACAATACAGTGCTGCTTCATTAGTGTAGTGTCAGATGTATTCTTTGCAGCTTGTTGAAGTAAATCCCAGAACAGCATATACCTCCTGTTACTGACAGTATTCAGTTGGTTCTGTTTTCACTTACATTTTTTTAAAAATGATTTTAGGAATTATGCAAGACTGATATTTTTATATTAACATTTAAAGTAATATTGTACATAACCCCTGCAGTACTCTAAAGTACCTCTAGAGGTATTAGTATAATCATTTTCCAAATGTAGAGACACTTTTTGAGAAGCCTCATTTAGATGGGACAGGGGCAAGTTCTTTTATAGGGACGGTGGATGATGCCTGTTGGGAGAAACAGATGATGTTTCTCTGAACAAGGGCTTTAAGCAACAACTCAAGTCTATCAGTTGTCATGGCAATGCATGCCAATAAAACACAGCAATCTAAAAACGGCAATAATGATACTGTTGGAACATTTATTTTGCATTAAGTTTTAACAGATTCATTCAGTTTAATGTTACAGTTTGTAACTTTTTTCTAATATTTTATTTGTAGAATTATGCTCCAAAACATCTAGATATGAAAAGGCCAAAGGCTTCTGTAAACTGGACATGCGGAACATTCTGCGAGTGGTGCCCAGATACTTGCCTCTACATGTTCAGGATTTTGTTGCTCTAAGCAGCCAGAGGAGAGAGGAGAGAGTGAAATATTTCTGCTTGACTGGTGAGTTCTGCTTCTTAATAAATATGATTTCATAACGCTAATACCTGGAGCTTAGCAGAGAGTAGCAGAGCAAAGAAAGGTACCCACCCGGGCAGCCTGTGTGTGTCATGGCTCACCCCCTGGCCTATCGTCCTGGTGCCCTCACTTCCTGGTTTCCCTGTCTTTCCCTCACTCTGGCCACGTCACATCTCTGCTCTCCCTCACTGATTGTTCCCAGCTACAACCCATCACTTGTTAGTTCACTCATTATTTAACACCTTACACCCCCTACCTTCATTGTCAGTTCATTGTATGTGTGCACACACGTTTTCATGGTTTGTTCTCTGTTTCCATCCACGTCTGCCCGTCCTGAACTTCGAGCCGTGCGCTCGGCTTCTTGTCCTCTCACATCAGCCCTTCCTGCTCCCCTCCTTGGTTTTCTTTTCCCCTTTAAGTTGGTTGGTTTTGGTTTTTTGTGCTTATCTCACCTCGCTAATTCTCACCTCATTCTCAGTTCTCCCTTTCACCACCCAGCCTAGCCTCGCTCCCCATGTTATTAGTCTTTACCTTCCTTTCACTCAGGTCTGGTCTGCTCATTGGGTCCGTTTCCATCCAATCTTTGATGATTGATTGATTTTGATCTGGTGCTACCACCAGATTGATTTTCAAAAGTTATATAGTTATACAGCTTTAAGACATTTGGATTCTCAAATCAAAGGCGTTGTCTCACTGTGAAGAAAGGCAGGTTATTTCTTAAGTATTGAACCTGAAGTACAAAAATGAGGCATTTGTACTATAAACTTCTACATGCATCTAAAGGCCAGAGTTGATTTGCAGGCTCTGCTTTATGTAGAGTGTGGCTCAGTAGTAAAAGAAACTATAGATGATACTATAGAGAACAATCAGCTCTTCTTTTTGGCATCCCAGTCATCTGAACCCGCTCAACACCAACCTCAGAATATTCCTCAGACTTCCAGATATAAATACAAGCACTCTGTGTCAACATCTAGCTATGACACAGACGCTATAATGGGACTTAATAACCTTTGAACAGTGCACACAGACACATCTCTCAGATTTCTTCCAGACACATCTCTCAGATTTCTTCCAATTTAAGGACAAACCTAAAGGAACATGCACTCAGACACAGAAACAAACATTCAGATGCACACGTGCAGCTGAGACGAGCCAGTGTAACAGCTCCAAACTGCTAGTCCCATATGTTAGTCCTGATCTGTAGCCCACAGCCTGATCCTTTAACAGGCAGAGCATTTCCATCTGCCAGCCCCCTCAGCAGGACAACCAGGACGAGGCCTGCGCTGAAAGACTGTGTTGTTGGTGTCTGAGTGTGTGTGTAAGTGTCTGTGTGCGCTTGTGCGTGGGCCAACCCGCCCTATTTGGAACCAGCTGAGTGCTGGAGATTTGCTGGCACTGTGGTCTCTTAGCTGATCTGCTGCTCAGTGGCTTTCCAGGAGGGCCTCTATTAATCCATCTCTGCTGTAAATTATACAGGACGGGTCACAACGTCCACTCTGGCTCAGTCCCCACTTTGTACTTGGTCGCAAAAAGAAATGTGATTTCTGTGGACATGTTCACTGTCTGTTGTGATGAAAGAAGGCAACATGTAAACAGGGAAACATTCTATCAAACACTGAGTTAAGGATTTAAGGAATAAGTTCATTCACACAAAGCAGTGTGTAGGTTGTGTGTTATGTGAACAGGCTGAAGCTGCTCTTGATGATGCACTAGCCACTTTCAAAGCAAAAAATAAATTGAAAACTCTGCTGTTTTCCTGTGCATATAATAAATAGGTTTTTCTGCTGCACCTTTACTCCCTCAGATGATTTCGGAGCCAATCATTTATTTATAAATTATTATTGCATTGTACCTGCACAATGGCTGTATTTCTAATCTACTTCATCTTTGTCTTCTATTTGTATTTCATTTCTTGTGTTTTATTTAATCTCATTTTGTGTCTTCAGAGTTTTACATCGGTGCTAATGCTCTTCTGTGCCAGTGTAAAGCTGTTTAAATTGCTTCTGTGTTATAAATAAATATGCTACATAAATAAAGTTGCCTCCTGCAAAGTGCAGATGAAAAGAATCATCTGTGAAGAATGGTGGAATATCTCAACACACACTGGTATCATCTTTGCTGCTTTGATGCATCTCTGCTTCGCTCTTCATGCTCGCCCACGCTCTGCACAACCCTTCAGGTAGCTGGTATGAAATTACAATACAAAAGAAGCTACAAAACTTACTTATCAAGTGGAAATCATCGCTATTCTCTGATTGGTTAGAAGGCGGAACCTCGCTCAAAAACTTGAAGCAGCACATTTCTCTGCAACGCTGTTGGGTTGTTCTGAAAGCCTGTGTCACAGGGGAGGTTTGACAGCACATTCTCCACATTAAGACAAATTATGGAACCTCCATTAATCAAGTATCTGAACAGCTTTTTCATCTTAAGGTTTGCAGGCGTGCACCCTTGACAGGTTGCCAGTCTATCTCAGGAGATATATGGAAAAAGATTTTATCACAATATTTTTTATATCAGTCTACTGATATATATCACCATATAAATCAAATCACTATTTCTGTCTGGATGTCTTCTTCGATAAGGCTGTTGAAGATAATCTTGACATTCAAATTCAGCTTGAATGCTTATAAAAGATGTGTATGTGTATGTATATACTGTTTCTGTTCCTATAATATTCTGTCTGCTCTGTTAAGGACAAAGAATGGTTTTGGGGGTTCACATGGTTTCTGTGGCTGCAGATCAATATAGCTCATGTTCTGTGTCCCTGCTGGTGTCTCCAGCTCTGGTAGCTTTCCATGTACCTTATTGATTTATCTGAAATAACATTTCTACTGAAAAATATCACATCCAGAAATCTGCTCCATCCTTCTTCACAAACAGCTCTGCTTGCTCTCTACACTTCCAATGCACCCTACAAGCTCTTTCCTTAGATGCTGCTCTCTCAGTATTTAGTATAGTTTAATGATGCAAACTCAACTTCAGTAATAAGGGAAACTGCACAACTGACGGCGGTGGCCTAAATGCTGACATCATTATCTTTTAAATCATCTTCACCTCAGTTAGAGGTGACAGGAGTTACTGCCTCATTAAATGCAAATTCCACATTGTCTGCCCCCAGAATTACATTTTGTGTATTATACTTATTATTTAGTGTGCTGCGTATTTTTTCTGATAATGCACTCCAGCTAAGCAGTCCAGTCCTCTGCTCCCAGCTCATTAAACTGTCTGGTGCTTTTTAAAAAGGAAGAAAAAGACCTGAGGTGATTGGTCATTACTAAAGCCTGCCAGTTCTGCCAACAAATGCCCAACCCAATGTATTCATCCTGCATTATCAATCAAAAGTGATGCATTACATTGTGAGATTTTTTTAGCATGCAGTACATGAAGGTTTAACCTATTCTGCAGCAGCACCTTTGAGTTTTTTATTATTTAGTGCTGATTTAGGCCGGGGGTATACATGCTGTTTACCAATGCAGAGGCATAGATAACGGCAGCACCATCAGCATCATTGTTCACATACTTCCATGCATAGTTTGTGTATGTTTGGAGGATTTAAACATTTCGCCAGAAGGGGGCGGACTAGAGCGTAATCATCGCTCATAGACAACAGAACTTTCTCGTGATGTTCTGCCTTTGCACAAAAGAAATCACGGCAACAGAGATTATTTTGAAATTACAGCAGAGAAAACTCCAAAACAAGGTAAACGTCAAGTATGTAAATGTGAGTGGTTGTGGAAAAGGTTTTTTTTTTTTCACACTTTCTGTGGTGATTCATAGCTCTTGCTCAGTTTGTTTGACACTGCCTCAGTAGTTATACGCGGGATGGCATCTTGCATATGCGTAGCTTTAGTTTTGAGATATCAAGTATTGGGGTTCTAAATCAATGCAGGGTACCATGTTGTGCAAGTGACCGCGTAATTAACAAATATATTTTCAGTCTTCCTGTACCTCTGTGACATAAGAAAGCAGCTCTGAGATTGTTCAGTTAAACACATGCAAACACATCCTTCTTGAAAAAATTTGTCTTTCAGGAGAAGCTGACACCAAAACAGACAATGCAACAAACTTAAAATGTAAAAATATATTGTAATAAGAACATGATAAGAACAAAATGAGATTTCAGTGTCTGATTTTTAGTAAATTTGCAATCAATAATTTTGACTTAAGTTATTAAGTGTAGTCTGGACAGACAGAAAAATGTATCCGTGTAAAATTAAATCACATTAAAACCTGTCTGAACACTTTCTATATCAACTGTATATGCAGGCTGTCCCAGTTATCCAATCACTGAAGTGACTGAAGCACCTTGAAAGGACATCACATTCAATGTCAAGGATTAAGAAATGACAGAGGGCACACATGCCAATCCATTCTAAATCCCACAGTATTCAGCATGAGAGCATGAGGTCAGCCAAGGTCGACAACAATCAACAATAGTGCACTAGTGGCAGTTAATTATACATCTTACAATAGTATCAGGAA
>JAUBNQ010000006.1:2000120-2011876 GCA_032353495.1 Ctenopoma kingsleyae
GGGCCTTGACTTTGACACATGTGCTCTAAGTACTTGCCCAAATAAACCCCTCATTTTATTTCCCGTAAACTTACAACATTACACAGTACACAAACATTTTAAATGTATCAATGAGGTGCTTAATAACAAGAATTATATTGCAGTGGCAGCCTAAGTGTTAGAAGTCGCCAGTTCAATCCCACAGACTGGCAGGATTAAGTCTCAGAGGTGTCCTCTCAGTGAATCTTCCAGGAATAAATAAGTGGTGAAAGATAACTGATGGATAGATAAGAATTTTAGTTTATTCCAGGAACAAACACACAGTTTTACAATACCTGAGCAATATTGATGCTATAGCAGTGACTCAATCATTTGATTTGGCTCTAAATGATGTTTCATCAGTAATGGTCAGAAGTGAACACTGTTAAAATCCCTCTTGGTGAAACTGCCCACTAATCCTCAATGCCTCAGGAAAGCCGTGTCTCACTACCCCTACCATACAGTTCCACTGAACAGTGTTCAGTTATCATAGCCTGAGTTTAGTTTTCTGTTTACTTGTCCTCTTCTATGGGCCTACTGCATATTTTCTCAATTGTCTTCTTTTGTGTAAATGAGACTGCCTTGTTGGAATATGACAGATTCCTGATGTATGCCACTTTAGCTTCTCACAACCCGCACAACCTGCAACTACGCACTGTGTTACTTTTAGACAGAATCAGGCTAACAGTTTCCTCTGAATTACTGTCTTTCTGACAGTAGTGTAGTATCTGAGGCAAAGAAAAGCCGCCTCTTCACCTCCAGCCTGTTATTTCTGAGGCTGCCTTGATACTCCATCCCCTACCTCCTCCTTCTTTAATCTTTAGACTATAGTATAATGAAATCAGTCAATCTGGAGTTGACAACATAGGTGTCTGGTAAACTGATTCCACTCGTTTCACAGAACTTGCACTTATCAGAGATGATTCTGATTAGAAAGAAATACAGCAGATGGACTTTAGAGAGCAAAAGAATTTCACCTACGAAGCAAGTGTCTGTGTGTGATAACACAAATGTGTGATAAGCTACTAGTTCTATCACTCGGGATGGCAAATGACAAATACAATACAGAGGCAAGGCCGGCGGGCTGGGAAAAGCAAGATTAACAGCACCTGCAGACACATGAATGTGATTTATCTCCTAAACAATCTCTTCATCTCATTTGTCTGACAGAATGTCGTCAGGGAAAAAAACACGAAAGAGTGAATGTGACAGTAATGCCGCAGATATTTGCTAATAACTTAACCTTTCACCTTTCCTTAAAAGAATTCATATGGTCAGTTCAGTGATGGAACAAATCCAGAGTGAGACTGTGTGCTAGCTGCTGAAAAGCCACATTGATCCCAGGCTAATTACTATGTAACTTGGCTTTATGAGCGGAAGCCAGGTGTGGTAGCATTTTGCCTGTCGATATGGCTAATCAAATGTACTCACTGCTCGTCCCTCTGTGGCTTGTAAGGAAACCAGACAGGCAGATAGTTTAAATGTCATTAGTGAAAGCAAGCTGTTAGACGATGTGTGCACAAAAAACCAGCAGGACTTCATCTATGACATCTGCAAGAATGACTTATGATTATGTCGCTACACTCGGTGTGACTCGGTAAAAACATATTCACAGACCAAAAGGAGTGGAGTCATTCATTAGTCTGGAGAAAAACTAAAGAACTGAAACAGCAGCCAAACCTGCAGATGTTACCAAACCCCCACTGGCTACCTAAACATGGGATGGAAAACACATTTCTAAGTGACTAACAGAGTTTTGAACAGTAGTGTATGATACAGTAGTTCTGGAGATGTGAGCTCAACCTACATCTCAAATCAAATATTACAATCTGAAAGATGACTCAGTGTTACAAATGCTTCAAACTTGCAAAGACAAGGAGATGATAGCAGACAAACAAACACTTTCAAAATACCAAACATAAATAGAAATGTCAAGAGACATGTATTAAGACAGTGTTCTTTACTGTAGAACAGCGTGGGAAAGTGAGACGTCTCATTTGAATTTCAGTACAGAAGTTGGACCTAAAGTTAAGAGTCTGGTAGCGTGATACATTTAGGAAAAAGGTTCCTATCCAAATTATTCATCACAATATTCCTGTCAAAGAGTCTTACTGTCATGTTAGAGTTCTCATAAATGAATAATGATATAAAAAAGAGAAGAATTACAGACTGTGAGGGGTTATCTTTGTCTACACTGCAACACAAAAACTTAGCAGAAGTTACAGCTGTACGTGACATGCTGCTGATGGTTCTTCATTGTGCTGTTACCACGATGTGTTCGTTTGTTTGGAACAGACCAAACTAATTACATTGCTGTAACCACTGAATATCCAATCAAGGCCACTCGTAAATCCTCAACAGCGTTAACCTAAATTATCTGTCTTGACTTGACAGTGCAGCCTTTCAGAGGCAGTGAGGCTGCAGGAAAGCACAAAGCTCCTCCATACTCACCTTCAACTGAGGTCAATATGAAAAGCAACTAATTGTCTTGTTTTTCTGCTCTAAATAGAAGATGTTTATTGTATAATTAGGCCTAATTGTGAATGTCAGACTAATGGAATAAATGCCTGCTCTCAGATTCAAAGTGAAATCTAAATCAGCTGTGTTGCTCCAAACCCTGGGCATCTCAGTGATGTGAAATACAATGCAAAATATGACATATCTTTCAGTACATCACCATTATACAGTATAGCCCCTCATGTAACATCTGTATCTGTACATTACATCACTGAGGGGCTCTGCGTATCAGAGGAAGCCTGTGGACTCATTAGTTGATGTGCATGTGGGCTCCTGTGCTCACTGCCAGAACCAGATGATAACTGAGCAAGTGTGCTTTTCCCAGTGGTGATCCCCCACCCCCATCACATCCCCTCACACACACACACATTTATATGCGCACACGCTACCTCAAACGGCACTACATGTTGATTGGCTGGTGGTGACATCATCGCAGCCGGCACAAAAACAGCCCCCTTGGAAGGTATGACTTCACTGTTTATAACTGATGAGACGGAGAGGGAGCAGCAGGACGACAAGCACAGCTGATTCGCTCACCACTACCACCCAACCCTCCATAAGGCTTTAGCTCATTTACAATTAAAGACCCAGGGGAGAATGCCAGGTATAACCACTGAGGTACACTCGCGCACACACACTCACACACACATATATACATATACATACACACAACCAAGAGTGTGAGCAAGGTAGAAGAGAAAGGGAGGGTTCTCTGGATATTTGTGACTGTTGCCAGGAGTACTGTAACACAACTCTGAAGTCACTACCACATAAAAAGATAATGTGCTTCAATATTAGTGAAATGTGGGCAGACGCCACACAGGAAATGCAGATGGTTTTTTTTAGGGATGGGAGACTATTGCTTTCCCTGAGTTGTAAATGGTCATGTAGTGTTCATGTAGGCCCCTCTCTGTACTCTTTTTAAAAAAAGAGCTTGAACAGGATACGATAGATACGATCACAAATCTCATGTGAGATGCTTACGAAGAAACCAATATGAAGGTGGTCATATATTAATTTTGTCTTAGATCTGGAAATTCATCACAATTCTTCCTCTTTTTGTTCATTGTATGTGTAAATATTTTAAACAGCCATTTATCTGAGAGACGTTGTTTGTTCCCAGGTCCTGGGGTGCAAGAGATAAATAGTCTTTACTTTCTTCTGTGACAGTATAAAAGATAATATATGACAGTATAATGCTACGTGACAGTGTGGGCAGGCTTATTTTAAAGTTGAAGCCTCACTTCAGACTGTATTTCTATATTTATACAAGGTGACAAATGAGACTGTTCATGAAGATTCACCGAGATGCAATAAATAAACAGCTGAGACTCTGTGTTGGCACTTGAAACAGTGAATATACTCAAGCTTTCTTGTCTCAGCTGGTCCCCTGGCTCGTTCCTGGTGCTGTCTAGCAGTGACAACTGGTCCCCTCTGCTAAGTGCCAAAGAAAATGAAAAATAAATGAGATTTTTACACAGTAAAACATAAATAATTAATGACTGTAGCAAGGTCAGTGCATTATCATACAGCCTCTTATTCTTGCACCTGCACTTAGTCTTGCTGCATCTTATTCCAAAGTTGAACTCATATTGTGGCGGTAATAAAATGTCAGCCCTGTGAAATGAATGCAGGCATTAATAATGTTGCCAGCCAGTCCACTAAGCTAAGGCAATGTACAGCCTACAGCAACATTGTGAACTGCACTTCTTCCATGAGTTTCATTTCTCAGTGTTTTACGTGTCACTGCTCAACATAACACAACCTGATCCTCCACCATTGTACTAGTAAAGGCAGTAGAGATACGATCCTCTGCAGATGGTTGAATGGCTGGATGCTCGACTAATTTAGTCAGTTTACTGTATTAAAACATTTCCACTTTCTTTCAGTCACTTGGCTTCTAAACCATTACCATCTGCTACCAAAATCTCCAGGCTTAATTCTTTGGGCTCCCAGTCATGCAGTGGCTACAAATGGAAACTTTCTCAGCATATAGTAAGTTGCAAATGTTGAATGTTGAGCAAAGCATGTTTTAGCTCAAACAAAGATAAACTTGCTTTCCTGGAAATGCTGACGGTTGCATTTACAGTATGTCACCAGAGGATAAATCCATTCACTCACCAGATTTTACTCTCATCCCTGTGCGTCTAAAAATGACTGTGCTGATCAGCTAGAACACAACCCACGCTCACACTATACATTAAAAATAGCATCCCTGCCTAAAATAAGATCCAAATAGGGAATTTTTAAAATGTGACAACTAAATAGTTTCTCACTCCTAAAGCATTGGAAGAGATCATTAAGAGCTTCTATTCCCCTGCGTGAGATCTAAAACAATTACATTACAGTTTTAGATCAATAAAGCAAAATGTGCAAAACCACACAAACTACTGTCAATTCACTCTGCAAATAGCTGGAGGAAGAAGGTATCAGTTTGGATGGAGCAGTGAATGAGAAGGTCAGACTCAGAGGTTTAAATGAGGAGAAAAACAGAATCCAGAAAGTTAAGAGATTCTGTCTATAAGCTTAGGGAAACAGCATTGCTCATTTGTGTTTGTCAGCTTGTACTACAAGCGTCAGATATAACAGGGCGGCTTAAAACACTAATGCTACACCAAAGGGTCGGAGACTTGACCTAGTTTTGCTTTTCTACTCTCAAGTAAGAATCCCTCATCATTTGGAATTCAAAGTAGAACTTTCCATGGTAAGCATCTGCTTCTAAGGCCACGAGAGATGTTTTATATTGCTTTGTTTTACACAATTGACTGAATATTCTGTAAAGTTGATTTTTCAAAGGCATTTAATCCTGGACATAATTTCCATTTACGGTTAGCCAAAGTCACAGATCAAGGTGACTTTGTCTGCTTTTTGTCAGACAAGTTTTAAACACAGACTTGGAGTCAGCCAGTTCTATCATGGAGTTACTGTTAACAAAATGTCCACAAAGTATTTGTCCATTAATCCTGTCCTTCACTGTGACCCACTTAGTGGCGCTCATGTGTGTCCTGGCAAATTCCAGAGGGAAATTCTCCATCACAATGCAGAAGATTCCAAAGATCCTGTAAATAGCTAAAGAAAGAACTGCTGATGAGAAATGTCATCCCTCAACAGAGTCCCAACGATTCAATCCAAACAGATGCTGCTTCATAAGGAGCGCTGATAATTCACCTTAACCTGTACAACACTACCAGCAGATCTGTCTTACAGACTGTCTTTCACTCTGTCATTTGCCTTCTAGTAATGTCTGCCTGCTTCCTTTTCACACCAGAGATGTCCTCCAATTCAAATTCATTGTCTGTGACATTTTTTCCCTCATAATCTCAGTTAGCCATTAGTTTCTTTGGCCATTTTGATGACACGGCAGCCAGGCAGCACAATTCAGATAGACATTAGAACATCCCCTAATGAACTGACTCAACTGGGTAAAGCTGTTTTGCAAGTTGAAAATCTATTTCAACATTCAAGGAGAATACACATGATAAATAATGTCAAAATACTATGCAAATATTTATTAAGATAGAGATGAAAAACATCATTTTATTGGATGAAAAATGACTAGTGGCACTATAAAGCAGTATTTCATAATGGATATGCACGTACACTAGCACACACAAGTTGATGTGACAGG
This sequence comes from Ctenopoma kingsleyae, assembly GCA_032353495.1. Classification (NCBI taxonomy): domain Eukaryota; kingdom Metazoa; phylum Chordata; class Actinopteri; order Anabantiformes; family Anabantidae; genus Ctenopoma; species Ctenopoma kingsleyae. The sequence continues at coordinate 2,006,284 of JAUBNQ010000006.1, forward strand.
CTGCCCTGCTGATTTCTCATTATGCCTAAATACCACAGACAACGTAAAGCTTAATGAGAAAGCTCAAGCTCCGGTCTCATGAGACCAGAAAAAGATACACCTGAGCAACAGAATTTTGAAATTTGGTACTGACAGTCTGACAAGAACAGAGCACATCAGAAAATGGAGCAATGCACTATTGGTGAGGAAGAAAAAGATTCATTGTTAAGTTACTTGAAAATCATAAACAGAGACAGGTGCCATGTAAACATAGAAAAATTTGTAGCTTATCTCATATTCAGAAATATATATTTATAACCCTTTCAAATACTGTCCAAAGAAACATTTTAGAAGACTGTGTTTTCTAGAAAGGGATGACTTCAACTTTTGAGCCTGTTGCAGGCATCTATCTGCTGTAAGAGCCTTACATTTGCCAGGGAGCGCCTGTGAGGAGGACAAAGAAGTGTTTTTGAGCCTCTTACCTCCTGCTGACTGGTTGGAATTAAGGTCAGATGGCTGAAGGTGGATCAGCAGACAGTAATGTTCAGGAATGCTAACAAAGAAGCAACTGAAATAAAACCAACAGAAACAAGTCTCTAGATATTATGACCGTCAGGGATATTTCACAGTCAACAGCAACTGCATCTTCTTCTTATGATTTCTCTATAAGTAAAACTACAGTCATTATTTTATATCACAGTTGAATTATCCAGCTTTGATTAAAAATACATAGCTGTTCAAATTTGCTGTACTGTGTGTGCTAAAACTGTATTTTTAAACCTGGCATTCTCGCTCTTGTTTAGATGGAGGTTCTGCGTTCTCTTCTTGCAGGTGCTTTCACACCTGCCATGCTGCAACTGAATCAAGCTCTGACACGTCTACACCTCGACACAATTTCTTTAGGAAGGTGAGAACACCCTAATCACACTGTGGTCTGCCACAGAGAGGTATTCTTGGAGCACTTACAAGTGAAGCCTGGTAAATTATGTGAGGAAGAACTAATCAGAATAGATGCTGCATATTATCGGCTGACTATGCGGGGTTGTACACAGATATTTAAAATCTGTTCAGCTGTGGCATGTGTTACGAGCTTCAGCCTTGTTTTCTCTCTAACGAAACTGGGAACAGGTCAAGATATGTCCCATCACATCCAATCTGTTGTGTGTAAGCAAGATTCATTGGCAAGTAAAAGTGTGTGATATATTTCCGCTTTGCTGGTTTTGTGCATCAATTGACCATGCGATGAGATGGATGAAGATTATTCTTTTCCACCAACACTCTGTATGTTTGATGAAAGTGATCTATAAAGACATGAAAGATCCCGATTGTTGGTGTTTGTTTAGAAATTTTGTGTTTGTTTATTTGTGACTGGGGGAAGATCAGATCACATTTCACGACCAATTTCAGGTATTAATACACAGTATCAGTTGCCCTTGCAGCATTCAGCAGATGCCCTTAGCCGGACTTAACACTACTGATCAGTCCTTTATTCAGGCAATGTAATGCTCTCAAATTAACATAGGAATTCTGTCACAAACAAGTCGTTACTTTTACATTACTCTTAATGAATGTTTGGTTCCCTTGTGAAGCTTCAGCCCCAGTCATTTTATCCTTGCTGCACAATTAATGCAAATGAAGTTACTGTACATTCCAGTAGCAGAAAAAATATCACTTAGTGACCCTGATCCCTCCTGTCAGTGTTCAAATTTCAAATCTGACTATGAAGCAGCCTGCAGTGCATTCACGTCACTCTGGTCAGATCTGTATAAACAGTGTGTTTCCTCCTCTTCACTGAGCCATCAGAAACGCTACAGAAATGCGTTGTGGTAAGTAAGTGGACATGAACTGAGAATATTTACCATGGTTTCAATCAAACTGTTTGCTAAGAGCCATTATTCGATTCTCAGCAACCAACAGTTGAACACTCTTCATCAGCACAGCTATAATGACAGTATATAGACAAATCTGCCAGTTGATGCCATCATTTGTTCAGTGGTAGAGGTAAATCGAAGACAGTTGTACTGACAGATGGTTGCTGGACCGTTAAAGGACAGAGGTATGTGTATGAAAGCCATTCAATTAAATGACTACCAATCAATTGACATTCAACAAGTCAAAATCTATACTATATGTCACTCATTAGTCCAGCATACATCTACAGCTACTACTACTGCGCAATTAATGCAAATTAGGTTTAAGACATTTTTTTATCACAGCTTAATTTCCAACCCTGTCTTATGAAAATGATCTCCTTATGCAACTTAACTACAAACACACTTATGTTTTTGTAGCAAACAAAACATATTATTATGTTGTGACGGAATATGTTTTTTGAAAGAGTGAAGCGCAACATTTCTTTACCTAAAGCGTGTTGCAAGGAGGTGGTTGGGGTGGGTGGAGGAGGTACACTACAGGTCAAAAGTTTGGACATACAGTGCTGTGAAGAAGTATTTGACACATTCCTGATTATTTTATTTTTTTGCATATTTGTCAAACTTAAATGATTCAGTTCATCAAACTAATTTTAATATCACTATCAAAGTTGTGTCAATGTGTTATACACAGCATTTTCTTCCATCGTCTTATAGGATTTTTTTTCTCTCAAAAGTCACCATACAAGCTTTTACAGTGTACAAGTAATAGTAATAAGTAAGCTTTAAATATATATAAAAACATCCCCCTTTTATTTTTCATGTAAAATATAGTCTCTGATATCCCATCAGTTACTTTTTCATATTTAACGTCACACATGCACCAGATTGGTCTAAATAACAAACAACTAAATAATAAAATAGTAGAGCTGCTTCTCAGAACAGTTAACATATTGTTTGTTGTCTGGTGGAGTTCCTTGACTTTTTTTCAAAGCTCAGGGGTCTGTATCATGAAGCTAGATCCGTGTGTTGTTCAGCTATCTTTGGGCTTAACTCAGCTTTTCTGGTATCATGAAGTGGGCTCGCTTTTACTGTAACTGTGGTAAATCACCATGGTAACCCATGCAGCAAACCTGCTCCAGAGGACGTTTCTGTTCAGAAGATGCGATCAAATTCCTGCAGCACTCAACCTACTGACCAATCAGATCACTGGAAAAATGAGAATTTTATTAGAGTAAACTGCACAAACAGCATAATGAATGGTTTCTATAGCTGCGCCATGTTTCATTTGGTTACTGACAGTCTAGTCAACTTTTGCTCTTACTGCACCTCAGTGACCATTAAATCCCAATGAGATGATCATTTAAATGTATACACTCACTCATCTTTTATTATAAAAATGGCCTTAAATTACACTAAACATTACATTAAGATTCAGTCAGATTTCATTCATTCATTTCTTTTCTTCAAGCCTTACTGCGCACGCACACACACACGCACACACACACACAATGTGTACTTTTCCTCTCTGCTTTACTTTGAACTGTGAATCAGTGCATCACTTCTTCATATTAGCTTCTTCATCATGAGACAAAATGTCACTGACTCTAGACATTTTAAAAATGCCAGCTGCAAAATAAAAAGGACTGTTTAATAATTGTCATTTATTTTTAGACACATTCGTATTTTCAGCTTTATATAGTGCTCACAGAGAAGACAAAAATCAGACAATGGTATCCTCCCAACAACAAAGTGCTCTGCACAATTTAATTTAACTATTTAGTGTTTTTGTCTATGAGTAAATTCCTGTATATGAATGGATGGAGGAAACTGGCAGTGTTACAGTGATCCAATTGGATAAAATAAATATTGATACACCATGCATCATGTTACCTTACTTTCAATATTTGTAATGCTATATCATATTAATAGTTATGTTGCTAATAATTAACAACTCCTTCAAATGAACATGCTCATAGCTGGATTGGAAATCACTTGATAACCCTCCTCATTAGACCTGTAATACAGGTTCAAGGAAAGGAAACCAAGGAAACCCGTGGAGATCTGAAGTAAACTTAACTTGTTTTGTGATTCTGATAATATCACCAAACTGTTTCAGTCCTTTCTGACAGACTTGTTCATCCTGCTTTGTAACACTTAAAACTGTTTAAATAAATTTTTAAAGCACTAGTATTATGATCTTTTTTGACAAATGTTATATAAACACTGAGCATGTTAGATTTCTCTAAAGACATTTTACAAACAGCCCAGATCCCCCCTGCCCTAAAGTAGACTGTTTCAAAAGCTATAAACAGAAAATATCCATTATTTATGAGCACCAACTTTGATTGGCTGGGGTGTAGCCAACACGTTAACCCAAGTCAATAAGAACACAGCCTAATAAATAAGGCATATTTTCTTACGCTGCACCTCTGCTTCAGTAATGGCAGTCACTGCATTCACGGTGTAAACTGTAGTCTGATCCTGAATGTGAAGGTGAAGAACCTGCTGATGCATAACTGAAACTTCAACTCAATGTTTTAGAATGTGTTAGTTTCCTAACAGAGATCATTTTTATCAATCATATCTGGAGGCATTTAGTTCACCATTGTGCTTGATTTGAACATCCAACATCCAGCTGAACTCTGACTACATAAGTTCACCAAATGTATGCAGCACTGTGCAGAGGATCTCACTGAAGCCCTCTATTAATCATAATCTCAGATCATGGAACACATACTGTGTACTGTGCAAAAGTCTTAGGCCACCATTAGACTTTTTGTTTTGGCAGTGCTTTTATGACCACATATATATTTATTAGTCTTGTTACTAGAAAACAAGTAGTAAACATAGGAAATACTGTATGTACACAACATTAAAAAAACTAAAATACTAGAAAAAAGGCTAAAGTGAAAAATATTGAGTGTGACCTCTGTAGAGGAATCAATGACAAAAATAGTGGGAGTGCAAGACCTGACAACATCTGATGAGAAGTTTCTCAGAGTTTCTTCTTTCAAACTGAAAAATAAACTTTCTTCTTTGGATCCCAAGTTGATCCTTCCATCAGGTCTTTGTGGAAGGAGAACAGCCAAGAAACCACGTTTTGTGCTTCTAGCTGTAAAAATGGAGAAATAAATATATGTGGCCTTCATGGCATTGCTAAAAACAAATGTAATGGTGGCCTAAGATTTTTCATCAGTACTGTATGTGCTGTCAATTCCAAATGTACAGACAGAGATGGGAAAGAAAGCTATTATGCTTCCACTTGCAGAAGGAACTGTGACTTAACAATCTAGTTTGAATGTAAGGTTATTATTAGCTCCACAGTTAAAGAAAACCCCATCCAAAACTGTGGAGCACACGTCCATGTCCTCATACATAGTTTATATCTTCCAGAACAGCAACACAATACATCCCACTCCCAGCCCCCACCTAACCCATTGACAGCGTTGCCATCATGTTGGAGAAATCCCACCTCTCTCTGTGTCCCACAGTCTCCCACTTAATAATCCTCTCTGACACCTCCAGATTCAATAAAATACTCCAGAAATCTGATATTTGTTGTTGTAAGAGAACCTTTCACTAGCCTTTGTGTGCAGGCTTTATGCTAAGTAATATTTTGGCTCATGTTAACTTTTATAAGTTTGCTTTGGTGATGCAACTATGTGTCTTGTCAGAAGTCACAATGAGATGCTATAATATAAATCAATATCATAAATTATCCAATTACATTCTTGACTGTA
>JAUBNQ010000006.1:2013163-2031530 GCA_032353495.1 Ctenopoma kingsleyae
CATATTCCTGTCCAGTATAGTCCAAACAAATCAGCATCCTGCTTAGTAAAATGTCTAGATTAGATTGACAGCAATGAATATTCATTTGGGTAAAAAATGCCTCTCACAATGCAGTGTTTCCCATAACATTATACAAAGGGGTTGCCTCACCCTCCCGACAACAAAACCATCTATTTCTATGACTTTTGTGCATTTTCCGTGTTATGCTGTTGTTATCTTTCTAACATTAAATAACATATTTCTACAGTCTGGAACCTTCCAGCTGTATGTAGAATTATTTCTTGTGTGTTTTGGAGACGTTGCATAAAAGGTTCAAAATGAATATTTCCTCAGTGAGAACTTCTGTGCGCATTTTTTTTACTTTTCCACACGCTGTCCTTGTGTGCTGCATCAGGAATGTCTGCATATTTAAAATACACAATAACCGCTGCAAAACTACAAAAGCAGAATCATAACCGAGATAAAAAAGTGAAAGTATGGTGGCCGAGACATTTCAATCCAGAAAGTGAATGAATGCTGGAGAAACAGAATAGGGGCTAATCCCACGAATGGCTAGACCTGCATCAACCCCCCAGTGCTGTAAACCTAAACACTGCAGTGTGAGCTCATACACATCAATGTGCCTGTCATACACCAGTGATCAAAATATTATTCAGAACAAAAGACTGCTACTTAATCTGACTTTCCTTAAACACTCAGCTTCCCTTTAGCCTACAATTTAGCAGCAGCAGCCTTCAAAACAATTCAGGGCATTCAACCTGTGCAGTGAGTAGTTCATCAGGTGCAAGTCAGAACACATGCTTTGAAATAAATCTCTCTCACTCTCTCTAGTTATATGAGCTATCGCCATCTGTCTCCTCAGACCGGACTTGTGTCTTCTAACCACAATCAATAAACAAAGGTCTAATTGAGATCTGACAAAGGAAAAGGCGAAGGAGCATTGGTGCAACCATGCTCACATGTTTGCAGCTTTGGGTCACAATGTGTGACTGTCACTCCTCTAACAAGGTCACAGCATCGGGTCACACTAGAAGGACATAATGTATATTCATCATCATTGTACAAAAAGAATGTCAAATAAAATTTTGAATGCATGCCTTAATATACTGTATATCAGAGGGGGAATGTGTAAACACTAGAGCTGTGGCAGATACTGAATAATATTCTCTGATGGGATTATAAAATAGGATTCATGGCAGATGCAGGACACAAATTCTGCACTGTATGCAAAATGCTGTCGCCCAATCTTCACAGTAAGCAAACTGTAACCCAGTGGTGGAGGACATACAATGCCAGGTTCCCTAATATGTCTCTATTTAGATATGACAGCTATTCCCTGTTTACCTCATGCCCACAGTGCACTCTAGTTGCTCTGAAAAACAGTAGGTTTCCTCTACTTCTTTCCAAAAGCATCTGCTTTTCCATTTCTCTCCATAATCTGCTTCTTTTTTCCTCTATAAAACCACACACAGTCACTTTTTGGCCCAGATGAAGATGACAAGGGGAGACGCAACATTCTGTCTCAAATGGCTCTATTTCTTTGATGTCAGCTTGGTGCCCTTAGAGACCTCATTTGTTTTGTTGTTTTCTCTATGATCCAACTGCTTCACCCAGAAATGTCTTCATGACATACAGTATTTTTAATACCAAGTTTGGTTCTATAGTAGCATAGAAAGTAGGGCTGCACAATTAATCGAAACGCATTTGCAATCACAAATTGGTTGGTCGAAACCAACCTGGAGGATAAATTTGTGGTCACTAACCAACTTCGCTCAGACCGACGAAGCGATTCGGATGAACTGCGAAACCTTACAAGAAAGAAGTCCAGTTGCCATGACTCAACTTTCAGACAACTTCACCTGGATGACTGAGAGTCTTCACAGACATTCGCAATCATGATATCAGCCTGTGCAATTACATGAACACATAATAATGCGATTTATATTCTGAAGCACCAATCTATTATCTCTCATTCAAGTTTACCACCTGACTAACGTGAGACTGGCTGCTCAGTTTTGTTAGCTTAAAAGCAGTTGTTTAAAACATTTTCATGTAACCTATAAAAAAAACTCAAATCAAATCAACCTGTGTCCACTAATTAAGCTCGACTGTTCTGAATGTTGGTACTGCGGGTTGAGATAAAGACCTGATGCTTGTCACAGAGCCTCTATCACTCCTGAGGCTGTGTTCTCTCCGGTCAAGTATGACATTTGTAACCACCAGCTTTTCAGTTCAGACTGCTTGTTAACATAGTGCACAGTTAAACTAATGTATGGTTCAGTCGTCCTGCTTGACCACAGTGAGCACATGGTGGGCATGGATGTCGAGTTGGCCAACGGTGAACTGGTAGCTGAAAAAAAATAACAAGCCAAATAAAGCAAAGCACCAAAACACATGTATGTGTGTAACACCACATGACAAGTCTACACAGAGATATGAAGAAATCCCAGACACCATAACTACCGTGGTGAAACGTCATATTTCACCTTGGAGCATACAACCTCAGGAATGAGAGAGGCTCTGTGAGGAGCGTCAGGTCACTATCACAACTGACAGTACAGTACCGACAGTAATACGTTTTTTTAATTGTTTGTTATAGCAAGGAACAAACCGGCACATGGACAGGACATTGGACTGATGTGTTCTCTTATATCTACTCTGCTAATTACAGATAAATAAAAAGCTAACAATCATCCTGGCAATTACAATCTGCTGTTATTTTGGGCCTAATTAGTCCTAACCACAACCAGCCATTTATCTGTGGTATCCACTACAAGTTGTATCAATCCGTGTACTCAACACTACAACACTACTGCCATGCAGATGCAAGGATATCATGTGTCATATGCTGTGGCGCAAAGGCCAGGCACCAGCACAATCAATCAGTTTGTCTACTGCACGCATTTCCACTGCTTCTCTCATACAGAGCCATGCCTTTAAAATTTATCTCCTGGTTTGCAGTATCAGGGTTAGGATGGGAAGCTCGAAATTTAGAGTAGGACAGCTGAGGCTCTGGCGAGGTATCTTATGGCCCTATCCAATTAATGTTTAATGGGTTTGGAGAAGCCAGCATGGAGAAAGCTGACTGTGCTACATCAGTAGACCAGGCTGTAAAATGAGAGGAGAGGAAGCCAGCCAGCTCAGGACAATGGGAGGAAAGGGGTGGGGAGAGGAGCACAGGGGATGGAACGTACAGTAGAGTATTCAGAGAAAGTATATAGACAAGTATAGGACAGAGCTGCTAGAATGTGTGTTAGCAGGCTTCCATTACAATAAAAGCACTAAAAACGATCCAAATGAAAGTGGTATGTGTATGAATCATATCCTTCACAAGCACTCTACTGAAACCTGCACTGAAATCAGACTTATTTTAACATACCACATACAGAATTAACGCTGTCAACTGCAGGTGTCTGTCTGCACAAATGAATGTACATTTGTCCACTTACAGTGTCAGTGTACATATGTCCATGTCTGTAAAACAGACAGTGGGTGAACACAGTAGTAGGGAAGCACTGTCTAAACAGGAGATAAGGAATAACTTGTCAATTCAAGGAAAGGCTTTCCTTTGAGCCTCATGAGAGACCCCAGGCCTGCCTCAAGATGGCTCAATGGATGCATGCTCTCATTACAGTAAGAGCAGAGCAGACGTAACGCTGTCAACTGTACAACCAAATAGGCCATATCTAAATCCCGGTGTAATGCAAGAAGTTAGGCTTTCAGCCGAACATGAAACTAGTAATGTTAATAATAGTGATGCAGTAATATATCTCAAGTTCCAGTACTGCATCTTTCACAGTCCCTCTATCCTCACTGATTTGAATAAAGCTTCCACTTCCACTCATCAGGGACTGCACTTCTCTGTCTATCCATAAGTCCAGCTGCAAGCCCAATTTCAATGATGTGTGCTATGAGGCCTAAAAACATCAGCACATAAACAGAGAACCATTTATTTCACTGCATAAAAAATCATTTTAAGAAACAAAATACTAATTGTACACAGGGCAAAGTTAGGAGCTAACAAAGATACAAAATCATTGGACCCAGTTAGACCCAACTGATTTGTGTCTGAGCTGCATTCTGCCATGGGTCCTCATGTGTGTATCAGTTATCTAGAACTGAACTCTCCATAGTGTTTGTGATGTAATAAAATCAACAAAGGGCCTTGTGGAGGGGCTTTCAAGAAAATGCCACATAGCCTACATCTATGGGCCAACAGACACTTTTGTGGCAATCCTCAAACAGTCCTGCTACTTGTAAAGCCTCCTCTCAGGCACCTCCTCTCCATGGTCACCTCTTACATGGAAACAGACTACAAACATCAGTGATACTCAAGTGAAGTATTTTTAGACCTGATCCCGATCCAAGTACATGATATACCTCCAGTTCAATGACTGAAATAGTATTGGTATATACCCAAATGTTTAAATATGTATGTGACACACGGAAATAGCATCTGTAGCTACTAAATTTGGCTTAGCTTATTTTTAGGGAACTAGATCATCCACATACTGAAGGTCCTGGCTTACGTTTGTAAACATGATATGATATGAATGAAAATTTTACTGGCACAATGTGACTTGTAAACCAACATGACATGATCCATTTCATGTTACCTGGTTACAGCTAATATTTCCTGGCTAAGTTTGTCATTTAACCAGTGAAAATGGCAGTCAGTGCCAGCTAAAAACAACAAGCTGCTAGATGAAAGTTTTGTACACTGATCCTCTCTAATCACAAAAAGAGTATGAAGCTCAGTGTAACATTATTTTGCCAAAGCATAGTTTGAACTCAGCAGCACTAGCAGCTAAGCTGGACAAAACACAGCAGAGAACAGAAGATCAGATCATCTGGGACATCTTATTTATCTGATAGTGTTTTTTGTTTTTTAAACACAGACAGCAATGGTTTAAACTTAAACACAAGTTTTGATTATGTGCCCATTATGTGCACACAAGAACCACAGCAACTTGACAGCTTTAGGAGGAGTCAGTTGAAGAACACTGGTACAATACATTCAGAATAAATACCAGAGATGAAGGACTTTGTGAAGTGCTGTGCTTTAAGGATGCTCCAAGTTAAACACTTTGAGATTATTGTAACACACACACACACACACACACACGCGCACTTATCTATACATATAAGTACTGCAATCTATTTTAGTTCCTCACAGATCTCAAGAGTAGCTGTGAGGGAGTTAGAAGGGAGTCAGAAGTTTCAGATAAAACCAAGCACTTGTCTCAATGTGAGCCAAGAGACAACTAAAGAGATGGCATCTGCATCCATGCTAAACAACTGCAGGGTCAGCGGTTCGATCCCCATCTCCTCTGGGCCACGTGTACTTGGACAAGATACTCAATCCCAAGTTGCTCCTGGTGTGTTCAAGTTAACTTGTAATTTACCTGGAATAAAAGATGACAGACTGACAGAATTAAAATACCAAATAAGCAACCCCCACCCTACCCTGCAAAGAAAAGTGAAAGCCCCAGGACTAAATCCAAATGCACCCCACTAGTTGAAAGCCTGAGCCACAATCAGCTGTTGATATAACAGTTTCTGTAATTTAAAAAAGTATTCCTAAGTTATTAAATCTGCTGCAGGATGCACATTTCAAATTCAAGTCCAGTGAATTCAGTTTTTGACTTTCTAATCTTATTTATGCACTTTTAAAGGTATAAAGTAGAAACATCCTTGTCATAAAACTGTTCATAAATATGAATCATATGTGCTTCTGAGCTGACTGCCCCTAGTAAAACACTAAACCTCTGTGGGCTGCTCTCATATAACAGGACTCCACAACAATCAAAAACTCCTCATGAAGCATCTCTTTCCAACATTCTTTTTCTATCACTTCATCTGGCCAAGCACCCCCCACAGACTAGTTCACTGACCCAAAATGGGGACTGCTGGGAACTTGGGTGCCTGACAGCAGCTGCCAGTCACTGCTTCTTGGCCCAAATACCAGACTGATTGACATGTAAAGGTTTGTGACTTTTATAAAGTATGCCATTTGCCCTGGGCAACAGGGGTTCTATTTTTCACTGGGCTCAGTGGGAGTGAAAGTTTCCCCTGTGCATGGAGAAGGACAGGGAAAGACATCCACAGTAGATCATACCACACAACCATACAAGAAACGTGGGTACATGCAAGAAACACGGTGTAAAATCACTTGCACTGAATACACAATTTATTCAATTTGCTTAACTTTTAAAGAGCTGTTGTGTATTTATGTGGTAACAAAATGTTACTAATACTTCAGCTAATTAAAACCTGGTATGGCCACAAAGTGCATCAGACAATCTCAAACAAGGACTAGGTAAGCACAAAAAAGATACAGTATGTGATGAACACTAACGAAACCAAAACCCTGCACCAACAAAGGAAGAATGTAATGGTGCTCAATCTACCAAGAAGACATTTTTAGCTCATCAGAACAGCAAGAGAAATAGTTACCTCATTTTTATGTATACTAACAAAACATTCTGACTGGAGACCAAATAAATAGAAGTAACAGGCTACTTTTGGGTTTATCAGCTAACTTCAGTGTGTACAATGCTGTGCTAAAGAATGCTGGCTCATCATGAAGGTGAACTTGGAAAAAGTCCAAAAATAACAACCAACAACTGCCAAGTGAAAAATGTTGAGGCTTTTCTCAGTGTGCAAGAAAGAGGCTTTAAGGTGAAACACGTCCTCTGACTTTAACAGGATGTGTGACCTCAATCCAGGAAGTTGAATGTCAGAATTAGAAAATAATTTCTCTGAAGCCATGGGCTCAGCATCTGCCATCTCACTCTGATTTCATTTTCAACTCTGATAATAGCAATAGAAAGGAATACACTCACACACACAGAAATGTCCCTTACAATACATTAGACATTTCTGACATTCTATATGTAGAAATATAATTCATTTTGTGATTAGGAGAAGTGATCAGTATCATATTAATAAAAGTCCAGAATGGAGCGTTCTTAATAAAAAGCACACAGAACACTGAACACACAGGTCCTTCAGTGAGAAAATGCTGAACACCCACAGGGTCCACGCTGTGAATGAGTCACGAGTCTCCCTTTTCTTGGTCAGCAGCTTTGTTTTTGCCAAGCAGCCACCCACTTACAGGGAGAGCACTCATTAAGTGATCACACTACAGAGATCATCAAAAAACAGGGAAACCAGTTAAGTTTCTGGGAATAAAATTAATGAGGCATCAGCGCTCTTTGCCAGCTTCATTTACACAAACAGTTTATCCAAAAATACACACATGCTCTGACCTGGGGGACAGCACCACTGAATCACAAGAATTCAAAAGTTTTCTGGAGCTTCAGAGTTCCAGATTAATCTCATGCTACGCAAACAAACACAGAGCCTTAATGATATATGAATCCTGGAGGATCAGAGTCTAATCATTCAGGGCAAAAACATAATCACGTGTAAACACAGCAATCACTCACTTGTACAGGTGGTCAGGAAGTGCAAAGGCAATACTTTTGTCATCACAAATAAGAACTTTACCACATGGAAGAAACTGAACATGTGTCTCTGCAGCATCCTCAGCAATAACATGTTATAAATGACATTTTGAACAAAGTAATCACTATGTTAGAATTGTGTGTATGAAAGGTATAATTTAACCATGGGACACAGATGTATGTCAGTGTCAGGTGTATCTAATTGCAATGCAGCTAAATCTGTTTTTACAGACAGTGAGGAGGCACTGTACCACCACAGCGCCACTGTTTCAAGTGACAGGAAGGCAGACGCAAGGAAACGGCTCAATTCTACGCAGACGATGGTAGCACTTTTTTTTAGCTTGCCACCATGACTCATGCGTGTCCATGGGTGAAAAGAATTCATCCCAGAAAAAATGTGTAAAACTAACATGAAACATAGGCCAGACAGTATAAGGTTTGTTTCAGACCACCGTCTCAGAAAGCAATATACAACTGTTAAGAGCTTAAGTGAAACAGGTATTTCTACACTGTGTTTCAGAGGTAAGAAAATCTCAGAATACTGTATAAACAGTCTCAAATAAATCCTCTAAATAAAGCCCACTAGCTAGGCAAACACTCCAGAGTTCAAACCTTTGGTAAAAAGATTGTTTACATGCTAAAACTTTACATTAAAAAGTCACTGTTTTTCCATCGATTCTATGTACACTCCAAACAACATCCCACTCACACATACAAGTGTGTCCAACCCACTGCCTCTTCTATCCCCACCAGCCGCCAGACCTCTTGGCATGTTGTAGCACATGTATTTATTGAGGAACCAAGTGGCATTTATCTCACAGCTTACTCATAATTAGTTCAACTTAGTCAGGGGCACACAGCCTGTTAGTGGGCATATGTTCGCATCCTAGTTAAAGACACACTGCTCCCCCAGGGGATGGTTGCATGTTGATGTGTGTATGTACGCGTGAGTGAGTAGGGGTAACAAGTGTGTTTGCATTTGGCAGCAGACGGTTGCTGAGGAGCTCGCCCTGAGCCTCCATTAACACAACCCACCATGTTCCCGTCCCCTCAGCTACCCAGCAGTGTTGAGAGAGACTACTTGAAACTCGAGGGAAGCAAGTTCATCCGACTGTGCGGAAGAGGAAGGCGACAGGACGGAGCAAGAGAGCAGAGACGGGAAGAGAAGGGGAGGACGACAAGGACCTGAGTCAGATGGGAAAAGTGAGAGGAGGGAGGGAGGGATGGCACAAGGGGAGAAAGAGGACGGGACAACAGACAGACAGAGAGAGAGAGAGAGAGGGGGGGGAGAGAGAGAGAGAGAGAGAGACAGTCTGGCACAATCCCAGGGTTATCACTGGCAAATGTCGAGCAATTTGCCAGCTGCCAGCTTGAAACAGCAGCACTCGGCCAGGATGCAGCCCTGTGCAGCTTCTGCCGGCTGTCTGCTTTTCGTGTGTCTGTGTGCACACGTTTGAATGTTGCAGAGCACTGAGAGCTCAGCGTGTTAAAGCATTTGACGAGGACCACATGCATAACCAGTTAAACGGTCTTTACAAAACACTAACAAGTCCAGTCACAGCTGCTGATCCTCTACCATCCAGAAGTTAGTGCTCATTCCTGCCAAGTTGCCTGCTGCCCCAACCATGGAAAAGATGAGGGAAGCCGCTTAAAAAAAAACATCTCCCAAAGTCTCCTCCTTTTGGCAGATGATGCTTAAACATATCCTCTTTATGCAGGACGTTACATAACTGCATGCTGTCCCTGCAGCCAGCCGAGACCAATCACATGCCACGAGGATGTCAGCGAAAACAAATACTCATAAACCTGTCAGTCTGAGTGTCAAAAGTTCAACATGCGGTGACGGAAAACACACGTGTATCATCCAGTGCTTCTTTCCTCATCATCTGATAAGTGATGCAGAAGAACACATGCAGTCCTGATTTCCTCCATCTCTCCTCCCTGCTGAAGATGAAAGGTATAAAGAGGAGGGAGGAGGATTCAAAGCAGGGATTCAAGGGGTTTTTTTTAGGGTAAAGGGGGATGCCACTACTTGCTACTGTAGTTGCTACTTGCTTGCCACATCCCTGTGTAGTCATACAAGAAGAGTCCTGTACAATCAGAACTGAAATATTAGGTAATTTAAGAAATTTCAGAAATAAATGTATTAAAATGAAATTATTCAATTATTAATAGAAATGTGAAACTTTTGGGTTTCAGACAGACAGGGATATGAATATGTCAACTTGGTGAGCTGGAAATTATTATTTGCCATTTTCACAGATTTCTAACATTTTCTAAACCAAAGAAATGGGGGAGGAGCTGAATCTAGATAGGCCCTACTGCACTGAGGTGCTTTCTGAATGACAACCCCAGACTTTTGTTTCGACATCTCTGTGATATCAACACTTCCACCTCACAGGGGAGTGTCTCTTTTCTCTTTCACTGCTGCACAGGGAAGTGAGAGCTGCAGGTGGGCATCCCCGATGGAACATGTAGCCACCATGTCACACGGGACACGCTATGTTCAACAGCAACTACATGCAACACTGTTTTTATTCTGGGAGCTTTAAGCACAAGTGAAGGCATCACGCGTTCAGATCAAAGTTGTATCACAAATGATGCTGGGGACACTTTAAATGCACATTAATGCGGTGCAGGCTAAGACAGCGCTCCCTCTAGCGGACGAAGCAGGCAACGACTCTGCTTCAGGAGGAACAGCTCCCTAGGAAGAGGTTAATCCACTCACATCAATTTAATGGCATCTACACCAGCGCACCATATTAATCACATTTTGGCTTCACATTTCGCGAAACACCGGCAGCCGGTGTCCGGCTCAGTTGAACCGGCTGCTGCAGTAACGTCAGAGCGGCTACACGCACTAAATGCGCCGGAGCATCCAGGACAGAGAACTCACACGTCTTGGGAGGAATATGTCAACGCAAACAGGCTACCAAACCTCTCTCTCCCCCTCTCTCTCTCTCTCTCTGAAGCTGAAAACGTCACAACTCAGATAGTGCCTCTAATCACTGAAAACCTCCCATTTCCATGATGTATCACCGAGATAACCTCTTCTAAAACAAATTTAACTGTAGTACTTTCTTTTTTCTTTTTCTTTTTTTTAATCTTCCGTGTCGTTTCTTTCAAACGGCGAACGAACCGGCCCCCGCTCCTCGCACCGTTTGGCGGGCCGGCTCCGCTCAGGTGCGGTGATCAACACACGTATGAAGTTCGTGACGTAGCCAAAAAGTGTGACATTTTTAACATGCGAGCGACGCGATTAAAGTTAGCTAACAGGCGAGCCTAGCGAAAACAAGACCAGTTCAAAGTTAAGCAAAAAGAAAAGCGACGGAGCATGCACATACTGCACTTCGACTCACCTTGAGCGGCCGTTCCTCGGGTGCTGAATACACTTGCTATCAAAGTGGCCACATACCAAATCATAGTACTATTGCCGACCAGAAATAAACCTCATCATATCTCAAAGTGCCCCTTTCGGTGAATCTCTCATCGCCGAGTGGCCCAGGACAAACTGAAGCGGGCCGGTCTCCTGTTTTCTTGTTAACCGAGCCCTGGACACTTTTCCATCGGCGCTTTCCCCTCTCTCTTCCCCTCTCCTCCGCTCTCCTCTCGCATCCTGAGACGGATCACCTGCGCCAATGGGACGAAGGCAGACAACGCCGTGAAACCAAGCGCGAGCCCTTAGATAACCGCGGTCCCGCCTCCGCACTCCTCTCATTGACAGGCGAAGGAGGGTGCCGGCCACTGATTGGTTATCTGCGCTGTCGGTTACCGGCTGGGTGATGCGTTCGCAGTAAAAGGTAACGCACGGAGTTCACATCTTCACATGTAAGGGAGGACTTCAGAGTCCTCGCAGCCAGCGTTTGTTCAACTAGATTGCTCGTTATTAGCTTTTCACCTTTAAAATACATTTACAATAATAGCAACACTATGATTATAAGATCAAATAAATTACACACATGCATCTCTTTTATTTAATGTCGTTAAAATAAAATAAAAACTGTAGCCTATCTGGGCTGCAACAAGCCACTGAAAGAGAAAAATGCAAATTGTATCATGTGATTATCATATAATATGGTCATACCCGACATGGCAATATCAAAATGCAAAGACCAACAGGTGGTTTTCATGTACAAATGAAGAAAATCACTCCTACTCGTTTAATACGCAGTAATAAGCTATTCCCCAGGATTGATTGTATGTATTACAGTAAGACACTCAATTTAGTGTAAGAAAATAGGATCTATGGCCCAAACAGCAAGTTTCGAAGTTCTGCGTCGTGACGGGTTATGCATCTTTCCATTTTTTATCGAGGTCCTGAATGTAGCACTGGAGGGAACCGTTTCAAGGTGGGTTGGCGTGTGAAGACGTAGCGGAGCTGCAGTATCATCCTGCGCAATAAGGCGAGAGGAATCCTCCAGCCTGTGCATCATCACACCGCTGCCATCCACACATCATGTAAACCCTCTTTCATATATGAGTGACTGCGTTTGTTCAAATGTTATGACTGTGACTGAGAGACATGGTGGTGCTCAAGGCCTTGTAGTGTTATCAAAAAGACTTGCCAAAACCACTGCCATAAAGAACAGTGACTAAAACAGTTTGCAATGCTTACAAGGTTAGAATACTTATTCATACAGTGATTCCGTCAATCAGAGTTTAAGATTCAACTGACTCAGTTTGCCTTGCTCATAGAACATCCTTCATGAGTCAGAGCCAATTCTTCTCCACCTCCAGGTCTAGGGACCACAGTGTTCCTTCAGGAGGAGGTTCTTGTAATAGTTATAGCTCTCACAAGATGACAGAGGTGGGCAGATAATCAGGACGTTCTGTTAAGTCCTAGACCAGCTGAACTGAGCCAGACGTCCCAGATTCAGGACTGAACACACATACACAGCTTTAACATGCATCTGAGATTCTGAAATAGCTTTTACACAGACTTTAAACCCTGTTATTGCATCAGAACTGTTTTCTCTGTCTTCTACAAATTCAAGGATCGCTCGTTTCATTTTACCCTGTATCCCCACATCAGCAGCACAGTTTGGGATCAAACTAAATGCATTCTTGGTGCTGGAGTCTACGCTACTGGAGCAGAGACACATGACATCTTAGTGAAAAAATTGTATTGACTTGACCATGAAAGACAACAGAGGAAGTTACTTGTCCACAGTGTGTTATTTTTCTACAGTTTAGCTTACAGTTTAGTTTGCATTAAAGCTGGCTAACCTAAAAATACCTTTTTAAATTCTTTACTTTACCTATTTATGATGATGACTCTAATGGCATTTTAAGGGATTTTTAAGGGGTAATCATTTCACATTTTCATTTTAAAGGATTTCATTTGTTAATAATTAATTTGTTGTATCTGCTTTCAGGGGTCAGTTAAGAGCTGAATTAATTTAATTTATTACCACTTACTGTGCATTACTATGTAATTATAAGTTTGTTTTCACATAGTTTCTTCCAAGATCCATGTATTGTAGTTGCAGGATATTTTTGTCATAAGGTGACATTAACCTAAATCATGATTATTAGGCATAATTTGGGGCTTTTGTGTCCCTTTATATGCTTTTGTCTTCTCGACAAGTATCACGAGGTGGATTTGGACTGCTGTACTAAAATTCACTTCTCATTCACGTGTCTGTGAGAGGATGCGATCACATTCACTTTCTGGTGTCAGATGGACCCACCACAGTTCAGTATGATTCAGCTTTGACCTCAGAAACAGTGGAATATCTACAGGGGGCATGGGGAGACTTGCACCCCCAGCTGTCTCTCCACCTCCACAAGCTTCTAAAACCTTGTAAAAATGACACATGGCCACTGTGTCCATAAGTGGTTCAAAAACAAACAAGAAAGTGAGAGAACAACCCTTGTAAATACCATTATTCTTCCCCTCAAAAAAATACTGCCAGACATGCACAGCACGCACTCACGCTGACACAGTATCTGGAGGTTAGAGTTTCTCTGTGTTTTAAGCAACACATTAAACTGAACTCAAACTAAGTCAAATTAGTGATAGAATTTAATTGGTGCCTGAGGCTCACCAGGTTCATTCATGTCTGTCTCTAGAGTCAGACAGTTTGCTTGTGGATACTACTCTCAAGTTTTCTCTGCTAGTTTTAGTGTCATACCTGAAGTTGGATTTAAATATTTCTGTTTCCTCGCATCATTTTCTTCTGCTCCTATCATAATACAAGACATTAGGGGTGTTATGGTTCTGAAACCAATACAGAAACCGCCTTGGTTTCATGTTCTAGGTCCGTGGGTCATTTGGTCGGGGCCGCACAGAAAGAAAGAAAAAAATTGATTTCTGTTTTATTGACGATCACAGTCTTTTATTTTGAAAAACTGTATTCTCTGCTCCTATTGTAAACATGCCTGGTGCATTGAGCATGTCTGTGCTGGAAGAGGATCAATTGCTGGAGATTGCAAAGGACGGTGGCCTTAAAAGTAAGTTTGAGACGATCTCTGTATAACACAACAGCGTTTTAATCGCCACAAAAGAGATCAGCTTTCAACCGCCAATAACCCCCCCAAGTCCATCAAATTATGTCTTACATGGTCCGTGGCGCACAAAAGGTTGGGGACCGCTGTTCTAGGAGACAGAACCACTGCACCCCCTCCCCGCCGAACCGCTGCGACCCTGTTGCAGACGTCCAGCATCTTTCATGATGGAGTCACCTGCATATTAATAGCTTCTTAAGTAATATTTTGTCTTCACAGACCTGCAGGTACGGTTTAGGGAACAGTAAAAAGTGTAGGTCTGTCAGAGCTTTAAAGATTTATTGATAACAGACGCAGGAAGCAGACCAGAGCCAGAGAGTAAAATAGAAAATGGGTTTATTGGAAAATAATAACAAAGAGACACAGAGAGCAGAGATAACAGGGAAGCTAAGAGTAAGCAAAGATGAAGGGGAGCTAAGGAAAAGACTAGACTAAGATAAGGGAGTGAAACTAGGAGTGAGGCTGGAGGTGAAGAGAGAGAACTAAGGCAAGGAGTAAATGAGTAAATGGTGAGAACTCAGATCAAAGCCAAAACCAAAGCCAACTTATAGGTGAGGTGTGGGGGAGGAGTCCACAGTGGTCCAAGTGAAGGGAAGAGCTGAAGAGGTATGACATGGAGAAGTGTGAAGGGGGGAACTGGAAACAGGTCATAGAAGCGAGGAGACTGGAGTGAGCTGATGTGAACGAAGTGACAAAGGATGCAGGGAGCGCACCGTGCTAAATAATGAGTGAGCTAATGACTGAATGGGAAACACCTGGGAGTAATTGGTGATTGAGGGTAGTGAGAGGGGCGTGGCCAAAGTGAGGGAAAGACAGAGAGACTAGGGAGTGAGGGCACCAGGAGGATAGGCCAGGGGATAAACCGTGACATGGTCATCTGTGTTGTGAGGCATTTGAGGACAGTATAGAGTGTAGGTCATTCATGTTTGGTTTTGAAATTGGCAACACAGCTGGTGAACTGGCGAACAACCTACTGAACAATATTTTCTGTTGATCCAGCTCACAGGTTTGTATTCATTTCATATCAAACATGTGACAGTGTGATGAACACCGTTCTACACCGGAAACGTGTTATATTGTGTTTGTTCTTGTAATTTACATGAACACCTCTCTGATACAGGCCAATCCAAAGTTCTTTCATTTTTTATAATGCAAACTGTTTATCCTTTTTTTTCTTTTTCACAAAGAGCGATGGAGATGTTTACATAAAGGAGCATTTTGAGGCAAACAGAAGTACTGTATCTCTCACTCTCTGTCACGCTGTCTGCCTCTCCTTCCCGGGGCTAACTTGATCTCCATCTCTTCTCTATCTCACAAAGCCTGTAAGGCCTCAGTTATATTGGCTCATTCACAAGCAGCAGACAGGAGAGTGTGGCATGTCAAGTCCCAGCATGTCAGCATCTCTGATGGAGACATCATGGCTACAGATTCCACTGAAGGCACTTTTCCTGGCTCAACTGCAGCTTCAGCCACTACAGCGATGTGAGTATACTGTGCTCTAAAAGAGCTGTATGAAGTGCAAATACATAGTCTATTCAGATTCTGCTTTCATCATGCCCTGTGATATAAACCATCAAACTCAGTTCTGATTAGGTTTTCTTCATCCCTGGTGTTTGAATATGTTTGTTTGAGAGGATCAATTCACCCATTAGTCGCGTGACAGAAAACAAATCAGCATTTCTGATAAGACATTGTTGACATCAGTTTTCAAGCACAGTGCAGAAGTACCAATACAGCATAACTATACAGAGACAGACCTCATCCTGAAACAATGCTATGATTACTTTTACTGTATTAGGAAAGTAAGTATTAGAAAACAGCACAGTTGACATTTATCACTATGTGGTTTCACTGGAAAGCAGGCTTAAAAAAAAAATACAGGAAAATGAAGAATATGCAGCCTGCTGAATGAGAAGCACCATTACCAATTGTACAGTACCTCAGGAAAGCCTTTTTAAAACACACACAAAATGTCAGTGACACATAGTCCAGTTTTATTTTTTGATAAAGGCTGTATGTAAACATTTAACAACATATTAGTGGTTCTATTTCTAGATTTTGAATTATAGCCACAACTTTAAATACACTATTGCATTGAATGCGAGCATACATACATGTTAAACGGGTACAGTACTATGTGCCATATAGAGGCTGACAAAGGTAACCACTGAAAGTGAAACCTTCGATCTTCAGGTGGTGCTACAGGAACAGGCATTAAAGACAGTTAACCAAAGTGGTAGACCAAGCAATAGCCATAGCCAACATAGCCAGCCTCTAGCGTTGTGAGCATTAGTATTGGAACATGTGACTGACAAGTTCTTATTATTATTTACTGATTGTTCAGCCAATAGACAGATCTAAATTACTCTTTTATATACAGTATACTTACTGTATTGATCTCCATCTGAAATTGTTGGACAGCTGAACACCCGTGACAGCATTACTTTTGTATTTCAATGTTTTTTTGTCCAAGGACATTTCAACATGAGCCAGGAATCGAACCACCAGCCTTGGGGTTTGTGGGTGCATTCCCTCTGCCGTGCATTATGAGAAGTGTTACTGTATGAGGACTCCAAGAAAACCTGACAGAAACAGCATGACATTTGTATTCTCACATAAAGTATCCAGCAATGTGTTGCTAAGATGTGTCTCATTCTCAAATAGTCAGAATCACCAGTAGTACGCCATTTTCAGTTTCCTGCTATGTTGTTAGTGTGTCCTGCTGAGGGAACTAGTTGATGTAGAAAAGGGTTTATCGTGTGCCTGGGAGCATTCAGTCTGAACCAGAGAAGGGATCAATGCCCACCCTCGTAGCCGTTTGTCAATATGGCTCCAAATGGTGACAGCCCAGCATAGTGAGACTCCCCATTTTACTGCCTCAACAGTGCCCCAGTGCAACCCTGTCAGCGAAAAACCATGTTCATGCAACTGAACTGCAAACACAATGATGTTTTTGTAGAGAATGTAGTGCACTGGATGGATTATGTTCTGATGCTATTATTTGAATGAATGAACTGTTATATTTATTAACAGGAAGTGAACTGAAGGAGAGAGCCCTACCTGCAGACAAGGATCGTGCACTGTCAACAAGGTGGTGGATTGCGGGTAGTTAGTCTCTTTGGCTTTACCTAACCATAAACAATCAATCCTATTGCCTAACCCTCATCATTTGTGTGGTATGCTCAAGCCTCAGCTGAGATGAACAACTTCTAGCTAATATCAGCCATTTCTAGCAGTCTGCAGCTAGGTTGTCTTGGGCCTACAAAACAGATAGACTATTGCACTAATGTCAGTAATGTCACTAAGTAAATCCTAAGTAAAATCTTATTTTTCTAATATATAAAGCAGATTAAAATACTTCTAACAAATTACTCATGGAATGCCACAGACTGAAATAGATGTGAATGAACATGTTGGACTCGGTCCAGGAGAGTGTACAATCAGAGCCTGACAGCAGGTGGTAGGATGCTGTGCAGAATCTGACTCAGTGAATAGATGTGGATCTGTTTACAGGCAGTGATGATGAGACAGCTGAGAGAGAGGCTTGGTATTGCCCTGAAACAGTGATAATGTCTTTCCACCAAAAATAAATAAATTCATGAAATAAAATAATCTTCCATGAATCCAGAGTTTCAAAACCAGCACGTGGTGGGAAAAAGATAGAGGATGAAAACACAGACAATGTACAATTTTCTTTTCATGTCAAAGATCTAAACAAAGCAATATCATTCAAATAGAAGACTGAAAATAATAAGTCTGCCTTACTTCTAGGCTGAGATCTTAATTTTCTACCCTCATGTTGTACAACGAGAGGCTGAGAAGTAGCAACAGAGAGGGTGGCGGGGGACGGGGGAGTCTTGACCACCTTTTTGTGGTCCCCTGAGGCACCAGAGAGTGTGGACCCAAGAGATCTACCTAAGGAAAACTATTGTGATTTGCAGCTTCAGAAATGAGGGCAACAGAGGAGGGTGAGTCTATGAAGAATGGGAGAGTGAAGCTGTCATCTTCCACAGTGGGCATTTTGGGATTTGTCTCTAACGTCCAATAGACTGTCTGACCTTGTAATGGCACTAAATGCTGGTATGCATGATATAAAACCTATCTGCAAGATCCTTCCCTAACACAAAGCTTCATCGCAGGTAGTATTTATAGCTATGTAGTTGTTCATTTATGGAATGAGAGCACTTTCTTTACTTTCATATAAATGTTTTATTGCAGGAATGTGTGACAAAGAAAAGGACCTTTGATTACCTTTGATGAAGTGTTGAGTCATACCGTTGTTGAAAGTACCTTGAAGTTCTTTTCATGCACACACACAGTTATGATAGATGTATTAATGACTTCTAAAGACCATCTAAAGACATAACCTGCACCCGCAACAGTTGGCTCCA
>JAUBNQ010000006.1:2069089-2090052 GCA_032353495.1 Ctenopoma kingsleyae
ATCATGAACATCATCATAGCATTGGCATCACAGTAGGAAAGAAATTACAACAATAATTACAAAAAAATCACTAGAACAAGGGAAAATCTTCTTAAAATAAGGTGTGATATTTCGAAAAAGCTGACTTTGAAATTAGGAAAACTTCATTTTAAGCTATGTCTTACCAGGATTTGGAAGTTGTGCTTCAGAACAAGACAGCAATCCTCAAAAATGAGGGTTTTTTTCTCAGAAGTATTTTTTTATCAACATCATCATGGATATATAGAAGTATATATTTAAAACAAGATACTTCATGTTTAACAGATGATGTGAACTGTTTAAAAAGCCTTGTTTTATCTATGATGATACTCAAAACGTGATGTTTTCATCTCAGTGACATGTTAAGTGATTATGTGATGTGTCTTATTTCAAGTGCAATGAGATATTTTGACTAGAAATATGAGAAAAATATCTTGTGTGTAACTGCAAGCTCGATAATGACAGCTGGGATAGGCTCCAGCAATCCCAGGACCCTTAAGAGGTCAAGAAAAGGATAATGGGTGGATGGATGGTATTCACCACTGTGACCTACTGTAAGAATAAATCTCATTTTCCTGATCTTTTGGAAATATAAATGTTTGCTGCAGATACTAACAGTGCTGGTGAATGTTGACTTTTATTCAAGTCTTACAAGCTGAGGGGAAACAGGCCAACACGTCCATCTGGCATTTGAAAAGCTCAACATCCAAACTCACAATACTGCAATGTGTTCGATTACTGTGGGAACTTTCAAGTGGCGGTGTGACATGTAGGCCATAGCGAGAAGAGAAACAAATGGCTTGCCTGGGGTGAGAAAGCAGCAGAAGGCTTGGCTTGTGTGCAGTCTGGTGATACACGTGTCCGGGTTTGGCTGTGATTAGAACACAAACACCAGAGTCACAGTTGTGGAGTGTTTACAGTGACTGGTGCACCTCAAGGTCGCTAAGAGCTAAAGCAGACAACTGAAAGTTCCTCCAGAAATAAATATTTTGTTCTTTTCCATCGGTCACGATGCTAGTGACCTTTGAATTTCCACATACTGTATATGTATATATCCACCATTTATATCAGCAGCCTGTGCAGCATAGTCACATTTTCAGATGTCACACATTTTGGCCTCCTGGTGTATGTAGTTATTCAACCTCGCAGTAGTTCAGGTAGTCATTCACTCAGTCAAATCAGTTGCTATGTTTGGTTGTTGATGTGACAATAACCAGTTAACATTTGTTAACTAGCGCTTAATGCAAAGTACAACTAAGGCTGATGGGAATGTCAACAGACTGACAAATTACATTTTTGACCAAAGGATGCTGCTAGATGAGATCACCATAGTTATCCCAAAATGCTGTTCAGTGGCAACTGGACTTGGTTTAAGTTCTGGCTTCATCAGCCATAGTTCCAATTTATACTGAGAGCATCATGAATGTTTGCATGAACTGGATGTGTATGACTGTATGACCCGCTGGGTCAGCGGGATATATGAGGGCATGAGGATAAAATGTTGTGCCAATCCATCATGTAGATGTGAGATGAGATGAGATATTTTAAAGTAAAAAATGATGTTATTTACCTGCTGTTGGACCTGGATGAAAAGTTATGTCGAGGTTGAGGGAAGATCAACTCATTGACTACATCTGATGATGAAGTTAGTTTTCTAGTTATCATGTTCACAGCATTGTGGCTGTCGGGAGCTCATAAGTTGCAGAACATTTTGAAAGTTAACATTGATTTCTCAACACTGAAATATAACGTGTTAATGTATTTTTTATTTGTGCAAAGTACAAGGGAAAAAATGGTGAAATAAAAATATTATGCTTGACATAGAATATGTTTAATTTAAAACTTTCTCACAGCATGCATTTACAGAACATAACTTTACTGCATGTTTGCTGAAAAGATTCAAGAGGTGATCCTCAAATACCCTCACTGTTGTTTTATTCAATCCCAGCTCAATGTGTTCAACATCTCTTACTCCTGCGGTTCGCCCAGTTCTCTGCGAGTGTGTTAAAAGAGAACGCTCATAAGTAAGGAGGGGGAAAAAAACAGATTCACAAATACAGTGTACGTAGGCTTAGTGCCAGGAGCTTGAGTTTTGACTGAATGAAGAAAGGGAGAGTGTTGTTCTAAGTGCTGGAAGTAAATCTGAGAATTCAATAAGTCTCTAGCCACTTCTATTATTGAAAAGACACAAGGAATACAATGAAAACAAAAGAGGCAATGTAGTTTGTATGGACATGCAAGTTGATGTGTGTGTATGTGTGTGTGTATGTGTGTGTGTGTGTGTGTGTGTGTATGTGTGTGTGTGTGTGTGTGTATGTGTGTGTGTGTGTGTGTGTTGTAGAATTCTTCCCATCCACACCACACTGGAAAACTTGATGCATCTGGTGCATAATTTATCTGTGCTGTATCTGCTACAGTCGGTGGTAGCTAACATCATTGTTCTCTGGAAACAACTGAACTGTAAGGGGGACATGTGCAGTTATGCTACCTGATGGGTCCATATCTTTTGTTCCTCCAGTTCCCATGACTGCACACACTGTAAGACTATAGTATAGTCTTTCTCTACTTGTGGCACAGTTTTTTGTCATAAAGTTAACTCAACGATTATTTATTACACTTTCTATTTGTTTGTATGTTTATTACGTACAAAAATGAAGGTTCAAACGAGATCATTTGAATGATGCCTTAGTTTAGTACTGTTAACCTACAGCAGCTTAACCCTTAAAATTGTGATGATCTTTACTGTGTTACCACCATGAGGTTTCTATTTGTGTTTTTTTTATGATTAACAACTCTTGAATGAACTGTCATTGCAACCATTCATGTGCCACTTCAGATTAATTGTAAGAACTTTGGTGGTACCTCCTCCACAACAGGCAGAGACATTATTTTTTAGGTTATCCACCTGTCTGATCGTCACAGGAATATCTTGAGGGAATTTGTTCAAATTTGGCACAACCATCCACCTAGACTGAAGAATGATCTGAACAAATTTTGGTTCTCAGTGGTAAAGATCACAGTGATCTCATTACTGTTCCAAGAGCAAACGTTCACTTGGAATCATGGAGAACTTTTTCATTTTGCGTGATTTTACAGTATGTTACACTGGTGAATAGGGTATGGTATGACACCTGCTAAACATCAGCTTCTTAGCATTTACACTTTAGCGCAAACCATTACTGTATATGAACTTCTTAGATCTAATAGCACGGTGGTGGACGTGGTTAGAGTTACAGTAACTGTATTCGAAATTGTAAAACTTGACCTGCTGAAATCCAAGCAGTGCTGTTCAGCACGTTGTGGGGGCAATATAAGATGTCCCAGTTGCACCAACTAGTTAAAATCATGTGTGATAAGATTAAAAATGTACAATATACTGTACAAGTACAATTAACAAAGTAATATGTCATTGTTATTGTTAAAAGGCTTAGGATGTACTGGAGGATGTTTGCTGCTGCAGACAACAGTCATACGAAGACTAGTCCCTCCACTTTCCACTAACCCTAACCAGTCGAGCCAAATGACCGCCCACCCCTGAGCCTGGTTCTCTTAATTTTTCCTCTCCACTGTCGCTCATGCTGCTCAAGTGGCATTTGCTGGGTTTTCTACATAATCCTATATAGTTATGTTGTTATAGTTTTTAAGGTTTTAAGCCTTAGATCTTAAAGCACTTTGAGATGAAGCGATGAAGAAATAAACTCAACTGAATTTAAAATGTACTGACAAATAAGAATTACTGTTACAGAGAACACGGATTGTTTTGAATCTTTTAAATAATTAGTTAATATAAAGAATAAGCATAAGCTGCACATTCTGATGACAGTAATAATAGCATCCATTCTTAACAGCTGAACATGTCTTAAATTGCAGCTTTCATTTGATTAACAATCACCTAGGGACGTTCATGCTCTGAGCTGTAGAAACAATGAACATGAATGGCAAAATGTTTACATTATGTTTGCAATGTAATTTCAACATATTGTATTTTTTCCATTAGAGCTTCTAAAATGTGCATTTATTGTCCACTCAAATGCAACTGATAGTCCTGCTGTGCAGTTTTTACGTAGGATTAACTTGGCATGACAGCAGTAAAAGACTAGGGCTGGAATTTCAGGTCCACTGAGATGCCATCAGATATTACCATCTGGCTGGTTGATCCATGGACGACTGTCAGTGTTCTAAAAGATATTCCAACCAGCCCTACGAATAGTCAATATTCAGCTGAATAGGAGGAAAAAATAGAAAACTGCTACCCAAAAAATACTCAAAGCAGTGATATTGATATGTTATTTTTTATTCAGTGTGTTTCAGAATACAAATGCACTCTTCTGTTATAATTAATAGAGTAGTCTCATTGTATTACAAACTCTGCTTATCTTTTGTAATTGACTTTGCCAAGAAATAGGTATCATGACAAATAGCACATTTTAAGTGATGACATACATTTTCATGAGAAAAAGCTCAGTTAGTCCCGCACGGTAAATGCTCAGTCAAAAGTCATTAAGAGATGAGTCAAAGGGAAGTAGGACAACAACACAATAGCAGGAACAGGAAACAAGATGAAATAGATTTAAAGAAAGAATAATCAGTCTGTTATTGAATCTGCCCTGACATCCTTCATAATCATTTTAAACTCACACAGAGAGACCAGCTCTTTCAGTTTTACATAATTTCCCCACGGGCTGTGGTAGCAGAGAACATGAAAGCCCTTTGGTCTAATTCCGTTTGCCTCAACAAGATGAAGTGGAAAAAAAAAAACACTTCCATGATCACACACAGTTATTTTCCACTCTGTTTTCCAGACAAGTAGAGAGGCAGGACCAGGCTTACCGTGAAGTGAACAGGGCTGCAAGTTGACAAGAAACAATGACAGTTGAGATGTTTGGTGCCAGTAATAAAACTCAGAGCACACTGAGAGACGGTGGGAGGAAGTACGTGTATATGAAAAACTATTTTAATGATGAACAGGTGTAGAGGTTTCTGCGTAGAAACACAGATCTTATGTTTTATTTTTTAGTTAATAATGTGAATTACTTTGCTTTTAATATCTGTAAAAACTTCCCTGCATGGTTTTTACATTTACAGCTGATGGAACTGTGTTAACATAGAGCAAAGATGTGTGGAACAATTTGTTAATACACTGTGTAACAAGTAAAAACCAATATTACAGTAACAACAGGTGTTTGATTTTATATTGAGGTGTGTGTTTTTTTTCTGTCACTAGTGACAGGAATAAGCTTAAACATTAAAAATAATAATAATAAAATGTAAAAATAAACTGCATGCTGTTCAACTGGAACAGCCAAGGCTAAACCCTGCTTTATGCTTCCACCTGCTAAACTGGCAGAATCATATCTGGTTGGGATTCATAGTTTTATGCAACTTTGTAATTGTGAGATGCTTTTGAGAAAAGTAGCTTACACTACATCTCGAAGAAAACATCCACTCACTGGATTCAGATTCATTCAAATTCCAATTAATGCTTTGTGTCACTGTGTTAAAAAATGAAGATGGCTTAAGTTCAGTTATTTAGATAAACCTTTTTTCACAGTCAGAACACAATAGCTGCCACATACTGACTTATAATACAATCCTAGAAAGCAGAGCCTCAAGGCAACACTGTGATTAAAATAACTCCACCTGATTCACATTAGAATCTCGCATGAATTACACATTTACATGCATTATGTAATACAATTTCTACACATAGCATAATTAGACGTACTGCTATATTTAGACATAATTCATGTAGTAATAATATATGTAGTGAGTGACTATTTGATCATTGCAGTGATCTCACATTAGACTTTTATAAATGCAGTAATGCTGTAATACTGATATGTCTGCCCATGTTAAACATAATCCATATTATGTATTTCTGCAACACACTGATGCAGGTACTCTGTATAAGCTTACTTAGCCTGTTTTGTGAAGGTTTGAAGCGGTTGGTGTGTCACAGACATGGTTTGAGTAGTATTTGTATTCCAGGTTGCATCAGCTGTCATCACAGAGGGCTCACTGGGTGAAAAGTGGCGAATGTAAGCAATGCATGTCACTGTAGCTGCATGCTTGCAGAGTGCACTATGACAAAGACAGGGCTTTACAAGCTTGGGTTGTTCTACCACGTGAATAAGGTAAGGGAGCTCTAGGCTGACATGGCTGGAGTGCCTGTCACTGGGATCTGACATATGAGCTAGCCTACAGTCCTCCACAGAGCTGTGATTTATAGCTTGTGCTGTATGCTTTTGGTCACAGTGGCGACAGGGTGCCAAGCTCAACTTTTAACATATTAAACATTTCTATGGAGGTTCATGCGTACCATGCCAGGCCTACATGCACCATCACCTAACAGCTTTTATGCTTTTCACTACAGTACTTGTAATAATTATACTTATAATAACTGTGATGTTGCCTCTTGACACATTCCCTTCTTCTTTTTTTTGTGACATAAACTGGGAAATGATTTTGTTGGTCATTTCGCTTCCATCCCACAGCACAAAAAAAGACTGGAGGCTGCTGGTTTCCAGTCTAAGCTCCCAGCTGCTGCTGACCTACAGTATAAAGCCACAGTAGTAAAAACCTCCCACATCGTGTCAACTATAAATTCTTTTCTGTGTGAGTGATGCTTTCGGTAGCTATGGAAACCCAATATAATAGAATTCCCCCTCCCTCTTTCTCCCTCTCCCTCGCGCTCTCTCTCTCTCTCTTTTTCCCAGTCTCTGCCCGTGTCTCTCTCCCTCTCCCCATCCACACTAAAGCTCTTTAGGCTACTTTGCGCATGTACGGCCAGTCAAAGCGAGCATTGCATCTAGTCCAAGATGGCGAAAACACGTATGACTTGCCTCCTGACTCTCCTCTCAACTCACTGTAAGTACAAAAATCATTCAAACTGGCTGTTGTTTTTCCTCTTTCTGCTGGAGGGACGTCGCCGTCAAATTCTCTTTACTTCTGCCTCTGTTTGGTCGAGCTTTTACAGGAGACGTTAGCTAAACATAGATTGTGCCTCAGATGTAAAACGTTATCTGGACCAACTAACGTTAAACTCGAGCTAAACTGACAGAAAACCTAATGTTACCGACGCAAACTAAGTATAGTTATTAATTCACTTTAAAAATGACGAATACAGTCGCCGTTTAACTTAGTGTCACTTATTTTCTACGTGACTGGCAATAGTACGCGGTCGGGCGATGGTTTGAAGCAGGTATTTGTTTCATAAATCCGTCGCTAACGATTCTCTTTCTCGCTGTTTTATCCGAAAAAGCTACAATATGTAAAATAACTGTCTGTATGTAGCCGCATGTTAGCATATTAGCAACACTAACCGAGCCTAATTTTGAGTTCTTGCATCAGTTCATTCCGTGTCTGGTTAAGCCACCACGTTTTGTTTTGTCTACGCTTCGGATAAAAAAGTTTTATCCTCTCAACTTTAGAGACAGACTCTCAGACTTTGTGTTTGTGAATTAAATATGAATGGAGTCAATCACGCAGCAGCAGTTAACTATTCAACGTGGCTTTGGAGCCGCGGCGGTAGCAGAGATGTTGGAAGTAGTGATGCGAGATAACGGTTTTTCTTTTTTTCTGCGGCGGAATAAAGCTGGCAGTCCGCGGGAGGAGCCAGCCAGGCCAGCGACTGTCCTTTACCCCTCCACCTCCACCTCCTCCCGCTGCGCCTGCTGCTGCTGCTGCTGCTGCTGCTGGACCCCATCAAACCGCACCACAGCCGATCCGCTAAACAGCACCGTTCACAGCCGTCGGAAAATCAGTTCGTTTCAGTATCTTAGCACTCGGAAGTACCCATATCAGTCCTACAACTGGAGACGATAAACGAACACCTGTGTGAGCAGAGCCGAATGAGCCGAAAACTTCAAATGTATTGACAATCATCAAATTATTAAGATTAGAATAATTAGGAATGAAATATTTCTCCTGATATTCTAATTACACGGTGTCTGTTAGACTAGAAAAAAGCCACTTGTTGCTGTTGTGCTATGTAGAAGTGTGTCTATCTATCTATCTATCTGCTTTTTTATATTGCTTAACTGAACTTTTTCCTTCCGCCTTACAAATACTTTGCTCCCAAACTATAAGAGTAGTTGATTTCAATTGAGGACCATGTAAATCAGTAGTTGACTTCAAATTTAGAGAGATTTGCTTCAGGCTAAAAAAGAAAAAGGTAAATTATTCATTAAATGAAGCAGTGTGTGTTTAGCAGAGATTTGCCCTTCATTGCATCCCTAATACACAGTGTCTGATGTCTGCCCCAAGTTAAGGTTTTTTTTTATCATCATTTAAAAAAGAAAGTCAAAGTTTCAT
Organism: Ctenopoma kingsleyae; assembly: GCA_032353495.1. NCBI lineage: Eukaryota > Metazoa > Chordata > Actinopteri > Anabantiformes > Anabantidae > Ctenopoma > Ctenopoma kingsleyae. Next base: position 2,077,421 of record JAUBNQ010000006.1, read on the forward strand.
TTTAAGTATAACAAATGTATATAAGGAACATGTTACTTAAACATGTTATAGACTTACAAACTGTGTACAGTTTTTTGTGTATGCCAGAATAACTGGTTATAATGGGTGTATATAAAGCAAGAGGGGACAGAGTGAGGGGACAGATGTGTAGATCAAAGAGAAAAAACATTCATAAGAACCTTCTGTGATCTCTCACATGTGTGATTTGGCTTATTTTCATTGCTTTAATGAGGAATAGCAGTGGAGCTTGTTTGAAATCTGTTGCTATACTCTACTCACAAAACTGTCTCTCTTGACACACCTCGAGGCTGTGTGCTGATTCTTTTTTCCCATGCGATACATTTCAAAGTCAGTGCTCTTAATGATGTTCCCCTCAGTAATTTGTGACAGGGTGTGATAGCAGCACAATCGGGGGCAGTGAACTGGCGAATATTTAAGAATTTCTTTTGTCTTGCCTGGACAGGGCTTAGCCATGTGGCTGACTGGCTCCCAGCCAGCATCGCTGCTGCATTTAGAAACAGGACAAATCTGGCTAGACTGAAGCTGGCTGTAAGTCGTGTTATGAATTACTAATTGATGCTGATAGGCCTTGATTACTAATAGGTACTGACTGTAATTAGGATGTTTGTTGTATTTTGGAATAGCTCTTTGATGTTTCATAAAGCGAATAAGAAATTCAAAGTGGAATTGGCTTATTCACTTTGTTTCTTGCTCTGTGGGTCACACTCTGTGTTATTTCTGCATCTGTGAGATGTGCTTGTTATTTTCAATTCATGACATTATTTCGGTAGCTATCATCTTAATGGCCTTGCAACTCCAGCCATTCCAAGTGAAATCTAAACGTAGCACGAAAGAACATAGCTGCAAATATCAACCCAGTCATCTGTCAGCGGATCGAAAGACATGGTTCATTGTTATTTTAAGCACACATGCTTATAGCAAACTTTCCAGTGTGATCTAATGGAATTCACTGACATTTTCCATTGTTAGCTTCACCTAAGCCAGTCCCCTTAAAATATTCCAAAGAAAGTGGTCCGCGCTTTAAGAGGACATCTGCAAGAACTCTCCTGCCAAGAGCACAGCCAGGATATGTGGGAGCTTGGAAGATGCTCAAAGTGGATTCATAATGAGCAAATATAAACTTTGAGATCACTGTTTAGACTCATATAAGAGACACCTGTGGATGTCTGTACATTTCAGAACTTAATGCTGCATTTTGTAGTTGAGTCAATGAGCAGCAGGAAATTTAATCATAAAATAAGTAGTAAATGCAAAACCCTAATCAATCAGGGTTACTACCTGTAAAGCAGAATCAGCCCATGAAATGCTGTTTCAGCTTTGGATCAGTTTTCACACAGTTGACATTTTTATGACTTGACATTATCTTTGTTGTCACTAATGGTTGTCCGTCTTAACCAATTGGAGCCCTCTGCTCATCTGAATGGATAAGATAAGGCAGAAATCTGTTCTCTAGGTTGTTGTTGAGCCCCTACCCCCTGTGTTCTCTACTGATAAGTCATTGCATCACTCAGAGAGCTTTGAACATCCGCTAACCCACACATTACTGGGGTCTTGGTGGGATAACGGTAACCAGCACACTGTTCAAACATTTGTCTAAAAGAGAGCCAAGTGTCTGCACTTTTCTCATTGTTTGGCATGTGTGGCATAGCTATTTGTTACAGCAGGAGCCGCTGATAGCGTCTCCCATAGGAGGTTATCAGATGTTTCCCTACCCACCAAAAGCTTGTGAGCAAATGTTTGAAGCACTCTTTGAATGGCATGTACGGCCCCTGTGGGCAAGTCATATACAGTCTGACATTTTACTGCAGAGACAGTAAATGGCAGAGTAAAAGAGGGACTGACAAACAGAAAGGAGTCCCTTACTGCTCAGCATTTGTTTGTTACAAGTGAGGAGTTCTTCTCTCCAGACACCTCTGAGTGAGAGGTGTCACTGACATAACATATTAATTGTAGTTGTCATTTGGTGTCAGCTCAGATGCAAAAGCATGAAGGAATTCTTTAGGCACGATACCCTGGGCTTGCTTGTGCTTATTGCGTAACTGGGAGTTATATGGGAGTTAATAGATTTACTTTTACAAAATCACACAATTTTGTAATAAGTTTTAAATTGATGCAGTCAGCCATGTGGATATCTGTGCAACAGTCCCTCCATGAGGATAAAGTCAAAGTGGCACATGGCCCTTACTGTGGAATGACCTGAAACAGCTGAGCAGGAGTGGGTGGTGGTGTTTTGAGCAGCATCGCAGGCGTAACCAGAAATATCTGCTGCGTCCCTCCCAAACCTGAGTGTGCGTGTTAGCAAATGCAGCATTCCAAATAGAAAACGCATGGAGGGAGAAACCTTCTCATCCTATGTGCACTGACTAAGAATTATAACCACCTGTTTTCCTAAGAGATAAAAAGGAGTTGGCTGAGGTCAGAACAGAAAGGGGGGTTGAGTGAGCGTGTAAAGAAAGCTCAATACTGTTACTAGTTGAAGGCATTAAAAAAATCTGGGTATGACTGTACAGCTAAAAAATAAATTTATTTTAATTTAAGACAAAGGTATTCAGTTATTCCGCATCCTGTCCTGCTTTGATCATTTTATTTTTTTGCTGACAGTAAGCTCCAGCAGATGCTGAAGTTGAAAGGCAAACACAAACATGCTCACGTGAAATGAAATTGCAAAGGCATGTGCATTCTTCAAATGTCAATATAACTAGCATGTGAAAGACCCATCAGTCACAAACTAGGACCAGCCCCCAGGCAATATACTGGTCAAAATTGTCTTGTGAAAATATTATGAATATCTCACTGAGGAAAAGGAGTGTTTCTAGTAAGGTTGGTCAGATTTACAAGCCGCTGTTCTGATAAGCGAGGGATTCATGAGAAACATGAGTTAATTGTGATTTTGTTTGGGCTACAAAGCTTTTGGGAATGATGGTGCATCATCAATATCAGGCTAAAGTGGTTGTTTGTTTTGACAAATGCGTTATTATTCAAAGTTTAGAGTACTCTAGACAGGATAACATGATAATCTCTAAGATGCCTCTACACTTGCTGTCTGAGCTTAGGCAGCACAACAGTGGCTTCCTGTTTGATGATCTTTATCACTGGTCACACGATCCCTGGAGGGAGGAAGCGCCATAGCGGTTCTACTGCCCATGTGCTCAGTGGACACGGATGGAGTACATCAATAGGTCAAAAGAGACCGCCATCGATCAAACATTGGGATGCTGTCAGCTTAGTGAAATAATTAGGGGTTTCACTAATGACAATGCAAAGGCAATGAACTACATGTGGCTGAGCTGCTGTCACTCTGCAAGGAAAAAGCTCCAGGCTGCGCTCCCGCTGAGACTCATAACTAGATAATCGCTCTGGATTCATCTTTTGTTTACCAGGCTGTAACAAAAGTGCAATTACTGTCTAAAAATAGCCAAAAGGCAGAGTCATCGGAACAACCTCAGGTGTTTGATCATAGTTTATTAGAAACCATCAGCCACACCATTAAATACATCTATATATGCAGTAGCTGAATGGCATCTCATGCTTTTCTTCACAGTTCCAGCATTTTTAAATATGTAATTACAGTAATATCGGCAGTGGAAATAGGATAACATTATAGGTCAGCCCTCCTTGAATTCCCTTTTTAACACAGGCAATTCAAAATGGCAGGAACCAGACCCAGGTAAGTCCCAATATCAAACTAAAATATTGAAATCCATTCTGAAGATAGTCATTGTCTGACTAAAAGCTTTTCTGCCACATTTTAAACGAGATGGGTGACAGCAGACATCAAGAATGTATAAAGAACATATGTTACTAATGTGGCTTTAGGGGCATCACAAACAGTATATGTGTTACCTTGGAGACAAGATTTCAGCTCTCCACCATCCAGAGAAATCGAACACAGTTTACTGAGCTTCAGAACAGGTCGAGGTAGCTGTAGCTGTTGTGTTTTTGAGGAGTCACTGCATAGAAATGATGGATGGGGCTTGGTCAATGCACAAGAGGTGGACCTTGATGTTCTCAACTTAAAAATAAATAAAATATGGAAATGATTTGTCACATGCAGACATGCTTGGTGTTTTCAGACTCATCAAACACTGAATGAAGCTTAGGAAAAACAACCATGTTCGAAAACATTTCTACAACACTAATTGAAACTAATTGAGAGTTTAGAAATCCACGTCAGAGCTTGATCCTAGTCTTCATCTCTTTAAAGAGAGACTCAGTAGCTATATACTTGGCAGGACTGCAAGTGAGGGGATTTCAGAGTGCCATGGGTAAGATGTGACACAGAAATCTCATCCAAATGAGTTATTGGTGATGATTAACGTGTGTGTGTGTGTGTGTGTGTGTGTGTGTGTGTGTGTGTGTGTGTGTGTGTGTGTGTGTGTGCGTGCGCGCGTGTGTGTATGAGAAAGGTGATGATACAGTGGATTTCTCTGTAAAATGCTTTTTGCTGGTCCAATTTTGACTCTCCTGCTTTATCAGTTCAGTTCAGTAACACATTAAATACTGAGGTACTTAAGGTGAAAGCTCAACATCAAATTATCCTAGGCATTCTTATATCTTAGGCATTCTTAACATTACCTCAAGTTCATCTTAAAATAATATGGGACACTGCTGCCAGTGACAGTAAATGACAAAGTAGATTTTAGTTCAAATTAGTGTTGTGGTCTTTTAAAGACATTACATTTGCTGCTCTGGAGTTTCAGTCTTAGAGGTTTGTCCTAAGAGAACAGGGATATTTTTTTATTTTACCCAAAATATATATCGTCTTACTATTAAAGTTAAAGTTTGACATTTTCATTTTCATTCTAAGGCAGCAGCTATCGATTATTTTTGTAATCGAGTATTTTATCTATTATTAAGCTAGTAATTGAGTAATTAGTTAAATTATTTTGCTTTATTAAAGAGCAGCAGTAAATATATAAAAGAGAAAATAAGACATGTCTCAACTACTAATTGGTGTTCTTGTTAGAACAATTAATATTTTTATTGCTTAAATTGTGAATAATATCTGTCAATAATGTATTTATAGACCATTATACATTCTGGGTTTTAAGAAAACATTTTAAAAAGTTTAAAGTTGAAATGCTACTACTTATATATTATTGTGCTAACCTTTAAAAAGTGTCTTTATTTAATTGCGCTTTTCTGTTCTCATTCTCATCTTTATCTCAGCCAGCATTTTAACCCATGACCATACATGATATGAATATGTTTTTTAGGCTATTTTTGCAGGAAACTCGTGGGATAGCCAGCCCTGTATCTTGCCATCACATTTTTCTGCTTTGACAAAGACAACACAAAATGAAAGTTATTTATGAAAATTGACCTCCTTTACATGAAAAGCTAACATTGATTAACTTGTGTTGGGTTCCCTCTTTAGATGTTTTCTTCTGAGATCCTGAATCTTTGACTTAGTGTTGTTGTTGTAGGCTAGTTCAGTTTTACAATAAGTGCACAGGCATCTTCATCTTCCCAGGCTTTTGACACTTTCTGTAGGTTTCTTCAATGCTTTGTTATTTTCTCTCTCTTTGTAGCTTGTTGAGCTTTATATATAAACATTAGAGTGGTATTAATCTTCTCATCTATCGTATCTCACTTTCCATACCATAATCAGAACCTTATTAAGAATATTTCCTAAAATATCAAGCTATTCCTTGAAAACTAGTAACTGAAAGTTGAGAGATTCACAATATGAATAGCACTGATGCTATAGAAAGCCCGTAAGTACCATCTGAAGTACAGTGAGCTTTTAGCTGACTGGACATAGAAGAGGTGACAGATTGTAACCAGACTATCTCACCATATGGCGTGATGGCCATCCCTTCTGGGCTACTTAGTGATAAATATGTTGAAACTGAACTAGAATTAATAGCATAGTTATGCTATTAACAGCATAACAGTCATCCACATGGCATTGGACTGAATGGTATTGATCTCTCACATCATAGGCTTTTAGGCGAAATGGTGAAATGGTCAAAAAATGCAGATGATTGTAAAAGACACAACTGAGTGCTCTTTCTCTGCTGCCTCTAAAACTTTGCCATTAGCTGTGAGCGACTACCTTCATTCAAAATGTTGTTGGATAGAACAAGAATAAATACTTAAAGAGAGTTGAAATGGTTGATATCAAGTAGCATTAATGGAATTTCCTGATCCTGTCAGAAAAGATCTGGAGGACCTGGATCGTCCGTGCTTTTTAGCTTTTGCTGTGAATCAGGCTAGAGAAGACGCTCAATATACACAGTGCTTTTTCCATATGTATGTGAGGGCATGCCTTGGGTAACTGAGTGCCTCAGATATTTGTCAGGATGCCAGACATAAGCAGGGAGTTTGTAACATGGTGGATGGCCCCTGTCTGAGCCGCAACAGTGAGGACTTTACATGTGGCTCTGCTTGGTCTCTGTGTCATAGAAAGCAACAGGAGGAGGAGGAGGAGGAGAGAGCAGTTTGGGTGGATTCCACCGTGACTCAGTGGTTTGTCAGGCTTTTATAACAGGTCAGTCAAAATGGCCAGCCTGCAGCCTCAAAGCTTATCACAGAATTATGTATTAAGTTGAACCTGTCCTAAAATTTTAGCCATAGAAACAGAGACTTAAGTGAACTGTTGATGTCAACAAGACTTTTTTTACCAGACATCAACACTCATAGAATAATATTATTTCACAGTAGTACTGTCCTCTGTATTGACCTGGGCTAAATGATAGGAAACATGAAAAGAGAACATAATTAAGTCAGGACAAAGGATGAACCGACCAATACTCCACAGCCCATGTGTGCTAGGGGATTTCCTGAAATTTTGTGTGTTAAGATTGTGATTAAGCCAAATTGTCAGACTTACAACACTGAAGAACCTCATGTCCTGTTGGAAAGCAGAGTCATTCTCAAAATTACCATGTTATCTACTCTCCCATTTCCTTTCACAAGACTGCTCCACTTCCAAACTTAGATATTTACACAATGGTCATTATCAGAGCTTCAGAAGTTATCTTAAAAGAACCCATTTTGAATGTGAATATTCCTCACAGAGCCACAGTAATAACAGAGCGTTATTACAGGGGATTTTCCAAGACCTAAAACTTCCCTCTGTGTTAAGATACCACAATAAATGAAATACACTCAAGCCGCTCATGCAGTTTAGAGATATTCTAACAAATAGGGCTTAACTGTATTTTTTAGCTGGCCGTGTTCATTTGTATTTTCTTCCATGTGAACTTTTGTAGTGAAACTACTGTAAAAAGAAAAGTGGATTTAATTAAACAGTCCTTTCTGAACTCACTCTGACTCCATTCTATTGTTAATCATTTTGGAGTACTTCACAAAAGCCATTTTCACATTCCTGTACACTTGGTGGAAACAGCTTTAGATGGAATCATTTTGTCAGGTAGCAGTGACAGGTCAGTTACTACAGTTTTGAAATGTCACTTTGTTTTTCAGGTGTTTTACTAGTTCTTGATTGGTTGTGGTCTACATCTCATCATACTTTGTTTCTAAAAACCAAGCCACATGTGAATGTAATTCTCTTGATCCGAAGAATACAAAGAGCACAGCTGTGCAGTTCCTAAAATATTCAGCGTACAAAAGCAAAGAGCCAACAAATAATTCATTGAGAAAATAAAAAAACAACAGTAGAAAAAACGAGAACAAAAGCCATTTAGTTGGCAAGGATAGAGTTTATGTGCGCACACGAGGGCTCAGAACATGTGTGTGTGCCTTTTGTGGGAGGTGAACAAGCAGAAAAACATACAACAGGCCACCAACCTCTACACCCACCGCACCACACCCAAAAGTTGAACCCAGAGTTCTCTCTCAGCTATTCATTGAGGCCTGATCTGGTTTGAACTGGAACAATGATCTTATGGTTTCATGAGCTTTACACCACACTTTCAGAGGGAATCTGTATCTCAGTGCTGATGAATGTCTCTAAGTGTCCTCTGTCCTGCTCTACTGCTTGGTATAATGAATCCCCTACCCACCTCCCTCCACATCTCCATCCTGCCCTTCTCTCGCCAAGGATCACTCATGCAGAACTGAGCGACTGTACAGTTTTATCTCATATCATCAACACTCAAGATCATCAGCCTTCACATCTGTGGGTGGCTTCCTCTGTGCATTCAGTGAGGAGCTCAGTTTTGTAGTTAGAGATGAGTTCAGAACGCTGGATTTCAAACTAAAAGGTTGATAACAATCCTTAGGAATGGGACCTAAACACTTCTGTCTGCTTTGTCATACTGTTTCCTTTCAGTGTTGAGATTTATAGATTTAAGCAGATAGAGAATAGCTTTTGGGTCTGGGCCTGCTGAGCACATTTAGTGCAGTCTGGATATTCTTCACTGGGAGCAACTAGCAGACTAGTGAGTGTAGCATCTAATTGATAGAACATTCTGCTCACTGTGACTAATGTTCACTTGTAATTATGTTAATGGCCTGTTTTTTCACTCAGCTGAATTACTGTTCATTTGTGCTGCCTATAAAGTAGCAAAATCTGTATTATTTGGGCAGTCAAAAGTAAGACAGAGATAAACTCCATGGGGTTTGAATATCCTTACTGGATCAAGCGCCAGATGTGTGCTGGTTTTTGCTCTTGTATTAGCATGTAAACACCAGAAAGTGCAGTATAATCTGCTTAAAAACCATTTCTGGATTCATGGCTATAGGGACAAAATTCAATTGAAAATGTTTTGTTCTCGTTATTATTGTGTGTGGCGCTCAGCTTTGTGGTGGTTGTGACAAAAGACAAAACTTTTTGTGTAATGAACACATAGCCAGTACACAGCCGTAGCGCACAGAACACCACATAGCAGTTATGTTTGATGCAAGCAGAGACAGCAGGTGACTGAGGTCGCCAGCTGTTCTCTGTTCTTACCATGAAAGCACTTTGGAACTTTGCCATTGTTTCCCGCAGCAGTAGGTTGCTCTGTAACTGTGTGCAGGACACCTTTACTTCCTGTGTGACTGTACACATGGTGGCATAGTTCACGTGACAGCCTGGAAACAGAATGGGTGGCATGAAATGGTCCGTGGTTTGGCTGTCTGATGTCTTTGTCTGGTATTTCCCACGGAAACCCATCAAGGATTCCTCCCTGAGCAGGTGATGGAAGTGTGGCTCCAGTTGGGAGGGAGGGGGGTCAGCAGCAGGAGCCTCAGATGGTTTCCCACCCCAGCTGTTGTTGAAGTAACATTCCCTGTCCCACAGCTCAGCCAGCCTGTGCAGAGTATGCCTTTATGTACATTTGTTGTCTGAGGGGGCAGCTTGTTGCAAATTCTTGAGGATGTCTCAATCTTTATTTTTGTTTTTCGTCATGGAAGACTCATAATGTTCATAAACAACTGTGTCTTGAAATGAGTAGAGCCTGTGATTTATTGCCAGTTATGTGTCTGACATAATGGAATTTGGAAATCTGTTTTCAGTATGTGGCTTATGAGAGCAGGCGTGTCCATGATTTAAATTAACAGTTCCATTATTTCTGAGATTCTAGTAAACACTTTTGTTTTTGTTATCTTTTTTATGAAACCTCTAGTGTTTTGTAAATGTTGAATATATTTAACTTTCAAGGTCTAACTTCCTCATAGTTTAAAAGATCATGACAATAAATAATAGCTTGTAGTATGATTTTCATCTTCCACCAAGTTGTACATAAACCGAAAACTGCTTTCAAGAGAGGGTCCTAAACACAGAGGAGAAGGTTGTATCTCCCATTGTACCGTTACTTTCTCCTTTTAAACTGGCCACTGAGTGACCCTTGGTTCCCCTCAATCACGTCTGCCTGTCAAAGCTCATTTCACCTGTGTCCAGTTATCCCCACACAGTCACACACTTTTGGTGACCACACATTCTGCACTCCTCTTCATGTGCTCCACGTTAGCGCTTACTAAGGAACAATGAAACTGTTATAATCGTTTCCCACAGCATTACACAACATGCGGGCCACTGCTGCCATCATTTTTGAAGGGTTTGTGTAGAGGAAATATTTGTCTAAGAGTAAATCTTTGCACCAGTGACTTGTTTGTCCTTTGGCAGTTTTACATTGTATTTCCCCAAATAGTGTGTACAGTTTGTTCATTGGGATTAATACCCCAGCGTACACTAGTTACAGTACATTAGCTGATGTCTGTGCAGTTAGGGCTGGGCGATATGGCCTAAAAAGAATATTGCGATATTTTTAAGCTATAACGATATATTTCGTGGGGGTGGGTGCGGCCGGTGGTGTTGAGTCGATTGAAAAGCCGATCTCTATTGTGGCGATTCAAATGCTGGTGTGTTATACAGTCTCAAACTTAGTTTAAAGGCCACCATCATTTGCAATCGCCAGCAATTGACCCTCTTGCCGCATTGACGTGCTCAATGCCCCAGACACGTTTACAAATGGAGTGCAGACGGCAGACTCTGCCAGTCTTTTATTTTGAAAAACTAGAAGATTCTTTTATTTTTATCTTTTATTCTATTTATATTTAAAACCGGAAGATTCCGTCTGCGCTCCATTTGTAAACATGCCTGTGATTATTTTATATAACAGACTGTGTCGTGTGAAAACGGAAATAAAATAATTATTTTCTTTATCTGCGGCCTGGTACCAAATAGAGGTTTCACTTGGGCTTTCACACCTCTCTCCATGAGTTCGCTTCCCTCCGCTGTTATTTCAGTACAAAATGAGCATTTGCTAGGAAAGTTTTCTGGATGGGCGTGGAGTGAGCTGTCGGCTTAAAGTGGTATAAAAGGCGCATGCGCTACGGGTTTTCTGGATGGGTGGGGGAGTGAGCTGTCTGCTCTCAGAGAGCAGAGAAGCGAAACTTGAAGCGAAGTAGATGCTGTTTATTTAACGTTAGAATCTATACTCGATAGTTACGATATAGTCATTTACTATATCGCACGTGGAACAAGTCGAGATACTTTGACTATATTCGATATATCGCCCACCCCTATGTGCAGTCTAGAGTTTGTGAAAAATGCTTCACACAAATGGCATGTGGGTGACTCTGAGAACATAAACAGGTTAGTTATGAGTCATCAGTTGGAAAAAATCTTGTTAAGTATTGTGAAATTTATAAAAGAAAGGCTTTCTGAAAGAATCAGTCTCTATCAGATGCACATTATGTCAACCTAATGCTTTAGGCCTACACAACATGGCTTTTGTTCAAGAGTGAAAACAAAGGGCAATTAATAAGCTATGCTGTGTGAAGCCATTGTTTTAATAGTAAACTTAGAAATAGTGGGATTTGTCTTGGGCCTGCTGTTTCAGAGCTGATAGCATCTTGATGACTGAGCTGAATGCTGCTAAGAGACCCTATTATGAAGACTTTATAAGCTTCCTGCTGCCATCTCACACATTATGCTCCTGAGTGCCACAAATGTGCAGCTACACAGTTCAAGACACGAGTGAATTTGGCTACACTCTTGTTGTGTGTGTTTAATGCACTGTTACATTTGTCTGTTGGCATTCATGCTTAGTTGGTTAGTGTCATTTCATTACAGTGAGCCTAGATGAGATGACTCCCAGTGCAGAGGCTTAAAAAAAACGTCAGCTCCTTTCCATGCTGTGGATGGAGAAATACACAACTCATGAAAACACTTAGAAATAAAAGTCAGCAGAGTTGTATAAAAAGTTAGTGTGTCCCTAAAGGCGGCATCCCAACATCACCCTTTCAGTTCAGCTCTTTTCAGCCCACAGCGGGTATCCTTGGAGCATGCAGGAAGTGAGGCAGATTAAACCTTTTGGACCTGCTAAGTCAACATGTCTCTGCTGTGTGTTGTTGTGTTATTGTTCAGTTGTCAGTTGAGCCTTAGCTCATTGTGGTCACCATCCACACACTCTATATTGAACGCTGATCTCTGCAGGCTGTGGTAGAATAGCTGGCTGGTCAAAAAAAAGACTGTGTTAATATTCCAGTAGCCAGATTAGCCTGATATCTGTACACATGAGTGTTTCCAGATCTTTATATGCTGTAGAGGAATTATTGGTTAATCCTTTGTGGTGTGGTGATAGAAAGCTTCAGAAAAAGGTGAATATTTTTATTCAAACTGGTGCATGTGTGTGTGTGTGTGTTTCGGTGGGGGTGGGGTGTAACAACATTGGCTGGGGAAGGTTTTGGTGTGTGTGGTAAAAGGGTCAAGCAGCAGAATGTTATCCAGGGATTTATCATCATGCATTATTATTATCTGACCAGTTCACTGTTGACTCACAGGGGGGAAATAGGTTAGTACCCAGCTCTAGTGATTGGTTTAAAATGTCATCATAATCAGTGGATTCTCTGAATCATATCAGATCATCAGTTTATTTAAGCCAGTGTAACATACACATTTAGGGGTGAAACGATATGAAAATTTAATATCATGATTATAGTGTCACAGTTATCATTGTAGAGTACAGGTCACTCTACCATGATGTGCCTGTGTCAAGTAGGAATTAGGATATATGCATTATCCTTCTTAAAAATTAAGCTGCCAGCTACATAAAATAATAATAATACAATAAAAAAATTATAACAATATATCAATGAGTCTTTATTGATTTAATAATCAACTTTATTTTTTGTAAATTTACAAAACTGTAAACTGTGTTGATGCTTCATGTGTATTTTTACAGTAAATAAAAATATACCAACTTGTATGTATGTTG
>JAUBNQ010000006.1:2169371-2182205 GCA_032353495.1 Ctenopoma kingsleyae
CACACACACACACACACACACACACACACACACACACAACCTCTTTCTTTGTCTGTGTCTTTCATGGTCATGGCTGGAGGACAGCTCTGTTGGGCTGAAACTATGATTGTAAAGTCAGTGGTAGTAAACTGAACTGCTTGCCGACTAAATGTCTATATCAGTGATCGTGTTTTAAAGTTATTATAACTCTCAGCCATGATTAGAATTTGGTTACACACATTGCTAATTGAAATCTTCTGAGAAATAACCTGGACTGTAAGGTCAACCTAACATTGAGGTGTGAGATTTTCAGTGAAACCCCACTTACAATTGATTTAGAGAAAATAAATCCTAGTGTGACAAAATACTGTTATGTGATGTAAAACTATTTGCCTAAAATATACTTGAGCATGTTTTGCAACAAAGCAGACACTTTACGACTGCACCTCCCAGAGATTATTCACTGATTAATCAACGACTTTAGCAACGAGACTTTATGTCCTGCAGATTTTCAGTTGTTGAATTTTCTCAGTTCCTCATAGAAAGCTTTGCCCAGCAACTGTTTACATCACCAACAGTGAGAACTGTCTGCATCCATGCGCCGAACATGTGTTTGTCTTTAGGCAAATGCATCACGGCTGTATACAGATCCATGTTCACATGCCCTGAGAGTTATTCATGTTCCCTTCACTGTTTGTGATTTGTCCACTAAACTGACATCCAGCCAGTCAGCAAGAAACATTACCGGCCCTGTTCCATATGCTCTCATGTTATGGCATTTGTGGCTCGACTAGACTGATTTATTTCCCCTTCCCTCCTTCACACTTGACAAACTGTACTTTCCTCTACTACCTGACCTCAGGGGGGGTGCAGGGAGGTGGAGGCTCCAGTGGGGAAATGCCTGGGACATGGGAACATTTGAACTGCTGAGCTAGCTGCTCGAGTAAGTGCTTTAGTCCAGGAGTATAAAAGCATGTTTGGAAAGTCTTACCCCTTTTCTAGCCTCATGAAAATGAAGTCGAGATAGATAAGACAAAATTGTCAATATCCTCTTTGCTATGGAGATGTTTTCTGCATTCCAGTCATTCTTTCAAACCGGATTGTCATCTAGCTCCTGTCTTATGGTGAACGTTAGTTATCTAACACATCAGTGTGTGATCGTAATGGGCCCATGGCTAACACGTAGCAGCAATGTGCAGAGTGGCCTGATTTAGTAGGATGAACATATTGACCTTATAATCTCACTCTCTCTCTACTCACTAAGGTAGAAATCGATTTTTAGCACCACTCAGTGTCCTTTAATCTGACTGTTGGTGTGTGTGTGTTAAGTCACTGCTATGGAAAACATTTTCTGTGTGTGTGTGTGTGTGTGTGTGTGTGTGTGTGTGTGTGCATACACAAGTGCCATAATCAAATCTTTCTCTTAATGGAATTTGTTTTGTGAGCCTGCTCCAACTCATGAACTCATCTCCTCGCCATCAGGTCTGTGCATCTCTCTCTCTGTTTCAATCCCATTGCACTCCTCTGATCCATTTTTACAGCGTTAGTAATGATTTTACACACGGCCCCTTCACACTCCCTCGTTCAGCTGTGAAATGCTGCAGCGGAGCCCCACAGGCAGCCCTCCACACAAACCCCTCTAGTTCTGCTGGTCTGATTAAAAATACCACAGTGTGAAAATAGTGTCACAGGAGATCAGTCATTATTTTAATCACATCACTCTCCTATTTCCTGCAAACTTCATCCCCACTTTTGTTAGATTAATGCATTGAGAGGCCTCAGCCTACGTATATGAACTGCCTGTTTCTAGTGAATCACCAAGGATGGTGTCTGGCAGTCAAAGATCTCATGGTTTTTAAACTAACAAGTTAAATTCTGTGTTTCCATAATAAATTAAATCAAAAAGGGCAGACACAAAATTATATCAGAGTTCATTAAACAATAGATTTACTGCCACTGCGGTCTCCTTGTGAGCCTAGAGTCTCTGGGTGCAGAAATTGCAAAAGTTTGGATTCCTTTGTTTTGTTGTGGCAGATGAACAATCTCACCCACCAACCCTGAGGAATTTGTACAAAGTCAGCACATTTTCTGGTGCTCAATGGTTAGCATATGGTTAGAATAGTGGTTATCATAATGCAGCTCGGGGCCTTTGGTGTAGAGTTCAGGGAGTCTGTCCAGCTCTCTTATGTTACGCTTACAGCAGAGAATCAGGAAACATACTAAAAGCAAAGAAGAGAACAGGGAAATTTAGAACACACTGATGATAGTGTATCTGCTTGTAAGCTGCTTGGAGCAAGCTGGGGTTTACCTTGCCCATGCTATGACGGGAGGAGCCAGGGATCAAACGGCTCACACTGCTCTACCTCATTAACCATAGTGTGTTTAAGATAATGTTGAAATTCGATTTAAAGAACCATACGTTATTTAAAATATCAAAAATCACTTTTTTTAACAGCATCCTCCATTATCTTCTGGTAGATCCTCCGTAGCTGCTCCTGTACTGTGGTGTGGTGATATCTGTTAGCCTGTGTGGCCCCAGGGGCGGCAGCTTTGGTCCAAAGTATCTCAGCACATATTTGGTGGTTTGCCACAGCAGTCAGTACGAACACTGTTGCTCCCTAAACAATGATGGCTGCTAATGTGGTGCCACTGTGAGGTTGAGTGACATGCTTTCACAACATATGAATGAGTTGCCATTTGCCGTTTGGTACAGACAGCCCTGTTTCCCACAACCCTGATAATTCCTTGATTTCCTCCTTCATCCATCATCTGCTCAAATTTCAATGTGTCCAATATGCAAAGTGTAAACCTTACACCTACTAATTGTTAACGTTACAGCATACTGATGTTCACATTCATAGCACTGCTGAGTCTAAATATAGCTTACAGCTCCCAGCATGACTGTCAACTGTAGTTTTTTTAAACCTTGTTTTACATTTTGTCGTCTCTGCATTTAAGATAACGTGCTATTGGCTCACTAAGCTGCCATGTCTAATGCAGTCAATTCCAGAGATGACATTGTAGTTCTCAGTGAAGTAGAAGGGATTCAGTTATTCATGCCTGACTGAAGTCAGGAGTCCAGAGACTTTGGGATTTGAGTTTATGAAGGGTCTGAGGACAGCATAGCAGCACACCTGAGTGATCCACTGTGAGCTGTGTGCTAGAAATCTGTAACTTCATAGTTTTTACCTTTTTTCTCAAACTGGTCATTGCACAGCTTTTTTCGTGTGTGTGTATTTGTGTTTGTTACATTTGATGAGATATTCGATGACAAACTTTTGCTTTTTGTGTCTGTTTTGTGTCTGTTTGTGGAACTTTAGTTGTGGGTGCATTTCCTGAACATCTGACCTCCCTGCATGTTGTCTGTGATTCATCAGTCTGTCTGGTCACCAGCGTAGCAGAGCAGGGAGCTGAATGAACTGGGTCATCATTGGATTATCATTTGATATTCATAAGTAGGCTTGTATTAGAGAATGATTTAATGCTGTGCTCTGACAGCCAGTCTAAACACACATCTGTGCTCAGTGAGAGGAGCAGCTCCCCGCTCACCTTGGTCACAGTGGTGACTGTTAGTCAGGCCTGTGTCCTTGTGGCCTGTGTTGGCTCACACACATCCTCCACACCGAGGCTGACTGTGTGCTTGGATTTCCACTCTTCATCTCATGTGTGGATGGCACGTATGAAGTCATCGCAGCCTACACTTTTCTTTCCTTTCTTGTTTTTTTTTTTCCTGTTTGAGGTGTTTGGCTGCAAGTTGAGAGCCAGCCGTTTAGCAGAGGCGAGCTTAGGTTGTATTTTTGGTGACTCTATTTCTTCTGCAGAAGTGTGGTTGCTCACGATCTACCACACTGTTCCACAGTTATTTATTGCAGAGTGAATTTTTAAACGCAGGCTTTGGTCGCCTAGCGCTGAAGTTACTGTATGTACTCTCTTCCTCTTTATTGATTGTGTACTTGCAAGAAGTGCACATTTTCTCACTTTTGGCAGAATATTGTGCAATACTGTGCAAGAGAGCGACAGAGAGAGGACTGCACATGTGGAAAGAGAGAAAATTACTCTCCTGCAAGTGCACCCCCTCCCCTTTTTCTCAATTACCTCTTGCCCTCTCCTTCTCCTCTGCTTCTCTTTTTCTCTCTCTCTCTCCATCTCAATTCCTGCTCTTTGTCCCGGGAACGTACCAACCGAGAGGGAGAGGAGGAGGAGAGAAGGGGGAGGGGTGAGCCAGCATGTCAGACAGGGCAGAGGAGGAAAAAGGGAAAGAATAGCATGTGGCGGAGGGACAGAGAAATCAGACAGTGAGGTCGGCAGAAGAACAAAACAGATTTTTTTTTAAAATCTGCTTTCCTCACAGTATTCTGTGCTGCTAATCAGATTGGGTGTTAAAGTTTTGCTGAGTTGCAGCCATCAGAGAAAGAAGGGAGAAAATCAGAATGGGGCATCACAATGGAGGGATGACAGAAAGGGCAAAATGGAGGAGATGAAAGCTGTCCCATTGAAGAATCCACCAAACCACCACCTCCACCTCTCATCCTCCTTCACTACTGCTGCTGCTGACATTGCTGCCTCCACCCTGTCTCTGAATCCCACACTGGGAGAGCTTTACAGTGCATGTGAGAGAAAGAAAGTGGAGAGCTGACATTTACGCCCTGCCGAGGGGAATTGTGCTGTGGACGGGATGTAGATTCTCACGCTCGAGAAACACGCACTCGCGCAGAGAAATAGAGACTGGGGACAGGTGTTGAAGGAAGGGGCAAACTCTGAGCACGGAGCTCCACGGCGTGAAAGGAAGGAAAGTGTAGGCGCTAAAACAAGGAGCGAGAGAATACCAGTGTTAAACTGCTGTGAGTACAAAATTTGTTTGTTTTTTATTTTGTTCTTTTCATTCCTTTTCTGATGCCTCTGTGCAGTTCTCTTGTCTTTGCGTGCCTGCAAGACTCATCAAAATTGCTCGTGTCCAAAATCTGGCTGTTAGATCAGTCTGCAGAAACGTTTGTTCGAGTAATGCAGCTTCACCTCTGTCTCTGACCTGTGCTCTGGATGGTATTTCTCTTGCTGTTAAAAACTATATGAACATGCTTGCAAAGATTTAAACAAGGAGTAAGTGCAGACCACCAATGGGTGTGTATTTATTTGAATTATAACAATTATTCTATCATTCAGGTGTTTGTTTTTTTCTTGTTTATGCCTGCTAATTCCTGCTGTGTCCTCATGATTACCTTTCCATTGTTTCCACAGAGCATGAACTTGAACCCAGCACATCTATAATAGCTAATTATTGATCAGTTTATAGCATATATTGTGAAAGACCTTTTTCCGCTTCATTATTCTTGTACTCATGGTTAAGAAAATCCACTTTGCCTAGGACCGACAGGATTCCAGAAACCTTTACACACCTTAAGCTGTGCTACAGGGGCAGTGTGTGGGCCAGTGCAGTGCAGGTTGAATTCAAATCAAATTATAATGTGGTACGTTGCATGCACTGCAGAAAACAGGCACAGAATAGCAGACCAGCTGTCTGTCACAGGATCTGAGCCCTGGCTCTGGATCTCATCCGAAGTTATAATTTGGATAAACTCCTGGCTAAAAGCAGAAGCACTTGCTGAAGTGGTGAATCTGTCAGCAGTCGCTGGTCCTTGTATTTACAGTCTTCTCCACCACAGAAAATGTTTCCATGAGTACTAAGTTCAGAGAAGTTTAAGACATGTTTGCTTTACAGTTATTATTCCGCACAGGGCCAGTGTATAGTGCACATACTGTATCACTAGTTAGTGTTTTCAGTAAAAGCCATCTTTGATTTCTGCAAGTTTGTCAGTGGATATACAAAAGTAGTAATCATTTAAAGTCCTAGAAAGGAGTGACAGACAACAGATGTTGTCACCTTCTGTTGGTTGTGTTGAAAGATTATTATATTATGTATAGAATAGCATTTCCTTTATTTTTCACTACATGCTCTGCACTGCTCCACTGCTGGCTTGTGTATTTGTGTGAGAGCAGGCTATAACTACCACTTGTTCAGTTTCTTTGCCAAGCCTTTACCTTCTTATTCATTGTGTTAGTGGGCATCGTGTCTTTCAGTTTTGCTAATTAAAAGGATGTGTTCTGTTAAATAGTGATGTTGATTTAAAATCAATTCATTGCTCAGTGTCAGTGTTGAGATATTCAGCTCTGTTTGCTGAAAGGAAGTTGTTTCAGGTTTCTAGAGAAAGAAGTCTCAGGGTTAAACATTACTGTATTGATTTTTTTAATGTCACTTAAAGAGCCAATAAATTTCCTTAACAAATATTTTGAACTGTTTTTTCTATACAATGTGTTCATTTTAAGGAGAACTCTAGCAGTTTTATGGGTTTGCAGTTTGCATTCACACAGGCTTCATAAAAACCATGCAAGTGACCGCCTTGGTGGGGGTGTGTTGTTTTATGCACCAGTGAGACACTGAAATATGGCCCAGGAAGTTCTGTTGGAGTACTCATTAGATGCTATAACGCTATAACACACCGCAGCAGTTTTTAACACTCACATGCAGGATTTTACATCTCTGGGAAGTTATCCCAGTGGCAACTGTTTTATCTTTGTGACAATCTTGAGGTAAACAGTACAAATACGTTGCAGAGCAATCCAGCGGGAATGCACACTTTGGACTGTCCAACTTTTCTCTACACAAGGTAGAAACAGGACATAACACAAATCTTGTTTAAAAAGCCAATAGCTGATGGAATAAAAATAAAATCTTTTACTGGTCACAAATGACAATATAGAAGAGCCTTTACAAGACACAAGGTTGTTGTAAGTGTTTTAATGCTAGATCAGATGATGTATGGCCTCATATATGCTGCATCATTTCTAGGGAGGTAAAAGCTCCGTGCTGATGGGAGTGAATTAAACTCACTGTGTAAAAGGTCCTTGGAGTCCAATACAATGACCTAAGCTTTCAGTCACAGCAGTGACATTATAGAACACATTTACAATTTACAACACATTTGCTAGATTTATTTTTTGACAAATATAAAATGTTAGCTTTCTAGCACATTCAAATAAGTTAGGGAACATGTTAAATATACCTGTTAAATGTCTGCATTGTAGCTAAATGTTAAATGTTGTACAAACCAACATTGCACCTAAGTAATAGACTATTAAATAAAGATCAGTGTTGACATTAAATGAGAAAAAGAGCCACTGTCAAATGTTACTTTCCTAGCATAAGGCCCCGCACCAGTGATAGGTCCTCTTACAACAAGAAATGTCAGATTTTCATGAGCTTGTATGAAATGTGGGGCACTCCATCGTGACAGAGGTAGAATGTGTTCAACAGGCTGGCAGCGGGTCGGATCAGAGGGTCAGCGTTGTGTATAACTGCAACATGAGACCGTGCGTGCATCGTCTTGGTTTCAGAAATGTTACATCCCTATTCAGTCCTATGAAAGACGCACAGTTCCTCACTGTGCAAAAGACTGTCACTAAGTCGTCTGTAAGAACATTCCTGTCTTTGTGATTGCTCTGACATTCAAAAACAAACATATGGACAAGACATATTCCCCAAGCAGATCTGTTAACCAACAAACAACATTAAAAATTGTATACAAGGAGATGGGGCTGGAGAGGTATGATAAAAATTATTGCTAGACATTACAGAGGATGATCATATCAAACATGGCATTCAGATGCTTACATTGGCCAGTTTTACTGTGTAGTTATGAGCTATCAAACATTGTATATAAAAACTGCTGTTGTCCCACACTGTGTTTTTGCAAGTGTGGTGACTCCAGTCAAGTAAAACAATTACTCTGGTCTCCTGAATCACATTTGGTCATTAGGTAGCTGTTCCTTTTTCCTTAAGTAGACTCTGTAGATCCAAACTCATAAACCTTTGCAGTGAAATGGGAGTCACTGTGTTTGGATGCCTTTCTTTCCTCTGTTGCTTGCTTCTAAAGTTTGTTTTTATAGATTTTGTCTTGTGCTTTTTGCCTGTGCATTGAGCGCAAAACATTTCTGGGTTGCTCGGTGCAGATTCTGAACAACAGAGAGGTAATTAGGTCATTTGCTGCCATGCTAGTTTGTGTCTCCTTTCAGAGGCACAGCCACAGAAAAAGGGATATTGTTGTTCTGAGAAGGCTCTATTTACCATTGCCGCGCCATTAACAACTCTTTAAATCAAGCCCAATTTAATGGGAACAAAAACACTTCCATGTGTTTTTCTCCCCTCACTGGCACCGTGACATTGCTTAGACAGTATCTGTTAAGCCGACCTTCAGTGCACATAAATACCCTCAGTCTTAGTTTTTATGCTTGTTGTTGTGAAAGCAGAATGTTCTTTTATCTGAACAAGCAGATGCAGATTTATACTGAGATGATGAAGCAAAAAGGAAAGAAAAAGAAGTCTTGTTTGGTGCAGATGTGGGAGAGAGAAGACGGAGATGTAATGAACATCTAAAAGCACTAAGAAGACATAATTTTTACTTACCTTATCTTTCTTTGTTAACTTCTACACGGGCAGTATGACCATGAGTGGTGTTGAGAAGAAGGGATTACAGATTACTAGATACCTTGTTATAATATAATGTATATATAAAATAGAAATTGCTCCATCAAAATAAAGTAACTAGTAAAAGTTCTAAAAGCATACATTGAAACTAGGCAGTGTAAAGCTGAAAACTGTACTCAGCACTGATTACTGTCAGACTACTCAAGTTTCCTCAGGTGTAACATCAAGCATTGTGATGTTTGACAGTGTTTTCACCACTGCTGATGAAGCTCTACACAGTACAGTAATGTTAGAGCCCTTTTCTGTTTTCATTGGGGAAGTCCTGCTGAATTTCCCGCACTGAAAGTCATTTCTGACCCTAAAAACTGCATTCCTGCGTGGTAAAAAAGGTGTACGGCAACAGAATCGGTATTTTGGGTTTTGCACTCTGCTTTGCATTTCTGCCGTCTTCTGCAAACTAGAATGTTTTAGATATGCGATACTGAAATGGACACACTGCTTCACATACCACGACAGACGTCGCCATTGTCATGTGCTGTTTGCTGGACGATCTGTCTTTATACTTAACAAGTTTTACAGGTGAGTAAAATAATAAAAGCCTCTCAGTCACAGTAGGAGGTTGACGGAACAGAACAAAAAGAATCCACACGACAGCTTTACTGAGAAATGTAATACAACTAGTAGCATTCTCCCCAGCACTGTGCACACAACATACAGTTTACACTGATAAGTATGTGACAGGGCAGCACTGCATACATCCTTCTTTATTAATTGTGTTCGTTGAGTTGCGAATCTCTGTTGCATTTTTTTTCCCCTGTAACTGGGAGTTAATATCAACTGTGGAGCAGAGGAGGAAGGAGTTTTTACACCGCTGCACTCAAATAGTGTGCATCTTTAAAGAAGAATCCAAGCAGGACTTTTGATTAAGAATATCATAAGATATAATGTGGAATATTTGAAAAGAGATGTGAAATAGATTTATGTTGTGTTGGAATATATTTATATATTTTTGTGTTGGTTTCTGGATTGTGTGCATAAAAGGATACTTAATAGAAACACAATGACAGAATGCAACTTATTGTTTTTGAGAGAAAACAAACAAAAAAAAAGTCTTTTTGTTCTTTCTGAGAGAAGCCATGTCTAATTGTGCTCTTTCCCTCTACGAAACAGATGCTAGCTGTGCCAGCCCTCCAAGCATCAAGCTTGTTTCCTCATCTGTATTTTATCATGATGTGGGTGGTCAGCACTGCTCACTTGGACATCACAATGATAATCATGTGTTTGACCATGACCCTTTTTTCACTTATTTTTCATTAAGGTTGTTTTTTTTTTTTTAATGGAAAACGGAACAGTGATGTGTTTAAAACCTACATTTTCCTCATTTTGATTGTGTGGACCCAAAGTGGCATTACAAAGAAACAGTTTAGGTGTTGGGTTTGTTTCCTTTAAGCAATAATATTAATATGAATGCGCGAAGTAAGTGTGAAATTGGGAACGTGAATATTTTAAGTTAGCTTCAGAGTTGATCAAATATTTCTACACAATTTGAGAGCCCCTGATATTTAACGTTTTGTGCCAACAGTTGATTATGCTGCAGCACATTGCACTCATGATAGTCACAGTTGCATCCTTACATAAAATAAGAACAATCTTTCTCTTGGCTTGTTTCATTATATGCCCATATCCCTGCCTGGAATGTTTGTCAAATATGGGATCCATTTGGGATCTTCATTATATTTTATTTATACTTACTGTACTTTGTAATATTGGATCTGTTGAAAGGTTTATAAGCTTTAAGGTTGGGTGGAATTCTGTAGAAACTACTGTTCTTGCAGCGCTAAACAAAGTGTTGTTTTTTTTTATTTAGAATTTTTGTTCTCCTACTGACATATAGACTAAGGTGAAATCTATGGTTATTATAATCCATCCATTTTCCTAATCGCTTGTCCCCATAAGGATCACAGGATAATATTATAATGAATAGTTATTTTTAGAGTCTGACAATCTGATCTTTTCTTGTAAAATGTTTGTCTAATGCTGCAACCCCTCCCTTTCTTTGTATCTTTCAGTTGACCCTTGGGGACGAACAGTGTGAAGTGACGCGGAATGGCTATGAGTCTAAGGAGCTGGTGTACTTAGTTCATATTTACTGCCAGGTAAGATAGTCAACTTCATTTTATGGTGCAGTACTACAAAATGCATACACACCTAACTTCCCACAGGTTCATCTGAGGAGACATTTGCAGATATGTATTCTTGCGTTCAGCGTTTTTCTAAAACCTTGTCAGAAGTGATTTCTAACCCACAAGTAATGGTTCACTACAACACTCTTCCCTGTGAGCAGAGTGATGGCTCAAATTCAGATGTTTCTGAAACACCTAACATCTTGTTTCAAAAATCCAAGTTGTTTGGGGAATTTAGAGCTTGACAGAAAGGAGCTGTGGATGAACACCTTTCATTCCCTTCACTTGGCACTGCTGTCTTCATGGTCGTCTTCTTACAGCTAGTTGATGGCCGCTGGACAAGTGTGCTTGTGAGTGTCTCTGCAATTAATTGAACTCAACAATTAACTGAATTTGGACTAAACCTGTTTTGAAGACTGGAAAACTACTGGAAACTAGTTGTGCATTCCTTGTTTAGTTTCATTGCAGAGGATCTGTCAAAGTAGAAAAAGTTGACTTAAGCAGAGTAAAACCAAATTATTTATCATTACATCATATTGCAAGAAATTTGCTTAACCCAAACTTTGAAGTAGAGCCTTGAAGTAGAACACACACATGCACCAGCTCCTTGGAAGCGCTTTCCCAGTCTCCTCCAGTGACATTTGTTATTCTGATTTAATGAATATCCCTATATCATATTCCATTTGCATGACCTTGGCAATGCCACACAAGTACGTGGCTGTGTTCTTGGAAATTCCAACTTCTAACAGGCGTCGGAAAAACCTACACCATTCCTATCTGAAAAAGGACAAAAAGACCTGGCAAAGAGTTGAACTCGCACAGCACAGTGAGATTGGTTCAGTTCCACAGACCCAGAAAAAAGGGGGTAACTAGAAGCACCATCTGAAAGTGGGACAAGAGAGTATAAAGAGTTCCCTGAGACCACAGAGCCCTCCCAGTGGCGTCTCTTCCAGCCAGCGATTTTCAAAGTGAGTGGTGCACTGCAGTCCTCGTCGCACAAGCTCTGGCCCCAGTACAGACAGATCTTTCTAGGCCAAATCAAAGCAAAGACTTTTTCCACCAGTAGTTTCTCTCAGTGGCATTTTGAGGTTTGGATCTCCGTCTTACTGGATGAAAAGAAACAACAAATCCACGCAATCCCTCCTGTTTTTTTAAGCAAAGTTACATTTAATGTGGTGAATTTAGGGCAAAAATCTCTTGTTTTGCATTTAAACTGTTGGTATTTAATCACTGCATTTGACTAGGAAGGGCTGAGGAAACCACTGATGGTCTGTTTACAAAGACATTTCCAGAATCAAAGTATACAAATCCATCCTTGATTCCCTTTTTTATTCTTCATTTTTGAGAGAATGCCTTTTTATTAGAAGGTTGAAGAGTGTCTGTGGGGACTAAAACCGAAGATAGTACCATTCAGTACATGAAGATTCATAGCAGTGTGGGTGATGACAGTTTTGTAGAGCTTTTATATACACTTGCAGTGAGGCCTGGGGCTCTTTTTTTTATGATTTTATGTATTTTGGTATCTAAAGCTGAAACTGAGCTTTAGATACAAGGAGATTAGATTAGATTGGTAGAATTAGATTTTTTTGAATGTTGAATTTTGGTTTCAATATAATTGTGTCAATGGGAGATTGATTGAAATTTTCAAGTCTAGGTGCTCGTATGAATACTGAAACATTTCTATCAACTTCATCTTAGCTGCTGTCAGATGGAAACATCACTCACATTCAGCTCTTTAATAAATTAATATGCCCTGCGTCTTTGTTTCTCTGTCACTTTGAAGGGCCGAAGCTGGATTGTGAAGCGTAGCTATGAGGATTTTCGTGTCCTGGACAAGCACCTTCACCTCTGCATTTATGACCGCCGCTTCTCACAGCTTCCTGAGCTGCCTCGATTGGACAGTCTGACTGACCAGTCAGAGGTTAGCACTGAAATCACACAGCTAGGCAACTACTATTATTATTATAACCAGGTATTGTTTTTCTAGATTACATCTATTGCAGTGGCTGTACTTAAATATCCAATGTGATCAATGTGAAGACTTTGATATTTTGCCAGTTATTTCATCTTCAGTCTGTCTGTGAAATAGAGTCTGAGACAGGTGAAACCTTCATGTTCATACTGAATCTCTAAAATAATCAAATCCACCTTGCTAAACCAGTTTATTAATTAGGGGAATTGTTCGTGCATGTG
>JAUBNQ010000006.1:2192699-2210505 GCA_032353495.1 Ctenopoma kingsleyae
GGCTCAGTGAAGATTCCTACGTAGGTCTCAGAAAGTGTGGAATATATTGCTCCTTCGTCATGGCTCCACATTTTTCCATGTGTTTTTTCTCAAAACACGTATTTAATAATAACTTATGAAAACTATATTAAAAGGTAACAAAGAAAAGTGAATTCTTGATATTTTAATTCATGTTTGGACACATTTAACAAGACCAGCTGTTATTACATTTTCAGAATTGTTTTATGCATTTAATTTCCGTTTTTGAATTTATTTGAAAACACATACTTGCAAAATCAATTCGCAAGCAGGTTTTTACAAAAAGAAAACACACTTTTTTTTTTTTTGCACTGGTGCTGATATCTGCTGCAGTTTAGATTGTTGGATGTGATGCATTGTAGTTAAATACCATTTGGCATAAATATAGGATACAGCTGACATCTCCTCTCTTTCCCCTCTTCCTTGTGCTGACGCTGTGTCCAATGGTGCATTGAGAGACAGAACAATAAGGCGTTTTGCTCCTATCATTTAGGCTCTTACATCTAAACAGAGGACGCTGTCACCCATGGCTGCTTTGTAGACAGACACCGCTGTGCTGTTTGCACGCTGAATGGCCTTCCAGAAACACCAACAGGAGACGTGTTAATAGGTGTAAACACAGTTTTCTGTTCTGGCAGTTTGATTAGTAATGCAAACATTATCTGTGTGGTGTTCATGGCTCAGTTTTTTTTATTGGCAGCAGTCAGCAAGCAATGCTAATAATAGTGATTAAATTGTCTTGAGTTCATTCAGTGGCTAAAGATAAAGCGCACTCAGATCTGTCTGTCAGGATGAACTGTGGGAAAAGGAAAATATTTCATTTAGCACTTAGTCACTTTAATCGACTCTCTTAGATGATAAGTGGATGGAGTTGTATAAGTTTCCAGACATGGCTAAGTTGGATCATTGATATTTCTGCATTACCATGTGCCAGAAAGACCCTTCTCACACACACACACACAGTAAACAAGGCTTTTAGCACATCCACTAATCACACTCCAGCCAAAATCCTTCTTCTCACAGCATAGATTTCCTGTAACTACAGCAGCAGTTTGAATTTCCCGCTCCACCATCTACATGGGTGTGCGCGCGCGCGTCCGTGCGTGTGGCATCGAGTCTTGAAGGGGCACAAGCAGGAGTGAAAAAAGACTGGGAGTGTGATGAAGCCCCAGGGGGCTGCAGTCATGCCTGCTGGTGGGTGTGTGTTGAGGGAATACTGACATGCAGTAGTTGTATCAGATATCTGAAGCTGGAGGCTGCTGATTGGCTCAGCAGTGCCACTGCTGTGTAAGCTGTTGTGTTGCTCTGAAATAGAAATTTCCCTCCTGTGTGTGTCGTTTAAGTGGAATAAGGTGGTGTCGAGTTGGGGAAACAGAATATGGTGTTAACCATTACGTCTGTAATTGTTCCTGCTGTAATGTAATGCTTGGTCTCTTTTGTCCTCACCCCCTGCTCATCATGTCCCAGCGTCTTGCTGGGTTCCGTCGGGTGATAGCCTGAGTTGCAACTGAAACCTGTCAGCATTCCTCAGGCAGTAACCATAATAGCCATCATCCTCTGTGTTTAACTTGGTGCTATCTGGATTGCATCTTCTGTGTATGCAAATTCCAGGAGCGGCCTGTTGGCTCTTATTTCCTTAACTGTAAACATCTCTACATCTAGACATGTCAAAGATACACTATCAGTTTTTGAGTTTTGCAAATATCCACAGATATTCGGTTGTGTTAAATGGGAACTCCACCAGTTTTAAGCATGACGATTAGTTTCATTGTCCTGATTAATCTTTCTCCTACTCTGCCAGGCTGTGAAAACTGAAGTCAGCTCAGAGTAGGTCTTTGGGCTGGACACAATAGGGTCTAATGAAAGACTGTATCCAGTTGTATGATGCAGTTTGACCCACAGTAAGGACTAAGCAGGACATCTTGACCTGTGCTGTTATCCGTTTATCCGTTTCAACTTGTGTTAAAGTGCAGTACTACATCACTGGAGAACCCCTAAGCTCCAAATGTTGTAGTAAGTGTCACAGAAAGCAATTTTAAGGCCTCTATCAGTCCCACTCTTCTTAAATTAAATGCCTTTTACCCAGCTGGATTTCAGCCACGAGTGCGTCAGAGGCAGTTTCAGTGCTGAGCATGGCCCTCAGGCTGTCATCTGCTGTGACAATAAGCAGATGGGAGTCTCTGTACATCCTCGTGCTTGTCATTGCACTCCTCTTCCTCGTATCTTACAGTCATATTGTGTTCCTAAACAAAAGGGACGTGTCAGTGTGAGCAAGCACAGTTTCACAGTCAGGCCCCTCTCACCCCCCACCCCACCACCCCTCCCTTACATGGTTCTGAAGGCACCTTTTGATGCCTCAACATTGACTAAACAAAGCTGCCTCAGCGGTTTCGTTTGTGGTTACCATTCCCCCCGAGCGGTGAACTGTAGCTTCACTTTTTCCTTGTAATGAAACGATGGGTCTTATTTGTGGATGCCGTCTCTGAGGCCCAGCTATTGATTCAGAATTGATTGCCCTGCTTCATTAAAATGGACCACAATACAGAATCTGGATTCAAGTTGGTTCCAAACACGATTTATTTACTTGGAGGAGTGAAGTGGTTATAAATGGCTCTTGGCGAGGGATTGATCATTGGTGTGTGAGCGTGTGGTGAACATGAGCCAAAAGAATGATCATCAGAAAACTGTAACTGACAGAATAGATATGATCATTTATTGAAATCTATAAAGGAAATGTGTATCACAGTGTGGGTGAAGGATGTTGCACAGTGGCTAGTGAGAAGATTGGTAGGCGTGCAAAAGCAGGTTCAGTGTCTGGACTCGAGCAGATTGATTACTTTAACAGTGTGCTGAACAACAAGTCAGATATTAAACTACAGTGAAGAGCTTCTTTATTTCCCCAAGAAACTTTTGCCACTGTATTTCTTCAGCGTTTTTTATGCACTGTCACTGAGGACACATTTTTTACTGTTAAATTAATTCAGCCACAAAGTAACTTTCCAGTCCCATCAGCTCATTAGTTTTATTCCAGCCTTGATATTCACATTCTAAATGTACTCAATGGACTGTCAATTAATTAACCTCTATAGTGTGGTGTATATTTAGCGTGCAAAACAAGCAGCCTCTTATTCATTTTTACCTAATGGTCTCTGGACAAGTGGGCCGAGACTCTCACAGTGACTGTTTTGGGATATGTCTTTGTCATAATAATATTCATAATAGCTTCATATATTGATATGTGTAGTTAGTTAAATTGTTTATAGTTTCTGTATAGTGCTTGAGCTTTCTTTAACTCAGCTTGAGATTGGTTGTGGTAAGCAGCGGCCTACTTTCAGATGCAATCAAAGCAAAGCTCAGCTTGGCATCAAACAGATGACTTATTCATTTGACTGGATCATAAACGCTTTCATCGTTCAGCAGCCACGTACATCAGGTGAAATGAAAGCAGCATCAAGTGAGTGGAACATGTGAGAGGAGTGGAAGTGATCGCTGTGATCGTGACTGCGTTCATAATCAGTTGAAGGAATCTGCCCTGGAATATAAATAAATAAACCAATGCAACACAGCAGTTTTTCCACTTTAGCCCAGAGCAAATAAGACAGGAGATGTTGGTGTGATCACTCTGTTTTGAGAGGGTTAGTGAAGTTCCAGATGTGTAGCTGAAAGAACACAATGATCATAAGTAGACTGTGCTCAGAAGTAAAAGTTCAGCTAGTTTTCCGGAGTTGTTGTCTCCACTGTCATTTTAAATATTTCAGATTTCAGGAGTGTGGACCCTGTGGTTGCTCAGTACTTCACGATCTTTTATTGCCTTACAGGGTCCTGGTGTGATAGTTTTGAGGTGGAGGAAATCAATGATAGAAAAGTAGGAGGAGTAGAGCTGTTTGTCAAAGTCGATATGAAGGGCAGCACGATGTATGTGTCAAGAGGATCAAAGGTGTACAGCTAGAAAAAAAAGGTGAGATCCAAGATGAGACTGTCTTTGCTGAAGCAGTGACAGGAGCCAAGAGCAGACCACTGACACTGGGAAGAGAACAGAGACAGAAAAGATGAGAAAGGATTAGGAGACATTGTTTGATTCCTTGTGATGTCTTAGTACAGTTATGGTTTGAAGAGAAAGGGGCAACTGATGGTGCGAGAGTTTTTTAAGACCTTATCTGGAAAATGTGTGTATGTATGTAGATCCTTCTTTCAGAAGGTTGATTGTCAATATTCTGTTCTTTCAGATCAGAATATATCAAAGCCACACGCTGCTGCTGTCATCTCAGCACTGGCTGTCTGGTTTTCACTGGGTTTTTTTTTTTTTTTGAACAAATGTCTGGAGGTCATTGTTCCTGTTCCTGCCTCCAACAAATGCAGGTTGTTCGTCTGATTCACTTGATAGCCTGTTCACATCGCTCTAAAGCAGAGAAAACAACTGGTGTGTAGCTTAAGAAGCTTATGACCCTTTCCCAGAAATTGTATCTGAATAATGCAGGCTGGGTTTTTAAGCAGGTCCGTTCCCGTTTTTTGTCTTGTTTTGAAGGAGAATGGAGGATACCGGTATTAGTTAGGAGGATTCCTTTGTAGTTGCCTGGGAGGTGGTATTTAAGAACGTAGCTTTGCTTCAAGGAAACTACACATGGATAAAAGAAGGGTTTGCATTAGAATGAAGCTGAAATGTACAATGGGACAACCTTGAGCAGCTTGTAAAGGGTTTTTTATTTTAGTGCATGGATAGAGCTTGTGTGAAAACTGAGCCAGTGTCCAACCTACACTGACTGTAATGTAGTAAACATTTGTGTAAGGAACCTAAGATGCGCCTTTCCTTTCATCCCTCCCCAGTGTCTAAGAAACACGGGAAGCTGATCACCTTCTTGCGATCCTTCATGAAGTCCAGGCCCACCAAGCAGAAGCTGAAGCAGAGGGGCATCCTCCGGGAGAGGGTGTTCGGCTGCGACCTGGGAGAACACCTGCTGAACTCAGGACACGATGGTGAGAAACGCAGACACACAGAGTTGTAGTATTGTAAACTTTTTCATAAACTGCATTTTCTCACATTAAAAGACTTCCTGTCACATGCTTGCTCTATGTGAAAGTAACAAAATCTGCCCACTACTGTAGCTCACCAGTTAAAAATATGCTACACAGCATTATGTCTCTTTGTTTGTTTAATTGGTAAAGGAAAAAAACATGCTCTAGGTTTACAGGTTGGTTATAGGCTTGTAGATTTCTTGTTCAGGTGCAGAGTCTCTACCGGTTGCCTGGAAACTTCAGTGATAACGCTTAAGGAAGTGGCTGCACCCAGACTGGAAATAGTCCCTCTGGCTATTGTTTGACTTGATCATTATGGGAATACAAGCCCTTATTTGAGAACTGACTGTATTTAGAAGTGACGCAGTTTACCATCATAATATCTGAGGCTCAAATTCTAATTAAGTTAATGTTTAACATATACCAGTGACATCATGACTGGTTGCTAGAGCTCTGTGTTTGTTCATATTTTATTGGAGTAAATGTTTCCACCCATACTCACCCGCTGCCTTCTCCATTCTGACTTATGAGTTAATGATTTTCAGTTGAAATTCATCATGCACCGCATCACAGCAAACGTTCACCACATACTGTACATAAACACCAGCTGTGCCTGCACTTCATGATTGTAATTAAAATTTTTGACTGGCTAAAAACCATACCTGCATTTATCTGCTGCAACAACATTGATTTTTTTTTTTTTTTTTTTTTTTTTTTTGGTGGGGGGGGGGGGGGGGGTGTCAGCAGCTCTGTGTGGGCAGGTGAGCTGATCTGTCTCAATGACAGAGCAAGAGGATAATGGTGTCCTGATTACATCAGCTCCTAACCCCTGTAATGATGTTACTCCGCTGCTGTGCCTTCTCAATAACTTAATTTCAGTCTGTGTTGACACTAACTTAAAAACGCATTTTGTTCATGTCAGTGTTTCATATTGTGTGATTCTCAATTTACCAGCATTACCTCAACATTAGCTCAGATAAATCACACTGAGTTCTGTCCATCTATTAGGTATAGGTGTTCAGATTGCCTTAGTGACTTTAAAGGAATAAAAGATAAATATTGTAGAGAAACACTTGCTACTCACAATAGTGCATTGGTGGACAAGCCATCATCACTGCTGTTGCACTTCACTAGTAAACCTGCACATACTGTGCCCAAGAGGCCTCTTGGTGATGTTGTATGGTGACATTATATTTTGAAAATATAGTTATCAGTGGCCTTAAATGATACATTTAGTCTTATTACAGCATGCGGCTCGTCCACACAGCCGTTTCTCATCCTGGCTGGTGAGAGGTTGGAACTGCTATGTCAGTGATTTTCTTTTTCTCCCCAAAGCCTGGGTCAAAACGAATCTCAGACATGTGCTTTGATTGTGAATAACTTCCACATGCTGCCTATTCCACATTCAGACACATGTTATGTATCTTTGTGATAAGAAAACCTCATTACAAAACCTTTTACATCATTTATCCATCCTTGCTGTCTTTTCCTGTGTTGGAAAATGCCAACTAGTTTTCTTCAAATCTTGCCTTGTTTTCTGTCTGGCTATGTATGGATTACATCTGACCAGCTGCTTCAGTGAGGGTCCCAGTCTCTGTCATCATCTTGAATGATGTGTGAGCTTTGGGAGGCCCCGGGAACCTCCTTACTCACATACCCACCACTCTTATCTTCCATACACACACACATACCCACAGATAAATAACATGTCTGTATGATTCATGGTTGCTGAAGCAAAATGAAGAAGCAGTGTTTATGTGAGGTTTTTCTTTTTTTGGCTGTCCATCTCTAACACACAATCACTGCTATTGTCCTCCAAAACTGAGCTTATGTGATTTTCTGCTTCTCACTTGTCTCACTGTTTGCTTCATCTGAAAAAAGACAATGCAGAAATTTGGTTAAATGCCAGCAAACAGCACCAAATGAACTGAATATATTTGAAGCTTTTAAGGAGATATTTATTTCCACTTTATAAGGCTAAAATATTTCCCACCTTTAGCTTTTTCATTCCAAAAGCACAAGAAAGTTAGTTATTCACACTCAGTATTCCTTCAGAGCCTGCAGCCTCTTGTCCAAAAAGCACCTGAACTCAAGCATGACTGCACTCTACACACACTTCAAAAAGAACAGCCACCCTATTCTTGACCCCATGGCACTCACTGAAGACCAATGACAAATATTGACTGAAAGAGATGTGTTGGGTGATGACACGCTGCTTCTTTTCTGCTCACAGTGCCCCAAGTCCTCAAGAGCTGCACCGAATTCATTGAAAAACACGGCGTGGTGGACGGCATCTACCGCCTCTCTGGGATCGCCTCAAATATTCAGAAATTGCGGTAGGTACAGTTTGGCACATGGTTTGAGTCCAGTGTTTACTACAATTGGTCCACATTGCTTCCACAGAAGTGACTTTTGCCACTTAAAACATGATGACACTCAGTTCTTTCCCATCACCAGTTTTTACTAGCAAATGCTGTGATAACAGAACTAAGATTTTACTCCAGTTGTGCCGTGTAAAAGGCAGCGTAGTGTGTTGTGGTCATGTTAGTAGTAATTATTGGTCAGGTTGGTTTGTACATAAATGTAAAATACTGTCTGCAAATGTGAAGGTTTCATATTCCTTGATCCTCATTAAAATCACTAAGTGATGTCCCGTAATTGTCCAGCTGTCAAAATCCAGATGTGAGATGAGAGTTGTTAGAAGAGTTGATGCACACACTCTCACCTACAATTATTAGTATCCGCTCACACCAGTAAACTTTGCAATAGTCTAATTACAGTCACAGTTCAATGAAAACAGAGCATACAGAAATGTAGACCACATTTCCATCTGTTTTATGAGACACAGGAAGGCACCAAGACCAGTGTCCACATGAATGCAGTGTTTATATTAGTGAATAAATCCTTTGCGTTCATGTAGCACCCAATCACACACTCATGAAACCGTACAACCTCAATATATTACTGTTCACGTACTTTTTTGTTTGTTTAACTTGCACCTCATGTCCTGTATCCGTCCATCTAAACTACAGCAGTTATTTGTTGATGTACTTTTCTCTTTAGTACAAATCAGCTGAGTCTGTCTTGGCCCTCCTTCTTTCTTTTCATCAGGCATGAGTTTGACTCGGAGCAGATCCCCGACCTGACCAAAGATGTTTACATCCAGGATATCCACTGCGTTGGTTCGTTGTGTAAGCTCTACTTCAGAGAACTGCCCAACCCCCTGCTTACCTACCAGCTGTATGAGAAATTCTCGGTAAGCCCTGGAAAAAGCCAGCTTTCCTCATACACTGACTCCTCACTCTGATGTGTGAATACAAGTCTTGATTGTGCTTACAGATGTCCCAGAGGGACACTGATTAGGTGTGAAATGACAGTTTTGATTACAAAATTGTGCTTATGTCTAAAAGTAACATTTTTTAGATTTATCTTGTAGGAATTCCTTAAATTTATCTTAGCTATGAGTCACTGACACTTATAAAATAATAGCATTGCACTTGACACACCCTGTCATTGCAAGCACAGCAAACCACTCTCTGTGTGACTTGGAATGAAAACCTTCTCCGAGCGCACCAGAGATATCCCAGAGGATGAAGTAAATGTTTGCTGGTTGTTATGGCAGCTGGGGGGGTGGAGGAGGTTGTCTCTGCAGACTGATGTCCCCGCTGTGGTTAACATAGCGGTATAATCCTGTGACGGCAAATGAATGAGCTTTGGTGTTGATGCACTGATACATCCTACTATTTATCTTCCTCATCTCTCGTCTCTGTTTTGACTCTGAAGGAGGCTGTTTCAGCAGCAACGGACGAAGAACGACTCATTAAAATCCATGATGTCATCCAGCAGCTTCCTCCGCCGCATTACAGGTCAGTGTAGTGGCACACTGCCCCCCTTTGGCAGGCTTAGGAACTGCAGTTGTACATGTTTGTGTTAAAAAAGGGGGTTTGTAGCTGCACACAGTGGAATCGTTTAACAGGTCCCAGCTGACCTTTACTTTGGTGATGATGAAATGAATTTTCTGTCCTTTGTGGAAGCATATAAATACAAATTTCCAAGTGACATTCCACTGGGATTTGAGCTCATATAGTGAAATATTGATGCTCTGAAGAAGTAACGCTATCAGGGTCATTAGTCTGCACATCACTAGTGGGAGCCAATTAAATCTGAATAAATGAATACTTGATTTCAAGGACCCTGGAGTTCCTTATGAGACACCTTTCCCGCCTGGCAGCGTTCAGCTACATCACTAACATGCACAGCAAGAACCTAGCCATCGTCTGGGCCCCCAATCTGCTGAGGTGAGATACCATCCTGCTCTATAGAATGTTTTTCTATTAGTCATTGTGGTAAATGCAATGCAAATCATTATTGTCTTGATTGACTGTAGAATTTTCTTTGCATCCTGTTAATACTCATTTTCAGGGATTCATATCTCATCGCAAGATAATTCTAATGATCTGAGTATATGTTTTTAGGTTTCCGTGGGGTCTTTTATACAGCTGGTATTAGATATTTTTAAGATTTAAATTATGATGATAATGGGGCTTGTGCATCAGAAAGTACCTGCTTTAAAGGAGACTCAGGGGAAGAATGGGAGCACATACACAACGTCAAATGCTGGAAGCACAATTTAAATTGATATACAGAGATGATGTAATTTTAAATCCAACCACTTAAATGTAACCAAGTGGACTCCTCACAGAATTTGCAGATGTTTTAACAGTTAATTCTACTATTAACTCAAATTTATCTTCTTCCCAAACCCTTCTTCTATGGTTGTCTCAGGTCAAAACAGATTGAATCTGCATGCTTCAGTGGCACAGCAGCCTTCATGGAAGTCAGAATCCAGTCAGTGGTGGTGGAGTTCATCCTCAACCACGTGGATGTCCTCTTTAGCACTAAACTCAGCACGCTAATACGAGAGGGAGCAGGTACCTACAGACATCAGATAGACAAGAGTCCTGCACAAATGCTCTTTCCATTACACACTGCTTCTTTTATATCACTATGCATTGCTGTACTTCTCTTGCTTCCACATCACCAGGTCACAACTCATTGTCACGGCCCAAGTCGCTGCTGGTTTCATCGCCTTCCACTAAACTTCTTAGTCTGGAGGAGGCCCAGGCCAGGACTCAGGCTCAGATCAATTCTCCTGTCACTGAAGACAGCAAGTACATTGAGGTGGGCGAAGGTCCAGCTGCTTTGCAGGGCAAATTCCATACAGTCATCGAGTTTCCCACCGAGAGGTTTGTTAACTCCTCTTGTGATTATTATAAAATGTTAATTAACACACAGACAGATTGTACTGTTGCATAAAATATGCATTTTAATGTTAGTTGGACTTGCTGGAATGTGCCACCCTCTGCTGGTTACTGGTAAGACTGCATGCATACTTAGGTTGGTTTCCAGACGCTCTCCAGATTCAAACTTTGGCAAAAAGTGAATATTTTACACACAGAGTTTAAACCTGATTATTTTGTATCTCCAAAGATCCATTACTTAGATTTCTACATGAGTTAACTGAACAAATTGTCTGTTTGCCATGATTTTTTCAATCATAGGAAGAGACCTCCTATTAAATCCAAGAAGTCTCCTGTGGGTAGTTGGCGTTCATTCTTCAATCTGGGCAAGTCTTCCTCCATGTCTAAGCGTAAGCTGCACCGCAATCCCAGTGAACCTAATGAACTGAAAGCTATGGCTCTTGCTGGTGAGTCTTTCCTTCACAGTTTCAGTTGTGCAGTGAGAAGGACTCTGTGACAAAAAAATGTTGACTACTGACTCATCATGTTTCAGGAGGCAGAGGAGACACAGCAACATTAAGATCAGCCAAAAGTGAGGAGTCGCTGAGTTCCCTGCACAATGTGGAAGGTAATTATTTTGGTCTTCCAACTTTACTTGGACTCACATAGGTCCTGTTAAGATTAATTGTTTCTGATTATATTTTGCCTTTTTTTTTTTTTCTTCAGGAGAGTCCAAGGTGTACCGTCCTCGGAGACCGCGTTCCAGCAGCGACGCCCTGTCAGCCTCCTTTAATGGTGAGCTTCTGGACAGCCGGCAGCACTGCAACTCCTACGACAACCTGGATGCCACAGAGGACAGCGATGGAGACGATGGGCCCATCTGTGTGCCTGCTCTCATCTCACCTCCCCGCTCAGCAGGGGAGGATGTGGACCTCAGCCCACCAGACATTGGCATGGCCTCCTTGGACTTTGACCCCATGTCTTTCCAGTGCAGTCTCCCAGACACTGCCTATGCCTTCCCCCTAGATGACTCACCAGCTGGGGCAGAGGGCTCCACATTAAAGAGGAGCCCCGGCAGCGTGTGTGGCAAAACCAATGGCTCTGACCTCATCTCTGCCTCTTTCCTGGGCAGCTTGACCTCCCACTTGTCATCCACAGACTTCAGCCTGGCTGTTGGAGAAAATACAGAGAGCAAGAAAATGACGACTTCCTATTCTTACACTGATAAACCCACACAGGCTGTGTCACCTATTAAATGTGGAAAGGCTACCAGTTTGACACCTTTTGCCACTTCAGAGCTTTTCTCTACGGAGATGTCTGACAAGAATACAGCTGGACAGGCTGTCCCTCCACAGCCATTATCTCCTCCTTTAATACCCAAGGACAGCCTTCCCCTGATGGGCAGTGTGCTGTTGAGGGTAGCGGAGCCGACACTAAGTGAAGCGTTCCAAATGGAGCTGCACACAAAGCTGGCAGCCTTTGACAGTGTGGACAGTCGAGATGTGAAGGGAGAGGACAGCATACAGCAGGCACCAGCTGCCAGCAGCCAAGACCATCAAGGTAAGCAGCAGAGAGTGACTTTTCTTAGGTGTAGCTTTTGGCATGTTTCTAAACAATCTAATTGTTAACTCTAGAAATACCCTTGTGTAGGCTTAAAAAAGATTTCATTGTTCTTTCTATACAGTTCATGAGCTTAACTTTTCCCCTCTTTCCCACTCCTAAAGCACCTTAAAACATGCTTGCCTGCCGTCACTTCCTTACTTCACCTATTGCTCACTTTCATATTCATTCTTCATGTATAGATTCCTTGTGTTTTTGTGTCCCTGCTAGGACTCATAGGTCTGGACTCTTCAAAGGACCTCGCCCCTCGTTCCCTCAAATCTACAGCTCCCACTTCTGCCCCTCCTCCTCCCCCACCTAAAAATGCTGCCCGCATGTTGGCTTTGGCCCTTACTGAGTCTGCCCAGCAGGTCTCCATCCAGTCCCAGTCCTCTGAGCCACCAACACCAGGGTCCCCTCTTCAGTCACAGGAGGTCTCTAACATCCAGGACTTGCCACATCCACTGGTCCCATATTCCTCCAAAGAGGGAACTGGACGAGGATATTCCCCGCCACCGAACAGCACTTCTCCAACTGTTACCACAGCCTCATCTTATCCTACCACTTCCAGTCCTCCAGTCAAACTAGGATTAACCAGCGCAGTTACCAAGCCATCAGACAGCACCAAGTCCATGACAAGTCTACAGTTAGACACGGAGTCCTTCCCACCAGAGACTCCTCTTTACAAGTCCTCCCCAATCTCCAGTTCAACCAGTCTGACTTTTCCAACCAGGAAAAGTCCAGAGATACAGCAACCTGTTGCCACACAGGTCCCACTCTGTAGCAGCTCTTCCAGCACCACTCCAGCCACCAGCACCACTCCAGCCACCACCCCCCCCAGTGGAAACTGTAAAGATACTGGAGTCTTTTCACAGCCTGTCACTGAGGTAAGTGTCAAATGCTATTAAATTCATGTAGCATAAGCAACATTTGTGAAAATACACTTACTCACTCTTTGTCTGACAACTAGATGAGACGATTGATGTAAAATGATGAGACTGTTGCATAAAGAGTCGAAACATCAAGGATACCACTTGATACTTTGATATTGTTTAAATTATTTTCTGTAATGTTTTAGAGCCTTTAAATGTGATGTTGATTTGTATTTTATTAGTCCTCTTAACTCTCAAAGGTTTTTAATATTTTCTGCTTTCTTGTACCTTAAAACCAATAAAACCCAAATATGCCTTAAAGACCCTCTCCACTCACATGCAGGCATATATTAATACTCTGCTATGAAAAACATATTGTCTGACACACTCTTGGCATACGCAAACTCGGCGGTCGCCTAGGGCGCCACTCGCTGGAGGGGGCGCAGTTTCAAGCCCTCAAAAAAAACGTTGCTTGCAAATATCATCAGTCATGGGTTTTTGAGCTCGTTTTCTGTGTAGTTACTTATTTGGACTTTTCTCCCTGTATGAACGTTCATGATTCACTCCACAATAAAGTGAAACGCGATAGTTTGTCCTTTTACGGCCGGGATCCGTCCACAGCTCCGTTTCCTCAGTTACTGCACCCACAGTGTGCTGCCCTTCCCTCCCCCGCCCGCACAGAGACACACACGCAGACCTTCACCTGACAGAGCGATAGAGTGACAATGTCCAGGAATAAATGGAGAAAATATGGACAAATATATTAAAGAGTGGGGGAAAGAGAGAAGGAGACCTCAAAGGATCCAACCTCAAAGACATTCTGCAGACTTATCAGGTGTGAAATATGAGCTCATTATGCAGATTTAATACAGACTATCAACAGACCTGATGGAGAACAGTTATTCAAAGCTTCTATGTCTATCGTGAGATCTGAAAACAATGATCATAATGTCGCACAAACACAGAACTAAACAGTAGAGAATCAAATAAGGATAAAATATAAAATAATTATCACAATATACATAAGGTGCAAGATTGCTGATGGGCATGTAAGTAGTTGCCGTGGTGATTACAGGGCACCAATTCAGTAAAGCCTTGAAAAAAGTATAGAAAGAGGTCCGGTCTGTCACCCTTACTGTAAATTCCAAGATCTATAAATATTTATTAGATGCAGCCTCATGGATCCACCCATCACAGCCACTTTACCGGTGAATAAACTGCATGCAACAATACTATAGAAAACAAAGATATTGGAAATCTGCAGCTGTAAATGTTTGGTCCTCTGTTGGAAGCAAAGTAGGATGATGAGTCTGGTTTTCATCAAAACGGATCTTTGGCAGACGTTTCTGAGCAGTAGGCATGGAATCTGTACCAGGCTCCATTAAGAAAAATGGCTGATTTTAGCAAACACTAATGCAAGAGATGTTATATAAGAGATTTTTACTTTGGATAAGTACAAAATACTTAGATGCTGACTCCCGCTGGCAGTAGGTGTCGCAAAATAAGTTTCTTAGCAAAACCCTGTGACTTTTGCATAAAGTTGAGAAAAGACTCCTATCTTTTATATATGTATATGTATATATGTGTGTATATATATATATATATATATCAAGGAATACTTTGAAAGAAAAGATCACCCTCTAATTGGTGATATTTATTCTTTTTGCTCTAAAGACAGTCTGTGTGTTCTGTTATAGTCATAAGGAGGAGGTTATGTCAAACATAAAGGTATAATGTATACAGATACAGCCTACACTGCAGATGTGTCTGGAGAACAGGTGAGATGAGACTGTACTAGTTTACGATTGTACATTATTACACTTGACATACTTTATGCACAATAAAAGTGAGCAAAAAGCCAATAAAATAATTTATCAAAATACCCATTAAAGAAGGCTCTCTCGGAGTAACAAACATCCCATGTCTCTGGACACTCATGAAGTTCCATGAGTGTCACACATTTTAATACCAGCTCCCTGCTGTCTGCTAATTATCTGAAATCTAGATATCAGATATTTTTTCTCTTCTCATCATTAGTGGACCTACCGTGCACAATAATACACTGCATAGCATGACTGTCTGTCACAGCAGTAGTACTAGTGAGGCATTCAGGGACAGTACATAATGTAGGTCATCTGTAAATATAGTTCAGTTCATTTAAGTTTTTTACATTTTAATCTGTAATTTCTAACTGTTAAATTGTTGTATTTCATCTGATGCAAAAATAAGGAGAAAAACAACATCATACCAACCTTACAAATCAATTATTGGCCTAACTGATTGGTATTGGGCATTTAAAAAACTCATTTCAGTCAACCACTTGTTAGGAAAGCACTTAACATGTTTACTTTCCTTATTAAACAAGAGTCTATTTTGTTGTTTTTCTCAGGTCAAACCAGAAGAGACTGTACTGTCCAACATTCTTCCAAATCCATCAGAACAGCTGCCTCCGACAGCTCAAAAGCCCAAAAAGCAGGCTGTCTCAATGCCCCAACATCTAACACAAACTCAGCAGCAGAACCAACCTCAGACCCAGCCTCAGCAGCAGTCTCATCAGCCACCTCAGTCTCACATGCAGTCTCACACAGTCCAACCCCAACCTCTGATGCTCTCAAAGGCCAGTGCAAGAGTGGCCCCCACCTCTGTTGAACCTGTTGAAAAGCCTTGGGAGGCCATTAAGCCGGTACAGCCCTGTACAGAGTCTGCAAAGCACCATGACTCGTACACACCCAAACCTCCTGCCCCTCCTGTCCGCACCATTGAGAGCAAACTGGCCACCGCAGCACTCAGCCAAAGTGAAGCCTCCTATCAAATGCTAAGTGAGGGCTCTGAACCTGGCCATCTGGAGGATACTTTGCCTCACCATCCACTTTCTCCTCGTAAATCTTCCATGCACCAGCCAGCCTACCTGTACCATGCTAAAGGAGAGCCAGTTTTAATAGAACCTCCAGGAGCTGCATACTACCATCAGAGGCCTGTCCCTGTGGTTCCACAGTCCATACCACACCACTATCGGCCAGACAGCGTCCCCCCACACCTCTCATTCGTGTCCAAGTCTGAGCCTCAGATACCTTACAGTGCCAGAGTAGACAACAGATACAGCACTTTAGGCCCAAGGTCCTACCACCACTCCATAAAGTCCAGAGGAAACCCCCGGAGTGTATACATGTCTCCAGGTCCAGGGCATCAGGGTTACAGTCACGATAGGACCCATGGCTATCCTACCATCCGTAGAGTACACTCACTCCATGTCCCTTCCACTATTCGCTCAGTGCCAATCCAAAGGACTGAAGTTCCCCCTGATGATGACTTGTTCTTCTACCACAGGCCTATGTATCAGTGCAAAGCCT
Source organism: Ctenopoma kingsleyae (assembly GCA_032353495.1). NCBI lineage: Eukaryota > Metazoa > Chordata > Actinopteri > Anabantiformes > Anabantidae > Ctenopoma > Ctenopoma kingsleyae. Next base: position 2,208,792 of record JAUBNQ010000006.1, read on the forward strand.
ACCAGCAGCCCCCACAGCAGCCCCCACAGCAGTCCTCTCAAGCTGACTATCATGTCACTCAGCTGCAACCCTACTTTGAGAATGGACGGGTTCAGTATCGCTATAGTCCATACTCTGGTTCAAGCCCTTTGGAGGCACCTTACTATGATATTGACCCTTATGGATCCATCCGAGTTCGGCACTTCCACACTTATGGCAGCCGAGATTCAGGAGTGATTGCTGGTCGATCTGGTGGAAAGGGGACTGGCTACCATTACCTTGCTCGCCATGTTCTCCCACCCGGGAAAGAACACAGCTTTGTGAGCAGGGATATGCCACCCAGCCATGGGTCAAAGGAAGCTGCTGCTTACCTCGCTTGGGACTCCGAGGAATTGGAAAGGCTCCGCATGCACTCCATCCGCAGGGAGAGCAGGGCCAGGCAGAAAATTAAAGGCCCCATTCTCTCTCAATATGACAATGTTGGCTTGTTTGCACCAGCAGATATATCGGGCTATGAAACCCTACACCTGCGCAGTAAATCTGACCCAGGTAAAGCAGTGCTGATAGCAGCTGAGGGCAAAGATGGGCGTTACCTCCCCAGACACATGGTATCAGACCCTGACGTCCTAATGTACATGGAGACTGACAGGCATGTCCAGGGCAGTGTAGTGAGTGACAAGTCGGACGGACTTGCGAAGCAAAGCAGTTCCAAAAAATGCCAATCCTCACACTCCCTTCCCACTACTCTTAGCCACAGTCTCTCCCATCAGCAGGAGAGCGGCCGAAGCGAGGCCAAGTATGAGACTGGAGATGACAAGGTGGGTGGAGACAGCAGCAGGTCTAAACACTGGCAGCAGGAGTATCCCAACAAGAGGAACTTTCAACCAAGGTACGAGTGTCCTGATTCTGAGCACCATCAGAATAAAGTGAAAACATCAAGCGGCTATCATTGTACAGACGAGCAGCCATCAGCTCCCAGGGAACCACTCACCCGCTCCAAACCAGAGCGATCACACAGTGTCCGAGAGCAGCAGCACTACAGCCAGGGCAAACCTGACCCGGACAGAGACTACTCATATCAGAAACAGAGCACTAAAACGGTGCAGTCCCACTACGATAACTTGGACGATTACCACCCAGTACCTCAGCCCCAGGCCCCTGTTCAAAAACGTGGAAGCTCGGGCTCTTATCCCACCCCAGGATTCACAGTGAGCCACAGCAACAGAGCGTACTCAACAGCACTGGGCCAGGGAGCCTTTATTCAGACTGACCTCGCCATGCAGAGGCCAGAGACAGAGATACGTACAGAATGAAGCATTTAAGTGGGCAACGTGTGAAATTATCTTTAGCTGTGTTGAAGAGAGACTCTATTGTGCTACAGTTGAGCAGCCTCTGCAGGACAGTGGACTGTCATATCACCAATATTTTTGCTCCTCTGTATTTTTAATGAATCGTAAAGAAAATTGTTAGACTTTTTACATAAAGTCCTGAATGTACCTGAAATTATTGTCCAAGAGGTCATATTATTGTTATTGACTGAGGCAGTACCCAGTCATGTATATGGTTAAAGAGGTAAGGTACTTTTCACAGGAACCACAAAAATGTAAAAAAAAACAAACAATATATATATATATGCTATATATATATATGTGTGTGTGTATATGTATGTATATATGTGTGTGTATATATATGCATTTCTCAGTACGTCTGTAATAGTACATAAATCCATCATATC
>JAUBNQ010000006.1:2232853-2256418 GCA_032353495.1 Ctenopoma kingsleyae
TGTTTTTTCTTGTTCTTTATTCTGTGAGTGTAGTTGCTCCCTTTTCCACATTCACTGCCTTTTGCACCAGGACTCAGTTTTAGTATTGACCCCTGTGCTTTTCCTGATGTGACATCAAAATATATTCAGTCAAAAATATCTACTCCTGATATAACAGACATTCACGGTGTGTCCCAAATCCCTCTCTGATACAGCCACCAGAAAAATGAGCCATTTCATCGTGGAACTGCTAGTAGAAAGTAGTTTACCTGTTTCTTTCCATTGGGAATATTTGAGGACACTAAACAGGACATACTGTATATGCATAAATAAAAGTATCACATAATGAAACAGGCTTTTACAGTGAGTCCCTCAGTTTAAACAAAACAGTCTTGTACAATATTGAATGGTAACCTAACGTAACAATGTATTGTATTGCAGTGTATAATATCATACATGTTTCAGGAATCAGACAAAATGCAAAATGATAAACATAATTCTCCATAGTCAGATTAAATCTGCTTGCAGGAATCATTAGTATGCTGTATACTGTTGTGTTTGATTGCTTTTAATCAGAGGTTCTGCAGAGCTGGCGGGTCCAGTTTGACAGTCCCATCTCTACAGTGCTGTTGTTCCCTCTGAGCTGCCAGACTGAACTCAGCCAGCCCAGTGGAGCTAAAAGTATGTTACTGCGCTGTCACTGTTTGACTCCTCTTCATTTCTGCTGTGTGAACCTCCAGTGGACCTCAGCAATGTCACTTTACTTTTTCAGGTATGAAAATAGAAGGCTTCAACCTTCTGGTGACCAGTACTATTGAGATGGCAGTCGTCTACAGGTCAGACTTTAGTTAGACTTGGTCTTTATTGGTTTTAAGGCAGAGCGGTGTTTTATCTGTGTGTCTTTGCTATTTCAGAGACGTCCAGGAGCGTGGTTTGTCTCACTCCACGTGCCTCTCAGAGAGTGATCAGTGGGATGCAGTGCTCTGTGCTCTAGTCATTGACCTGGACTTTGATGGGCAGAAGGAAGTGCTGTTGGGAACGTATGGGCAGGTCAGAGCTTCTCTTTCCCACTCACTGATAAAGCTGCATTTGTGGGGAACGACACTATTTGCAGCCGTGGTTGAATATGAATCTGTTACACTGGTAATTATTTCTGTCAGAGGAACAGTTTATGTGGGATCGAGATGCCTGTGTTCACCCAGTACAACAGTGTGAGTCAGTGTGTTTTTAATCATTTGTTAGACAACACTGAAACTCTGTGACTTGGTAGTAGGAAACATTTAATTTTGATTATGGTCTTTTCTTCTGGATATGTTGACATTAAGAAAATATAGAATAATAAAAGCCTTATTCTTGTACAGTGAAGTAAATAAGTTTAGTTAAATGGCATGTGAAGTAACAGGCCAACACTCAGGCGTGATGTGGTGAGGTTCAGTGTTACCTCTCTTCCCTGCAGGAACTCCTGTGTTACAAATTCCACCCAGCAGGCAGTGGATCAGAAAGCCAGTTTGAGCTGCAGTGGAGGCGGAGCTTCAAGAGTCCTTTGCTGTCTATCATCTATTTAGACTTGACTGGAGATGGTTTGAGAGAGCTGGCTGTCCTCACGCTAAAGGGACTGCATATCTTACAGGTATGCAACAGGAAGGCGTGACCCTGAGAGTGTCACCTGCTTCACTGCTTCAGCGTTGTTGTTACGCATTAACGTTAGCAGCTCATGTGATTCACGTGTAAAAACATTGTCTCCAACTGAAAAAAAGGTATTACGACCGGAAAGGTGAACTGAAACAAGTATCAAGGAATTACCCCCTCTACTGGCCACCAGCAACAGTTGCAGCAGAATTGATAGAACTGATTTTACAGGCACTTTAGCTTGTCTCCTTTCTTCCCTTGATCAATAACTTCCATTCATCACAAAAGCCTGTGAACTGGAAGAGATCCAACACAAAGGTCTAGTAAGAACATAATGACCAAGTACTTCAATAAGGTGCTTCATCACTGGCTTTTCTCCATTTAAATGAGTGTTTTTCCACCTTTGTTCGATACGTCCCCTAAAATCATTCTCCATCATTTACTCAGCTTTGTGTATTCAAAGGCAGCACAGCACAACACAACTGCTGTATCACATCTAAAGCATCTCTCAGAGCTGATGTTTTCCTAACTAATGAATCCAGATGTCCTCACACGGGGTCTCACATACTGTTCGTCTCACTCTTCATCGTGTCCCTTCATTCTTCTCTGTCTTTTCAGCACAGCCTTACCAGCACTGCTGATTTGGTCCTGGAGCGGCTCGCCCAGAGGGTGTTGGCACTGACAGCGGGCTCTGAGCTAGAGTCAGCCAAATCTCAAGATACTGAAGAGGAAGGTGCTCCAACTAAGAAAGAAGAGTGTTCAGCCCAGACGCTTTCAAATTAAGCAAAGCAGTGTCTTTAGTTTAAACGTGTGAGTTTAAGTTCAGTGGTTGATACTGAAGCGTCTGACTTATTTAAAGGTGCAGTGTTTTCTCAGGGGAATGACTTCCTGATGAGTTGGGTGAGATGATGAGCTGTAGCAGTGCAGTGTACAGTAAATGCACATATTAAATGACACATTTGTGTTGACTGTGTATTGCCTGTGTTCTTTTCCTTTCTACTATTGGAGCAGGATTCTCTTACTACTTTCTAATTCATTTTTATTTAATCTCTCTAATACTATAATGTAACAATGGTGTTGATGTACTTTATTGATCCCCATGAAAAGAATTGTTGCTGGACAGCTGATGGTGCTACTGTGGGGTTTCAGTGTCTGGTCCAAGGACACCTCAACATGTGGCCAGGAGGAAGTGGAGGCCGAACCACTGACGCCGCGGTTCATGGACTACTGCTCACTGACCACGGTTTAGGATAGTGACACCTGTTACTATAACCTTCCAGAATCAGGTGGAACTACACAAACAGATCATAACACGTTTGGTGTTTTGATTATTATTGATTAATGTGCTGATTATTTTCTCAGTTTATTCTAAAATGTCAGGAAACAGTGATAAATGGCTGCGTCAGCCCCTGAAGTGACATTTTCAAATGTCCTTTTTGTGATACTATATTTGTTACAAATAAAAATAAATAGATTTTAGGGCTGAACATGAGACCAGACATTTATTACAAGGCTCACACAGGTCTGATCATTTTACCTGAGGTGTTCTGAGAGGAAGTAAAGGACAAAATCAAGAACTAAACAAAGTACATTGAAATAAACTATGAAAGTGTTCAAAAAGTGTGAGATGTGTTTGGTGGCAGTGAAATGAAGAGGGAAAACGCAGTGGCTGCCGCACATTGGATGGATCTGTGCTGTACTGGCCTCGTCTTTTGGCCGGTCCGTGGCACTGTAGTCCTCTCAAACTCGATTTCTCCCCTCTTTCATTACAAAGGCAACAATAACAACAGCTGCACTTATCTCACAGAGGACTTAACAGAGAAGTGGCGTGAAGATGACATAAGAAAGCTCCTTTCACTCCCCCCACCCCCCACCCCCCCTCCGGCGTCTTTTCCCCGCGAAGCTGTTGCACTTGTTTTAATGGCAGATCTGTTGTCAGCCTGTTTTATTTCAAGGCGCGGGGTCGGTTTTTTTTGCGCGTCAACAATCAAAGATCACGCTGCTGGAGCGACGCGGTAAATGAGCGCGTTTCACTCAATTGGATTTTATATTTAGCTCCGTGAGCGACGCGGCAGCGGGAAGAGGAGACCCCGATCCCGGTGCTGTCTGACATTTTGATCCTTTTGAGACCGTTTCGAGCCCCCAAAACTTGTCGTTCATATCGCGCTGCGCGTTATCGGGCTATGTGGTGGTGAGGGCGCTGTGCGTGTGAGGGGGGGAATAGCGCAATTTTTATCTACAGCTCCGAGGGCAAAAGGATGATGATGGCCGGTGGTGGCGGAGCAGCCATGGACCATAACGGGATATACTCAAATCCTAACCTCCACAGCCTGCAGCAGCCCCACATGGACGCTGATAACGCGGACTCCCGCAAACGACCGCTGGAAACTCCGGCGGAGGAGGCCGGCTGTACCAAGCGCACCAACACTGGAGGTAAGACATACACAACAAGAAGCAGCTCATCCACCGCTTCTCCCCCACATTAAATCAGTTACACAAGCATTTGCATGCTCTGGTGCAAGTGTTACCAGCAAAAACAGCGTTGGATTTAGTTATCATCCCGCCGAACGCAGAGAGACCACATGCAGCATAGGAGCAGATTTGGACGCACATTAGTCTCTAGAATGTGCAGCACCTGTGCACTTGGCACTTGGAAACAGCGACTGTGTTTATGGCTGTTACTTCATAAGCTGCATAGCTCAACAGAGAGAGCAGGCAGCAAGACCTGAGTGACTGGTCTCCTCAGCTTAGCTCAACTTTGAATTCGAACCCAGTCACCTCCGAGCTCCACATCTGGAGGTGCGCTGAGGTCCTGACATTAAGTAGAAGAGTGGTCATTTGTGTTAGTCTTTAATATCACAAAGGAGAAGGCTCTCAGCAGTCCTCATTTTATCAGTGATGTGGCTGTGCTTTCTCACAGGGCTTCCCTGCTGCCTGATGTGCACAAGCCAAAGATAAATCTGCGTTTTCCTGAGCAGCACTATGCAAAGAGGCCCTGGCATGTAAAGTGTTCACATCCTGTCGGTCAGTGGTGAAGTCAGACATCTTGCTGCATGCATCCTGAATGACTCACCTGTAAAGACCAATCCAGTACCTGTCCCACTGAAATATAGACTTTAGCAGGCTTAAAACCCTGAGTAGAAGATGGGCAGTGGCTGAAAAGGGAACTGACTGATTTGTGAACACTGACAACAAACGAAAAAGAGAAAGAGAACTCAGGTGTTACTGTAGGTGTAGTGTCAGTGATCTGCCATACATCGATGAGATTTAGATTTGACAAATTGCATTTTAAGTACATGTTTTGAGGAGAGCTAAGCAGGAACACCAACAAGTGAAAATCCTACAATCCTGCACAAGCAGTGGGCCACACACTCATCACTTCTGGCAGTCCAGATTCCTATCAGACTCAAGTTATTTACAGGTCGTTGGCGGAGCCAAATCTCTGCATCTGTTTGCTATTTTTGTCTTCATGTTTGCCATTCCAGCTTTTAGAAGATCTTCCCTGTTAGCACACTGTGTGATAAATTTACAGTTGTGAAATACTAGTATGCTAATTAAAGACACCTTAGGTGGTCAGGCAGAGCTGGGTGCTGTAGCAGTTGTCTAATTAAGACCGTTTTCAAGAAGAAAGTGGTTGGTTCCCATCTATACTTGCATGAAACATAAACAGAACAGTGGGGGGGGGGGGTGGCGTAGAAACACTGCAGCGCCATTTTAGCAAATTGATCATGGTTTATTTCTGTGGAGGAGAGATGGTGGTGTCCAATAAAACAAGAAGGTGTGTGTGCGTGTGTGTGTGCGTGTGCACTTGCTTTATTAGTCACCAGTAAGATGTTGAGGTGCTGCCGTGAGGATGATGGCTGATTCAGTTTGCCAGCTACTGTACATCTTATTTCAGCTTGTGATTGTTATGGTCTGCACAGCTCATGGGGACCACTTTTTCAAGAACCTAATGTTAATTAGATGCCCAGAGAGAATAAGCAGTTTCTTCACCATATGTTACTGAAATGTGTCTGTCTTTGTGCCTGTCATTCCACGATAACAGCATTATATCCTGTTTCTAACAGCATTAGTGCGTTTTTGCTGCACCTCACAGTTGTTATTTCAGCAAGGCACATGCAGCCCCCTTATGTCCTCCATTAGCACCCCTAAAACCACAGAACCACAGAAATCACATGATGTTCCTGCTTCTAGGAGAGCTTTCACCACTCCCGCCTGATATCAAGGTGGCATGAATGGTTAGATGCTGTGAAATTACATCTTCTAAAATGTACTGACAGCTCCAACATTTTACGGCTCTCAGTTCGATTATGGTGTTGCACCATCCTTTTCCCCACAGTGACTCCACCTCCTTTTAAGGCATCTTGCTCTGACTCCCATGTTTAAAATCAAGAGCCTCACAGATAACATTGTGGTGATGTAAATACAGTATTTGAAGATGTCAGTGTCTAACTTTTTTTCACAAGCAAAAATATTCCTAGTTGCTTTTTAAACAAATTAATATCTACAGAACAAGAGAAAACAAGGAGCAAATCCCATTTGTAAGAATTAATATTTACTCATATTTTGTGAATTTTACCAAAGTGATGATGAATATGTGTAATTTATATTGCAAATTATATTCACATATTTTGTGAGCAGTGCATTTATTACCACCACAATGACACAGCATGGTCAGGACTGAAAACTAATTAGTAGGGTTTTGATTTTTAACATAAACACTCTTAGAATCTTGGTGTGTGCTTAGCCACAAAATGCTGACCTGAAAGTGTCAAAGGGGAATATAACTACTGCGTTATTTCTCTACAAGTTTACAAGTCAACTGGTTTTAGAATCTCTGGTGTATGCAGATATGAAATGTAGCTGTACATGTATAACTTGAGCTGAACAGTTGAGCCATACCCAGTAAATACATGGTCACTCGTGTCAAGTAGTGATATAGGACTGTCCCAGTTCATGTTGTCTATGATAATCTCGTCTCATGTTAGGTGTTCTGTCATATTTTCAATATTGCAATAATGACAGCATACAGTGTGATGACATGGATGCATATGTGCTGTAACGTGGGTATCTCACACAGAACAAGCGTGCTGAAATGATGCCAAACTATTTACAAGGAGGGATTCAGGTGAATGATAAAGTATGAACCACACATACTGCTGTGAAGGAGATTCAAATTTTTAATGACTTTGTAGGGTTTTTTTTTGGCATTTGACGATGTCCAGGTTTATTGTTTCCACTGATAGATTGGATTTATATACTGTATGTATGTACTGTATGTGACTTATGGCGAAACACATATTGATGAATTGTAATATTGACATATCATTATTTATATTGTTACCTCAAAAATAATGTAAAATATTATGACGTAGTTTGAAGTCTTTGTTTGTATAATGGAATTCTACATGCTCTATAGTCCTGTTACTCTCTAATATGACTGTAAATGCATTTAATAAAAATAATGATGTACGTTTAAGAGATTGTGTTCTAAAACAATTCACATTTCAGTTGAGTGAGTTAGTTTAACATTCTGACAGTAAGTATCTAGAAGGGTAGATCTTTGAGGCTGATTGAGCTCAAGAACAGCAACTCCTTGTGTTTGTTCATGTGAAATGCACATTTAGATCAACTGCGATGACTCCTACACAAAGTAGTTGTTGCATTTATCTTGTCACCTTGTGCTTTATGTAATGTGTTTTTAGCATCGCCTCCTATTTCACGTGATCTACATGCATTGAGTGTAACGTGGCAGACCCACAGCCTGTTTGGCAATAGTGGTAGACAGGCTGACAATCCTTGGCCTCCCCTGTAATCACCAACCCTTTGACTACGGCTGATATTGATCACGTTATTCCTACAGAACTGATCATTAACGTGACTGGCAGTTACAACAAAGAGAAGAAAGCTTGTGCTCCCAGAGAGCTGAGCCACTCATTGTGCATTAAGAGCTGTGGACACTGAATGGGGGGAAATTACTCTTCTTTTATCAGCATTGCCCTCTCTCTTCAGAATGAACGTCTTTCATTTATTTCTCTTTCTAATTATCCACACTCTGAGCCATGTTGCTAGCGAGCACGTGCCTTCCAAAAGGTTATGTGGCTGAGGGATTAGGTATGATCTCGTAATGTTGTTAATGGAAAGGTTGGCACAGGAATGTGAGCTGTGTTTTTTTTTTAGTTATTTATTTATTTTTTTAAATTTTTTTGGTGGGAAGGACACAGGTGCCCTTGCAGAGTGATGTGACGTGAGCGGACTGTGAATTTGCCAGGTGGCAGCGAAAGAGAGAATGAGAGGGAGCGATAGAAATGAAGACAGAGCAAAGCGGAGAGGAAAGGAGAGATAGATAGACCATGAGAGGGAGTGGAGTCTACAGGGAGGCTGTGTCTATATACTAAAGCATCTCTCAGTGAATGAGACTGGTAGAATTTTCTGGAAGGTGTTCATTCCAAAACCAAATGGACCACAGTGTTAGGGTTTTATTTGTGGATGAAAGTAATCAGCAGCCAGGCAAAAAAAAATCAGTTCCTTTTTTTACAGTTTCCATGAAAAGAACCACTAAATGAAGCTGGACCCCCCGCGTCCACACACAGACACTACCGCACATGCGTAGCAGTTTTTACACGCATTCAGTCACTAAAGATACCTCTCGGTTTAAGATTTATAGGCGTAGTGATTGGCTTCATCACCCCCCTCCACCATTCTGCGGCACTGCCATTTGCAATGGTTGATGAGCCCCTCCGCCCTCTCAAACATGGCCGTCTAAGGGATTGGGGGTGGGGGAAAAGAGGAAAGGAGGGTGGGTGGCGTAAGGCACGCTGTCTCTGATCACTCCTCCTCCGCCTCCTTCCTCATCTGCTTATGTTATCCATACACCTCTTCAGACACTGTTGAAGGTCACTCTACATGCTTCCCCATTCACCGCTGAAGCCCGCTCCCTCAACCACTTCACCTTTGTCACTTTCCACTGAAAAAAGTGAGTGAATGGACTGCCATACTTTATAGTGCTGCGTCAAAAGAGGCGGAGTAGGGGAGAAAATTCCATTTTTTGGGACCGGCATCGGGAGGTGGGGGACATGACGTGCTGGAGGGAGGAGGCCACCCATTGGCCGAGCGAGGTGTCAGTTCTGCGTGCTGCTGCAGACGGACAGGCTACTCGATGAATATGGATGAGAGCAGTGAAAAGGGTGATGCGGCAGGGAAGACCCCCCCCTTCAAACCAATGCAGGCTTGAACAATGCGTGCCGTCTTTCACTGAAAACACTGAGAGCCTGCATTAGCATTTTCTCAGACAATTGAGGCTCTGGCCAGCTGCAGGCATGGCTCGGATGCTGCGGTGAAATCTCTTTTTCTGCACCCACTGATGAATTAGACCTCGGTGAAAAAGGTCGACTGGCTGCATTCCTCAACACTACCATTGCACCTATGCCTAGGCTAATGTTAAGATCCCCTTTAGAGATTGTGCCCCGGCATTGATGGCGATCTGACAGAGGACTTGAGAAGCAGCAGATCTCAGAATGGGTAAGCCTCAAACTCTTTTTGTTTGACTTGTTGAATTTATCCATCATGTTAGACTATGTGCCGTTTCATAGACGCTCATTTGTCCATTATCGTTAATTTCTGTTCCAACGTCCTTGCTGCCTGTCAGTAGCAGGTTAGTCCATTGAAATGCAGAATGGGTACTTGGAGGGGTAGTGAGAAGGAGGGAGGACGGTCACAAGGCATTTCCTTCTGACCCACCCCCCTTGAGTGACTTAACTAAACACATTTGGCTCAGCGTCCGTGTCGCTCCTCCAAGCCATCCTTCCAGTATTGGAAGCAGGGGTTTGAGCTAACACCCCACTGGCTCAGCTTCTCAATATACCCCACTGCTCCCGTTCCCTGGCGGATTGCAGCAACAGATTGCCATGTTTACTCTACCACATGACGCCATTGAAACCTGTTACTGTGATCTCAGACACTAGGACAGAATTAATTATTGAGTAATGACAGCAAACGTGGCTGTGAGGGTGATGGAGGGAATCTTAGTGGCTTCCTGCCCTGCTGGGTTTACTCTGGTTGAAGATGAGCAGAAAGTTACGCAGTGGGTTTGGGCTTGTCTGTCAACAACAGGTTTTTGGATGTTTGGATCCTGCAATCAGCATCATGCAAATGAAATTATTCGCGTGGCTATAGTATCAGATATCTTGTGATGGGAGCAAGGGCTCAAAAGCTTTGTTGCGACCGTGTCAGTCATGCATGATCTTTATTTTTTCACCAAGGTCATTTTATTATTATTCGTTGTGAGAAAAGCAGAGAGCAGACTGCACTATAACATGAAAATCCAAAGATCAGACAATGCCCAAAGAAGATTGGAGCTGGTTATGTGATGTCTGTGTAAAGGTTTCCCTCCTATAGCTTTTGTTAGGACGTTCTCAGGAATGTGACAAATTGACCAACAGCTGACAGATTTACTAGCTTTTGACTGAGTAAATTTTGCGCTTTCACATAAATGTGGTTATAATATGTTCTGGGATTTGGAATGGTCTCCACAAGCACAGCTAATTAATCTAAATCAAAAGTGAAATTCCAATAACAGTCATGTCATTGTCTGTATATTTGTCAGAGCCATTGGTTATGGGTGAAAACAAGCCGGTGTCGGAAAGGAACATGAGGGGCATATTAATGCAATAAGGAGAAGAGCTAACATGTTGGCTGTGAAATTCCTTAATGTCACAGTGCCATGTTCATTCACATCTGACTCTAATGAGTGCATTACTGAGGCAACAGGTTGGTCTCAGTGCAAAGACGGTCCACCTCCATCCACCCGTCTTGCCTCCCTGTCATGCCAGTCAGTCCCCTACCCCCCCGCCCCCATATTCGATACCCACCACAAAACATAGGATGCAGCAACATGGAGACAGATTCTCTGCCTTTGACATCCACAGTCGAAAACGTATCATAGCACACTTGAAAACCTATAAAAAATCTCACCGTACGGAGATGGACAGTGCCTCTTTACATCGCTGCCCGCTACAGTGACGTCACCCTTGAGGCAGCTGAAAAGGACTGAACATGACGTCATTGCATCGAAATCAGCACGCAGAGGAGATTGTTTGTATCAGTGCTTCAGTATAAGAAGTATGCAACTGTTTCAGATGTTTTACCATATCGTCAGTGATAAATTATTTTTAATTCATTGGGGGAATTCACAGCCGCTCCATCACAATAAATACAATATTTTTAAGTCTTGTTGGCAGGTTCTTTGATTATATACAGGTCCAAGCTCAGTATGTGGTTGATTGCTTCACTAGATTAGAGCACTCAGTGTGATCAGGGTTTTCTTGGACAGATACTTCACCCACTTTGCCTCTGATTAATTCTTAATTAGCATGGTAGGGAAAGGAACTTTGCTAGCTGAAAGTGAGCGACACGCTTTCCTGCAGATTCTTCAAACTGACGTGCTGTCAATCACTGACTGCTTTCAAGCCACTGTAAGCCACCGAAGCCCCTTCCAAAATGGAGGAGATTTAGACCATCTTGGCAGTATACCCTTTGAACAAATCTGTGGGATTGGTTCCCATATGTTCTTCTTACGTCTGTTAATTACGAAGGATCACGCTGTATTGGCATTCATGAACTGTGTGGATAATGATTTCATTTGTTTGCAGTGAGTTCTCTGTGTGTGACTTTGTTTTTCAGAAACTACAGGAGACGCATAACAGACTGAGTGAACTGTTAATTCTATATTCTTTTCACTCATATGTGAAGCGTGATTTGTAACATTGGTCTTGGCTTTGTATTTAGTCACAGGTTGCTAAAACTCCTTGCAAACAGTTAAAATTAGACCTGTGCAAACTGGAAACGAGGTCATCATTTACTCCACAAGAAATCTGGGACAGGACACAGAACATGTCACCAATCTCCAGTAAAATGTGAATGTACTGAAAGCAACAAAGAACTACTTTCTTTTCACCAGAGGAACACAGACACCTGATTATGTTATTGCCTTTACGCCATATATTATATTTTGAAATACTTTATTGAGCCAATGGGGAAATTGTTGTTGAAGACACTTTGACATGTGGCCAGGAGGATCTGGAAATCGAACCACTAACCATGCAGTTTGTGGACCTGCTCTACCGCCTGAGCCACAGTCAATGCTGTGTATTCACGTAATGAGATTTTGCATGTGCAGAGTTGGGGGGTTTAGATATCAGTATGGTGTATAATGTGCAGAGCTACTTTACAAGATGTGACCCTTTCCCACTTTGTGTGTCTCTATTCCAGAGGAGGGTGAGTACTTCCTGAAGGTGCTGATCCCCAGCTATGCAGCCGGCTCTATAATTGGCAAGGGCGGCCAGACCATCGTACAACTGCAGAAAGAGACGGGTGCCACCATTAAGCTGTCCAAATCCAAAGACTTCTACCCAGGTAAGAATAAACACCGAGTAATTAAAATCGATGAGCATAAACGCTTGGATATAAATGAGAGGAGTCATCGAAGGAGTGATGCTTTGGTGCAAGATGGCGTCTGATATTTCCTATTCATTTGCCTTCCCATGAATAATTGCATTAGATTCTAAACACACACCAGTCATAAAAACACTTTATTTTTTATTCTTATGTCCTTGAGGGACTAAATGTCCATGTAGATTCTTTCAGATGCTGCATTCAACACTGCGGGCAATTTCACTTGCAATTAGTTTGCTTGGCTAGCAGGTTGCAAGGTTCCTTTTTTATTTTTAACCGCTCATGGTTCCATGTGAGTGTGAAACAAGAACCATCTCACTTTTCTGGAAATATTGCACAGGGCTGCCATTTTATTCCCACCAAAATAAGAGCACTAATTCTGTGATTCAGAGGACGCGTAGCATACGTCAAAAGCATTAATTGTGCTGGAGAGTTTCACTCAAAATGGCAAAAGGAGCAGGATGCTTGTGTAGCTTGAGCTCCGCTGGAGGTCAAAGCTGAACCATCTTATCCTCTAAACACAAATGTGTGAGTTGTAGAGAAGTCTGGGTGTTTGTCCTTCATGCCTCAGAGGAGGCTTCAACCTGCTGAAAAATAACAGGTGCTGAGCGTCTTGCTGCTTATTAGGTCCAGATGTTTTCTGTGATAACTGATGTAAGCAAATAATCCCTGTGTAGTAGTATACTTTTTTACTGTAAATATATTTAGAACATATTAATGCCTCTTTGGATAGGAAATATGTAACAGTGAACATGACCTGAAATATAAGTAGCACAGAGTGTGCATGTGAGAAATACTAGAGATACTACTACAGTTCTTAAATTATAGGGTTCACAGTCAGTTCTCTGATTGCCTTAAGCAATGACCACAATAAATAGGAAAAATAGAGAAAATTGTTCCCAGGAAGAAAGCTTTCTATCATAACCACTACTTTTATTATTATATGCCCTGTAACCTGTATAGTATCAGCTTTTGAGAGATAATTTTTAAGTACAAAATAAAATATTATGCAAGAGACATGCACTTTGTGGTTTGAATTTGCCCTGTTCTGTCAGAAGTTGTGTATATGATATACTGGACTGAGTGAACTGTGGCAGGAAATTACTGAGCATTTGGGGAGAGGGAAAAGAAGGATGTTCTAGCAAACATTTGTACTGTTTCTTCCACTCATGTTTCTGCCACGATCAAAGGGCGCATGTTCAGAAGGCACTGCCTGAAATGCTTCACACACGAAGCCAGCTCTGTTTGAGGGAATGAATTATGGCTACTTCACTGGCAAGGGAACAAATAAAAGAAGTGATATATATCTTTATTTCTCTCTTTGGAATGTGAATGTGTTCATAGGCCACCACCTGCTCTGCCCATCCCCCTACTCATTATCGTGATGAGTGAGAAGAGGAGTTCAGGGAGCGGGTGCTGGCAAGGATTTGATTGGGCAGTTGTTCTGGCCCACACAAGTAAAATGAAACTGCTACTGTACCCTGCACAATGACTGAGAGTGCCACTTTCTGAGAAGTCAATAGAGACTAAACCTTGCTGTTTTAAGTATAATCAGCTTGCTGAAGCTTTTAAGAGAAACATATAGGTAGAAATAAAAAAAAAATCTGTCCTGAATATTTTGGGGAAGCAGTTCAGCGTGTCAAGTTTTATAGCTCCACCTGTTTTACTTTCTTTCAGTGTTGAATCAGGTGCGAAGGGGGGTAACGTAATATGCTAATACCATTACAAACAGTTCACGCCCTCACCTCGCATCCTACGGCGGCCTGAGCACCCTCCGACTACAGCACAATTGTGCACTAGAGAAATCAAGGGACAGCAACCGATGCAGCCATTTTCTTCTGCAACCCCCCCTTCTCAGGCTGAGACTCCCACCCACCTCCCAGCTCCCATCCGGAAGATATGAAACTGTGAATTCAAAGGTCTTGATGGCAACTGTACAACTGGGCCCTGCTGTGGTGGACTGAGATGAGCGGAGATAGTGAAGGGCGTGGATGATGCATGATTGTATGTGAGCGAGGGGATGGGGGCCCCAGAAATAGCTTGTTTCAATCTCTCTCTGTGGACACAACCCCTCTCCCAGCTGTACTCAAGCTGCTCCAACACACATCAAGTTTCCTCTTTCCTCCTCCCCACTCACTGTTTCTCTCAGATTTGGTTACTGGTAGTTGGGAGACTTCAGGCCAGATAGCATTACATCATGCTTCTCCTAAAATTTAGTTTGCATGCTTTCCTCCTAACACATTGGTGCTGACTGTTTTGTTATTTGGTTTGACCCCATCTGAACCGTTGCATGGTTGAATTACTTGAGCCCCCATAAATGTAGCATGCTATGCATTCACCCACGCGTGCAGTGCCTTCACCACATACACACACCTACTCACACCTACTTACACACATCCGCATATTTAAGCAGCTGCGGAGAGAGTCCTGGGAGTTCACGATTTCAACATAAACTTAGAAACAAATCTTTTGCTTTGTACAGCTGGCCTCCAGCCCAATACATGTATTGAGTTACTTTGCACAGCACGAATAGATGAGGTCGTTGTGATGTCATAGAAATAGTGGTGGAGTATGTTTTCCATTACCTGATCATAAAACTCTCAATCACAATGTGTGGCCTCATATTGAAAAACACCACAGCTCTGTAGAGTCTGAGCTGAGTTACAGTATTTCTTTCAAAAAGTAACTACAGCAAAATGACACTGTCCTACTTTAGCTCTATGTGCAGCTTAAACTCAGGATCGCATCAGTCTAGAATGATGTCATGAGCAGGGATCGCAGCCTTTTTCTTCTCTGGTTCGTATCTGTGTCTCCTGTGAGCAACAACTGCTCCTGGTGACCACAGTGTTTACTCTGTAATATACAAAAATACTCTCAGTGGTCAGTTTGTTCAGAACACAAAACTATTGCAGCATAATACAGCAGTCCTACAATAAATCCTCCTTCATGAAGGTAAAAATATTCAAGCTGCTTCAGAGTCATGTTGATTCAGGTGTATGAGCATTTTGGTTGGTGGTTTTGTTGAATTTTGTTCCTACATTGTGTTTCTATTAATTTGACCAGCCTATTAATATCAACGTGACTAGGCTGAATAAACAGTTAAATCAGCAATTCTCTAAAGTAAGCAGTAAGTGTACCTAATAAACTGACCGCTAAGTGTATTGTTCTGCTTCATGGTGCTAATGTTTTGTTAAAAAACAAAGAGAACAAGCCTCTGTGTTTGCCTGATATGCAGGAACATTATTAGATTATCATTCTAATACACAGCAACCAAACAGCTGCAGCAGTTTTGTGATTGGGAGATGTCCACTGAAATTGGGACACTTTTAAATGCATCACGATTTTTTTTTATATAAATTTTACTTGTCGTGAGAAGCATTACTCAGCCAGTGAAAAGAGGTGAATAATCTCTTTAGTGACTCTAGAGGGGGAGTATTCCGAAGTCTGACTGTAGTATAAAATAACTTATACTACAGTATAAAATATAGCATAAAGCAGCCATTTGTACATTATTAATGATAACAATGCTCTGTTTTCTAGTGAATAATGAGAAAATAATGTATGTATGTAATAATGCATGCAATGTCCCAACTGATACGAAGTACGTCATATAAAGTTCTCACATGCTTCTTTTTTGTCTCTGGAGCCAGAGACACTAAACTCCAGCATTTGTATTAATCTTACTAGTTTTGTGCAGCTTGTCCACTTATGTTGTACACCATGTGGCGTGTTTATGTGGCCTAAATCATCAGCACACACAAAAACTTTCAGTTTCTAAAGATTGTCATTTGTCAACAACTCTGGAATCATGGCACGTTCTTCATCCACACGTAACACATATATACAGACACAACCATAAAGTGGTTAAAAGCTAAAATGATGTGTAGTTTTGTAGTTCACATCTTGCTTCTTCACAGCTCTCACTTTTGTCTTACATTTGACAAATTTGATGTATGTGTCTGATACATACTTGTCTTGTGGCAGGTAGAAATTTGTTAAAAAAGTGTGGTGATATTCTGTGTTTTTCAAACTATTAGCAAATATAAACAATTAAAAACACATTATTGATCACTGTTGCACGGATAGCATGTTACTTCATTAACCATGAACGTGGGCAATGTAATTTATTTTGAGTCCTGCATACTCAGTAGGGCACATGTATATTAATCCACAGCTGAAAATAGTGCCCAGCAAATGCAGTATTTAATCCTGTGGGAGTAATGTTTGCTAAAAACTACTGGGTAATTACTGAGCTTTTTAATAGTGTGTCTCTTTTTATAAGCATATAGGTCTTACGCAGGAACCAGCGGGCCTGAGAGTCATAGAGAGCAAAGTCATAAATCAGTTTGTTAATGCATTGTTGGTCCTTCTGTGAGATTTGTTGACAGAACAATATAGACAATCACCAACCTTACTCTTTAACACACTTAAAATGACTAAAGTGTGTTAACTTCAAACAGCTGCAGTCTGCTCTGATCAGTGTGAGGCTGCATTTAGGGTCGGTATTCCTTCTAATGGTAAAATCCCTCATGTATTTTAATGTGACACGGATGTCAGCTCCTGCTTTACCACAACCTACATTACTAAATGATGCTACCTAGTACTCCAGTGTATCCTGTTTCTGTCTTAAAGCATAGAACATATTAGAACCAGCTACATGAAGCAAAGCAGTCTGTAATTTAATGGCCTATTTCTCTGGACTAAATGCCAGAAATGGATTAAAAGAAGTATGGTGTGTTTTCTGTCTTTTATCAAATACAGCCACTGTGATTGTTCAGGAACGTCTGGTTAGGGTGTGGTGTTATGTGAACGTTTTTCAAGACATTTATCGGCTATAAAGGCACAGTAAAAGATCCCCGCTTTTAAATCAGTGTTTACATTTCGGAATAGCATGCCATATGGCGACCACGTGATATGACGCTGTGGGAATTCCAACCGAAACATTCCAGCTCAATTTGTAGTGTGAAAAATTACTTTAAAATCTGCTTATACATGGATGACGAAAATAATTATGGGTGATACTTTAAGTGTGGCTTGCTAACAATCTGAATAGATGAGTGTTTGGACAGAGGAACATTCTAATTACAGGAAAGCTAAAGTAACAAGGCAGAGGTGTTAAATCCGTCTTACTTCAGCATTGAGATGGAAGACCTGAGAGTCATCGGCCTCTCGAGGAAAGCTGAAGGCTGAGATGTGTGCTCTCTTGGGCACTGACACATTTCTCTCCTCTCCTGCCAGGGAGAGGATGAGCTAACTCTTACTGCAACTCAAAGCCCAGAGTTTTCATTCTGAAATCCATCATCCAGAGAGAGACATATGGCAAAATGTGATGCAAGCAATTTAGGAAGTGAAACAAGTGGTGAATAAGATTCTAAAATTCATAGTTTCATGTCCTCTCCTTGATGACAAAGCTGGGGTCATTTGTCATGGTCCCTGGTTTAGAATAGGCTGTCCTACTGACCTGGGAGCTGTACTGTCACTCTCTGTAGGTGCAAAGATGTTTAACTTTACACTACAGTATGAAGCAAAGTAAATGGATCTCCTCACCCAGTGATGAAAGTTGAAAAGCGATGAAAAAGCTGTGATTATTCAAGACAATGTGTCTTCTAAGGACACGTTGCATCACTCAAGATGACCTAGTTTATAATTTGTTGCATCTGAGTAGGCCAGGAAAAGAGCTTGCTTGCAGTTAGTACAAATAGGGTGAAATTAAGGTGAAATTGCTGTCTGCTTTTTTAATTTTGCCCAAATATTACTTCTGGTTTTTGTCATTTTTAGCACCCATTGTTTATCTTTTTTTTTCCAAATACATTTCTTATGTCCACTCCTTCTAGTGCCCTGAGGGCTCCATACGTGTGTTTAAAATAATCAATTGTAGTCATCATTTTGCAATGTTAGTGGTAATATTCTATGATGAATGCATGTGCCAACATACAAATCCACAACAGTGCCGGTACTCACAGGCTTCAGTCTACCACTTTGTCACTTCAGGAATGACAGGCAGGTGCAGCGCAGTAACACCAAGAGGCACCAACTGTGCTTCACTCTGAAGCTCTTAAGAGATATCATTTATAGCCTGTTTGTCTTTCCGTAGGATTTGTAGTTTGGTTTATTTTGGTCACACAAGGGCCTGCATCTCCAGTTGTTTTATTTAAAGGTGTTTCTGTATTATGTAGTGGTGTAGGTCTATTAATGAGAACCTAAAGAAACTGAGAACATTAGGTCAGTTGCAGGTCATATACTTGTTTCCCCATTTTGCCTAATTGGACTTTTGTGCTGCTTTTGCTGATATGCTTGAACTGACCTATTGACCATTTAAATCTATTATTAGACATGTCTATGGCAGGAGGCCAATTCAGTCCGACTTTGACTAATTTCTCTGAAATTTGCTTTTTCTAAGTGCTGATAAATGACCAGAGGACACTAGTGTGTGTGTGTGTGTGTGTATGTACGTGTGTGTGTCACCCAGTCGTGTAATTTGAGATTCAACATGGAAATGCTAATGATAAAGTAGAGCAACGCTGCTCAGACACAACATCACCTTATTAGTGGGTCTTTCCCAATTACAAATTCTCCCTAATCAATGGCGAATAGTAACAGTTTCCTCTCACTAATAATCTACCTTTATCTACCAGATTTGTCTTCTGTTAGGGAATATAGGAAATTTGGGATACAGGACAGAAAATGTTATAGAAAGCAAGGCAGGAAGGTTGATACAAAAGAGAGAGTGTTTTAAAAGTCTTGCAAGCAAGTACAAAGGACTCGCTGTTGCATCACCTGTTTCCACTGCTCGACCCCTTTACCATGGCAACGGAATGCTGGTTTGGCCGGTCAAATGTGGGTGTAGGAAGAAGCCTAGAGGAGGAACAAGTGAGTGTTTAGTCTATTAGGGGGACAGGCTCAGCATTACAGCGCTGAAAGAGTTACATCATTGAAAAGCAATCCTCCCCCCTGTGGTTCACTATCCAAGCACGGTTCTTTCTTTCAGCTGTTTCTCTGTTAATTGTGTAAACGGAAGTAGCGAGGAATAGCTTAGCAATTGTTTCTCTTTGTACAACGTCAAGGAGGATTTTTTTTATTGTGAAGACATCCTAATATAAGCCTGTTGTAAATCTCTCAAATCTGCTCGCCAAGTACAGACCAAGTGTACGTTAGAGTAACTCTTCCTCCCCTTTCATTACAGGAACAACAGAACGTGTCTGTCTGATACAGGGTACAGTCGAAGCCCTCAATGGTGTCCACAACTTCATTGCGGAGAAAGTCCGTGAGATGCCCCAGAGTGCCCAGAAACCTGAACCAGTCAGCATACTGCAGCCACAGACCACTGTCAATCCCGACCGTGTCAAACAGGTGAGAGACCGTGTAGCTGATAGTTGATGGGCCATGAGGGTGTACACTGTTTGGTAGGAATAGTTCACTTCCAGGACACTTTGTTTATTAGTTTGCTGTCTTATTTGTTCTCTGAGCTGTGACCCACAGTCTGGTAGGGTCAGGAAAATGTGAGGGTATGTGGTTATTTTTACCTACAGTCTTTCATAGCTAGACAGAGCCATGTGGCAGCTGCAGCCTAAACCCCTGGGATTAACAAATCGCTGAGTAAAGCGGGGGCTGGTGTAGTACTCTGACTCAGTGAGAGATGTCCCTCTTTCTGTTGACCGTTTATGCTTTTAAATCTGAAACTGTCTCTTCTTACCTTTTGTTACTACTTTAATCTCTCTATTTCTCTGCAGGCCAAACTGATTGTGCCCAATAGCACAGCCGGGCTGATCATTGGCAAGGGTGGAGCCACAGTCAAAGCAGTGATGGAGCAGTCAGGGGCTTGGGTGCAGCTCTCGCAGAAGCCAGAGGGAATCAACCTGCAGGAGCGAGTGGTCACCATCAGTGGGGAGCCTGAACAGAACCGCAAGGCTGTGGAAATCATAGTGCAGAAAATCCAGGAGGACCCTCAGAGCAGCAGCTGCCTCAACATCAGCTATTCCAACGTCTCAGGCCCAGTGGCCAACTCCAACCCCACCGGCTCCCCCTACGCTAATACAGCCGAGGTGTTGCCCAACGCAGCCGCAGCAGCTGCCACTGCCTCCAGCCTTCTGGGTCAGGCCGGCTTGACAGGAATGGGGGCCTTCCCTGCTGCCATGTCCAGCTTCTCTGGCAATGATCTGCTGGCCATCACCTCAGCTCTCAACACACTGGCCAGCTATGGCTACAACACCAACACCCTCGGCCTGGGCCTCAACCCTGCAGCTGCTTCTGGGGTCCTTGCTGCAGTAGCAGCTAGTGCTAACCCAGCTGCTGCTGCTGCGGCTAACCTGCTGGCCTCCTATGCTAGTGATGCCTCCAGCAGTGCTGGCCACCCTGCTACAGGGCTCGGTGGGTTCTCCCTGGGTTCTCTAGCAGCTGCTACAGGGGCTTCCAATGGTTACCTAAATGCTTCATCCCCACTGATGGCCTCCTCCCTATTGGCAACAGAGAAGCTGGCGGATGGGGCAAAGGACGTGGTTGAGATTGCAGTTCCAGAGAATCTGGTGGGTGCCATTTTGGGGAAAGGAGGGAAAACGCTGGTAGAGTATCAGGAGCTAACAGGAGCCCGCATCCAGATCTCCAAAAAGGGAGAGTTCATTCCTGGTACTCGGAACCGTAAAGTTACCATAACAGGGTCGCCAGCCGCTACGCAAGCAGCGCAGTATCTGATCAGCCAGCGGATCACTTATGAGCAGGGCGTGCGTGCCACCAACCCACAAAAAGTGGGCTAAAAGGAAACGAAGAGGAAAGAAGGAAAGGATGAAGACAGAGTTAGAAGGGAATCGAGAGGATCATGATGAATAGAAAAAAGAAACGTCCAAATATCTGTTCAATATTTCAGTATCAAATGAGAGAATCACAAAGGAGGAGGTGGGGGAGACAACCAAGATAAGTGTGTGTGATATGTGAATGTGTTTTAAGGACTGACGTCCTGATGTTTTTTAAAAGTTTGTGTTGAGTCCTTTTGACGATGGTGATCACAGTAAGCTGAACTGGTCCACTGCCAAGCTGCAGATTCAAGGGTGATGCCGCAGGGTTTCACCTTCCTCCAAAACCTCATAGCTGTTTTAATTTACTTCTTTCTTTTTTTTTGTTGGCTTTTATTGGTTTTCATTTCAGTTGCAAACCTCAGCTCCCGGTGAGTTGAGCATGCAAGATGAAGTTCCAGCCAGCTAATAGAGCTGTTTTACAAACCTTGCTCTTTGGATACAATGCAGAAGGCATTGTTAACAGGGGAGAGGTTTTCTGACAAGCACCTGAAGTCATCTCAGTCTATGGGATTAGCAATCTGAGTATAATTTCTTTAAAGAAATCATACTGTATCTATTTTGACATATGTTGAATTCTGGCTCATATCATAATTGAGGTTTCTAAATTTGGGTATTTTATATTTTCATCCTTTATTTATTGACATGGTCTCATTCAAACACAAATAGATTATTTAAACCTGTGAATGCAGGTTGATCTGAATGTAAAAACAGTATTAGCCTATTGCTATTTTTTATTTACAGGGATCAAATATTGTGTTGCAGTGAAAGAAATGTATAACTCAAACCCAGTCTGAACTTCACTATTGCTGTCTGCAAAGATAGTTCAGGGGTTAAATAATCAATGTGAGAGGACAGAGGAGACACACAGGAATGTATAAATATATTTTACATGAACACACATAGATAATGCTCCCACAAACGCACAAACACTGAAACATATTTGCATATTCAGTCACAGATACAAACACACAGAAATATGTTTTTTGTTTAACCCTTTCTTGGTGCTATAGGATTAGGTTTTTATCTCCTTTACCATGAAATCAGAATCTCTCTGGCGACTAATCGCTTCACTTTATTTAAAAAGAGCGGATGTGTCGTGCAGACATAAGTAGCCCATTGGATCTGACTCAGCCTCTCACTCAATGAAAAAAAAAAAGATTGATTTCAACATCTCACAATGAAAAATAAATCCAGTCTTAACTTGTCAAATACATCTTCATTCCCAATGCAGGTATTTTTTTTTTAAAGTTTCCAAAAATTGGCCATACTCTCGATTTTACCTGACATTATTATTGCCTTAGTCACACATTTGTAACTTCCAAGAATTAAATTGAAGCTCAGACGAACTTGAAGCAGTGTCTAACCAGTTCAGTTCGCAAAGGGAACAAAGCACTACAAAAGCATTTCGATGAGAAAAGCTGTATGAACCAATATCTGTGAACAAAGAAACTTATTGCCTTTACATTAAGGGTACCAAATATTCAAGAGACGTACACTAATGAAAGGGAAGTAGACTGACACTTGAAAAGAAGGTTTGGACTCACTTTTTTTTCTGTGAGCCATCCTTTCCAATTTGCATCAAGAGAAAAAAATGAAAAATAAAAAAATAAAATCTGAAGTCCATCGAGGCAGCCTGTTATCGTTCCCAAAACACGTTACCGCTCACTAACTTCGAGTGAAGCACGTAATAACACATAACAAATGTTTTGGCATCATTGTCTTTTATGGGCAATTGTTTGTCTAATGCAGGGAGGCTGATTGTCTAAAAGCACTCGAAGATTACCTTGGCTTCCTTCTGTGCTGCTATCCATGGTGTTCATCCTGAGTACACTGAGTCTCTGAAGACTGCACTGTGAGACATTAAGAACACAATGTAAAGTGTGTCTGTCCCCCGCTTGGGATGTGAGTATATTTTAATGTGCACATCTATGTCACATACACAAGACGTACCTATCCTGACAGAAGGGATATCACCACAAGAGCATTTATCCTCCAGCGTCTTGTGATGTTTCTGTTTACCAGTACCAATGCACTGCACTTAAATTAGCGGATGTTTTCTTATCAGAAATTATTCTCACCACTTTCTCCTGCACCGTATTCTCCTGTTCTATTCCCCCGATCTAAAGACATCCTTCAATTGTCCCCATCAACCCTAGCTCTATGATCAGCTTCCTGAATACACGGCTGTGAGGGTTGGTGCTGAGTAGCGTCCAAGAAAATCAGGACTACTCCCGTTTTTCTTTTTTAAATTGAACAAATCGCCTTTTTTGCATTATCATAATTCATGTTTGAAAGTTGAAACAACTCTGTGTCTAAACATTGCGCGTGGCGACTGCAGCCATGAGCCTTTCTTTCCTTTCATTACGTGTCTGGAAGGCTTCACAGTCATCCATTACTACAATCTGGCCACTAGTGAAGTCATAGCATAATTTAACCTATTACTGCCCAAGATTTTAGCAGATAATAAAATACAAGCACAAAACAAGGGGATGTTTTATCAATGCAACTGGACTGCTTGACTGCAGAGAGGTCTCCTCCAAACCTCTCTGATCAATACATTGTGCCAAATACTGTTTCTCTCTGCCCCTCATTAACTTTCCTCTTTCTCTCAACATTTTATTCCCCTGCATGTTGCCGCTTCTTGCCGTTCTGAAAGTCCCTCCTGTGTCCTAAACCTCTGTCTGTGCTTCTTCCTCCACTGTGCTCTCTCTCTCTC
>JAUBNQ010000006.1:2256518-2279105 GCA_032353495.1 Ctenopoma kingsleyae
TCTTGCCGTTCTGAAAGTCCCTCCTGTGTCCTAAACCTCTGTCTGTGCTTCTTCCTCCACTGTGCTCTCTCTCTCTCTCTCTCTCCCCCTCTTTCTCCTTACTCCTGTCTTGTCTTCACATGGGCGGGTGTGTCGGGTGTGCTGCTGGTAGGAGTTATGCACTATAGGTCATAAGGGTATGAAACTATTTTTCCTAGGATGTAGAGTTCACAAAATGCACAGAAAACACCTGCCTCCAAAACTGTGACACCCACAACCAGCAACGTTAGCTCAAAATATCAAACTCCCTCTATACGAAGAACAAGTAGGATTTACTACCGGGAACGATGGCCTTTTAAAGGAAGAGAAAGTGTTTTTGTTTGTTTTTTTTTCCAAAAGAAGGCAAATCTTGGTTGAGTAAATATTCATATGTCGGCTGAACAAACTGAGCTCAAACTTCAGCCTCTAAACTAAGCATAGTAAGGACAGAATGCATAAGTTAGTGAGAGTAAGGTGGAAACTTGTTTGTGACCTCAAGCCGAAACAATGACATCCTTTATGCATATCCTCTTATCTAAAAATGACTAGAATTCATTTCTGTGGAATACAATATGTCATGTCATATGATCTATATGTACTTTATTGTAGCTATTCTAGTTTGTAGTCCAAATGCAGTCCAGCGTTGTCGATACAATGTGAACTATGTTATATTCGTGTGGATGATGAGAGTGCCAACTAAGCCTGATTAAGATTAGCTTCGCGATTTGTTTGTGCATTACGATGACTCATCATCGGCCGGTGGTGTCCATATTTCTGTCATTGATGATTTAGTTTGACAGTAAGAAAATGTAAAGAATATTGGAAGCAATATAGTAGCATGTTGTCCTGTTTTGTGTTTTATGTCTGTTGTATGAACCTTTGAAATTACTAAGATTTTGAATGAATAGGTTTACATGTACTTTTTGTAAGTTATGAAAATGCTGCTATTTGATAAGTAAACTATACAAAATATTTTAGTTGAAAAGATGTCTGGTCTGTTGATTAGAAACATGCTCCACAAGGCTGGAGCATAAAATGGGGTGTATAGAATACTATACAGTATTGGTAAGATAGTAAAAGTAATAATAGACTCCATAGTACAACCTGTGCCAAACTAGACCTCTGCAGCTTCTGAAATTGTAGATGTGCGATCAAATGTTAGATATCAATAACTTGTTTAGAAGTGCTGATCAAGTGCCAATCAAACACTGTCTTTTAAGTTAAGAAAAGATAATCAAATACATTACTTAAGAAAACAAAGGACAAAGAACTTTTTTGTGCATTGTTTTATCCCATAGGTACATAGAGTAAGAGTTAAAGATTGTGATTTTTATGGATCCATGTTGTTTTACACTCCATGCATCCCTTGTGTGTTTGTTTGACCTGTGGCTTAAGTACTGCTGTTTTCTCACAAATGTCTCTATAGGCCAGCATGGACTAAGCATAACATGTTATAAGCATTCATAACATAGCCATTAACAATCAAAAATGTGTTTGTGGAGTTAGGTGTTATCTTTTTGCACGTCTTCTATTTGCATGGTATCAAAAAGTAAATTATGGAGGATTTAAAAAAAAAAACTTACAAAAATTTTGCGAGGCGTCTCGCGACATTCAAAGACATTAACACTGCATGCAGTCAAATGTAAAGCACTTGAGTTTACTCGCCTCATGTTTTAAAAAAAAAGAAAGTTTTTTTTATTATGTTGTGAGTTAGGAGGGAGCTCATTATTGTCATGTTGGCCCGAAAAAAAAAAAAGACACACACACACACACATACAGACACACACATCTCAGATCGAATTCTCATCAATCATCTCTCTACATCATCAGAGAAGATATTTAGATTCTTAGGTACGGTGGGGAGTATTACAAATGTGAAACAAGCAAACGTGAAAATGTTATTCAGTGCATTGGCTCCTTGTGTTTCCATTTTTTTATGATATCAGGCATGAATTTATTTTAACAGGTTGAACCTCATGTAACCTGACCCATAGTTTTGTTTTTTTTTTATGTCACAGCTTGAAAGCCCAGATCTAATCTATGAATGTACCCATTTGCTTTAAAAAAAAATTCTTTTAAATTTTTATTTGTTTTTGTAATATTTCTGTCGAATGTTATCGGTCTTTAATGTAAATTCAGGGCAGGAATGTCAAATACATGTAGAGTTAATATCTATGTCAATAACAGATTTCAGCTATAGTCAGGTAGGCCTCGCACGGCCACAGTCATGAACCAGATATGTTTGAACACAACTTCCGATTCGCTGTCAACATTATCTTGTTTGTTTGGTGTTGCATAAATGCACTTTACTGATCAGTGGGTCATACTGGGTGTGAAACGAAGCAAACCGTGTTGGCTTTCCACAGTTGAATTGAATGGAGTTTTTTTTTTTTTTCTTGTTTTGTTTTTTGCCATCGTTTGCTGTTGCTCTAATGTTGACTTTTATTTCTTTATTTCCCTGATCCTGTTGGGTCTCATGAATGATGGAAAAGGGCTGGAGTCTCAGACAAAACAAGAAAAGTAGCACCTGTTTCCCCACTCGAAGGCTTCTCCTTCACATTCCCTTCAGCTGAGATTTGCGTCAGTCACTGAGTGCTTTGTTTTTAACCAACCAGGAGCGATCTGTACATTTATGTCCATTTTTTTCCTCTTAAAATTACAAATTAGAAAACACTTTTCATTTCTTCAGGAAATTGCAAGGACTGGGGTGAAGGTAGCCTGCTGAGGGATGCGAGCTCTGGCTGCTGTAACAGTCAGATCTGAGAGACATAATCGGCACCAGCAAAATGAAGATTGCCTCTGCCCCCTGTCCCCACCCCCTCGACATAATGAAAATCAAAGGGGACACCTATAGAATGATATTTCTGTCTCATCTGTCGCATTTACTGCTTTGCATCTGAATGCCAAAATGAACTACAGTATCATTCCAGAAGTTGTCATGTTTGTTTTGAGTTTCACTCCAAATGTGTTGTGGACAGTTCATCCACCCCCACGGAGCTCTTTCACGAGAAGGCTAGGACTGGTTTTAATCGCTCAAAACCGGCTAAGGCTGCTTACTCCTCTCTTAAAACCTCTTCTACCTGAGTCTCACTCTCTCTGTCTCTCTCGGCCTACACACACGATATCACGATTTGTGTTTCCCCACACTGAGCACCTGCTACCGTGTCCGCCCTTTAAGCAGATTAAGGTATTTTCCGAGCCCTTTCGTCTGAGGAAATACAGGATTCTTGCCAACCAGACATGAGGCCATTATTATTTTATTTTTTAATTTGTACGCTTTTTTGTCTTTGACCCTCTGAACCTCCCATGAACTTAGTTGACCTTCTTCATCCCCAAGGAACTCATGTATGTGTTGGATTTTACACCACTTCTACTGTCAAACTCTGTGAGACTGTTTTATGGTTCTCTGGACAGTTCTGCAGGGTTGAACGCTTGCTTAAGTGTAAAACTGAAGAAAGCATGCCAGTACCTTGCAAACATTTTCATTGTCATTGTGAATTTTCTTTCGGGGTTTACCTCATTTAATCTCTGTTCTTTTCCATGTCAGAAAAAAAATGGACTGACAGCATAAGATCATATGTTCCAACTGAAGCAAAGTGATGTTTTTGTTGATTGGGTACATCTCTCTTTGCTATTAACGACAGCAGTTCTGTCTTTCATTTGTGATGAGGAGAATCTGTGAAAGTCCACAGTGTTAACTACCTAAAGGGCTTTCTAGGACAGCATTTGTATGTCTTTTAAAACCGAATGAGTCCTCTGAATATGTTAAGAAATTCGAGGAGAATGCCTTTGCGTGCCATTTTAAGGGGGAAAAAAAAGTGTGAAAGCTTTTTATGGCAAATATTTGTCAGCGAGAGTGCCAAATAATTCCATACTGAGCCAAAAGGCAAGCCAGCCTGCATTGCTAAATGTTAGATCACGGGAATGGTTACGTCCCATTCCCACTCCCCTTGAAAAACATCACCCTAATTGTACGATGTTTGAGCTCATGTTCCATTATTGTTATGCTGCCAGTCTGTTTTCTGCTTTTGTCAGAGAAACATCTCAGAAGCAGTATATTTTCTAAATGATACACTGTTGATTAGAAAAAAAAGACAACAGCTACTATGGTGAGGGAATGAGAGGATTTTCAAAGTGTCATTGTTTTTATTCTTAGTTGATTTGAACATTATTCATTAATAGATTTAACGGTAATGACTATTTAATGTAACTGTAGTACTGTGTTTGTAAAAGAAATTCAGTGAGTTGTGTTTTATGACTCGTGGACTACCAGTGAAGTCAGCATTTCAGTGTTAATAATTGAATTGTTTTTTAAAGATTATTTTTGCGACGGCAACAAAGAGTCATTATAAATGTTCATTTTAACATCACTTGTCTTGTGTTGCTTTTATTCTCCGACTTTGTCCCTATGCTCGCCGCCTCACCTGAGCAAAAGGCAGAGTGCTTATAAAAAATGGCAGCCAACACGTGGCGTGAATAGCAGTGATGATGGAGTGGTGAACGTGAGCACATATTAAACGTAGGAACAGTCACGATGTTTATGTGAACACAATATTCATTTAATGAGGATTTCAATTTAGATTCACAAATGATAAGGTGAAAAGCAGCACAAGTGTCATAGCTGCAGTACATGGATTTGATAGCTGGGTTTGTTTACTGGGGGAACAATTGATACTACATTTAGTACTTAATTATGTAGCTCAGCTTTCTTGCTTCAGAATAGCTGTGACTGTGGTTAGAGCCCATCTACAAACGCAAACATTTGTTTCATTTAGTTAAGCACCCAGTGTTTGTCTTCTCTGTGATCACACTTTGAACGTAGACGCTCAGGAGCACAATTAAAAAGACAGTGTGAATTTTGCAGGCTTCACTACTCACCGCTTCACTATTGTTAGGCTTCTGTGTACAGCACACCCACACAGGTGTTTTGAGTTATTTCTGCCAGGGTGGAGCTACATGCGAGGAGTTACCTGACGTGACTAATAAGACTAAAACGAGCTGGAAAGTGTCTGCACGCATCCTGAGAGCATGTCTAATGAGGTAACCTAAGTGGAAACACCTGTGTGTGTACATCATGGGTGGACTGACGCTTAGACTAAAGTCTACAATCATGCTGGTGGGTCTGTGAGGCTGTAATGTCAGTGTTGTCTAATTAGCACTAAACACAAGCTTGTCTGCACATTGCGGTACAGTAGTTTTATAAATGGATATCTTTATGTTAAAGTAATAAACAAACTAAAATTTGTAAACTCAGTACTCTAGTGCAAATACTTTCTGAAAGGAATACTATATTACTCCACTACATGTAGAACTACTGCTTCAAATTCAAGTAAAGTACTAACGTACAAAAATGGAAGAACTCCACTGAGAAAACTGTATTTTAAACACTGAATGTGATGCTGTTGTGAATATAAATGTACAAGACCAGTCAGGATTTCTTTGACAATCTCTTAAATGTGAAAATTATGGCAAAGAACATTTCTAGCAATTATTTAAAAATAAAGGTTAAAGGTATCTAGTGACTTGGTGTGGATCAAAACCAGCACAGCTGGTCAAGGTGGAGCTGCTGGATGAATATATCATGATTTATTAGCTGTTTATATTTTTAGAAGGATTTTCAACCACAAAATTAACAGCTGTAAGCTATAAAATAATGTAGTGTGTGGCATGAAAGTTAAATATTTTCCTTCAGTAAAGTCCAAGTACTGCAAAAGTGCACTTAAGTCCAGTACTTGAGTAAATGTATTTACTTTACTTGGCAGATGCTTTTATCCAAAGCAACTTACAAGGAGAAGAAACAAGCAATTACCATTCTGTTTCTGTAAATTATGAGTTACAACAAACTAAGAGCCCTGATAAGACCCAAACTCGTCAAAAAGAAAAACATGCTAGGAATTGTTAAGTTCTAGACAAAAGTTTTTTGTTTGTTTGTGTGTGTGTGTTTGTGTGTAAGACTCATTTGAAATACTTATTAAACAAGTGAGTTTTCAAATGTTTTTTAAAGATGGTGATAGTCTCAACTAGTCGGATGGAGCAGGGACAACAGAGGAAAGTAGACTTGACTGGGATCGGAGACCCCGTGAGGAGGGAATTTTCAGTCTCCTCTCATTAGCGGATCTAAAAGGTCGTGCAGGAGTGTAGCTTACTAATAATGTGTTGATATATGAGGGTGCACTTCCTATATCAATATTTAGTTACTTAACTAAACCAACTAATAGTTGTTGAGACATAACCACAAATGTCACAAACTCATAGTAACAATAACAGAAGTTACCAAATGAAAGTGTTATAGCTCCTTATAGCATGGTGATATACCACATTATTCAAAGCACTCCAACTCTGGGACTGATTATACCTTTTTTATTGTTTGATTAAATTGAATAAATTAGATTTCATATGAGAATTCTTGTAGCTGGTGTCAGAGAGCAACGTCTGTTACATTCACTGTGAGCTGATACTGAGATCATATCCACTGTTTTTTTCTAGAGAAAAGTGCAGTTTATATTCAACAACTGAATCAATATACAATAGTATATAGTATTTACAAAAACTGATGGGCTAAAAGAAAATACTCCAATAGCACTTGCACTCACAATCTGTGTCGTTCTAAAATCCTGGATACCACTCACTTTATATAAAACATTATATAAAACATGAACATTTAGTCACATCTGAGTATCCTCTTCTGATAAGAGCATAGTTGCAGTACTTTTTTTCCTCTTTACTGTAACTGCTCTGAGTTTCTGAAGCTCAGTGATAAAAAATGTTCATTGCATATTTGATTCAGATACCTTTGGAAAACCAATGAATTCCTTCCTGGATTCTTGTGGAATTCGGTGAAAGAGGCACAGCAGCAGATGGACTTGCCTGTTGAAAAGCTTGCACGCAGCTTGCATAACAGTTATCAAAATGATTAACTAACTTGCAAATATGCCCTGACAATTAGGCATATAACCACAGAAGGAAGTCAGCAGAAATATATCCCACCCTGAGGTCACTAGTAGTTGGGGAATTACATGTTGCCAGTTTGAATGTATGAAATCTTCTGTCTAATCCCTCCACAGTTGATCCCTCCTAATGCTACGCCATAACAAAACATGCTTGGAAGTCTCAATATCTTATTTAAAAAAACATATTTTCCAGCATGTGCCATAATCATTCTGTCCAGTTCAGTGCTTTTCGTTAAACACTATAGAACAAAAGCACCTTCTTAACACTGCAAAGGCAAGAAAAATCATCTTACATTGTCCACTGTGCTCGACAGAGTGAAATCATAACTGGACATTTTCTGCACATCTCAGCCCATCACATCTCCCTTCTACCTTGAATTATAGTGTAAAACCTTCAGCGCTATACATTTAAGGCACATTTGATTCCTGCTGTGAGATAAGGTAGCAATGGGGCTTGAATGATAAAATTGTGTTGTCAAGGTAACAGGTTTCTCTGAAGACTGCAAATATGTCATACTAGGGGATGCTCCTACAAAATATTTCAACCTGCAGCCTGTGTGGCTGCTGAACTACACAAACTCTGCATTTCCCTCCCTGAAAAGTCAGAGAGGTAATGACAGATGTAATATGGTTTGCATTCATAATTCAGAGATATTTAATAGCCAGTCTATCTTCATCGATATTATTGAAACTATTCACAGTAAATCTCATTTGCACAACCAAAATCGTAGCTGTCGGAAACCTTGAGGTGGCACAGTGATTTCTTTTTCAAATGATGAATGAGGAAAAAGGTGGGGACTGCTAGAGAATAGAAATACACTGAGGCACCCTTTAACATGGCTCCTGATGTAACCATGGATACCTCTATTTCATGGATGGAGTAATTTTAGCTGGAGTGGGATCTGAAGGATAGATATCACTGTTTCTGCAGTGTATATCATATATTATCACATCTTAAACACCAAGTTACACATATTCTGAAACACATGCATTCTGAATGTCTCACTGTTAATATCACATTTTTCATATGCAGTAGATGCAATGTATTGATCATTAGACATTCCTGAGTATAACACACTGCAAAGTAATTTACTGTCATATGGGATGTTTTGTTTGGAGGAACAATAGTGCAATGACAGAATCCAGGCAAATATCAGTGATGCAATGCCCATAACGTATATATTATTTAGTTGTTTTGCAGCTTATATGTGAGCCAGTTAAGAACATTCAGTTTGAGGTGGGGTCTAAATCATAATCATGATCCCTGTCACTTTAGAAACACATTCTCACACATTCTTTATGATTCTACATCACGTTTGGAGGGGCAGACACTAGAGAGATGAACATTACTGTACAAAGGAACAGTCAAGAATCGAGATGTATTTCATACACATGTTACCATTTTATTTATACAGCCTATTTCTGTGTGTGGTGAGAGAGCTGCATAGTAGTACTGAGTCTTATCAGTTGCAGAGAGAGCGTGTTTGCACTGTCAAGGCAACCGTGATAGTGGTGGCTGCGGGGGATTAAGAGGAAATGTAGCCACGATACAAAACAAAGCAGCAATGAGACAAACTCAGATAGTTTCTTGAAGTCCACAAGGGCCATGATATTCAGAAAACCAGCCCTGGCAACTCCATTTATATTTACTCAGCGCTGTCACCAACATCTGCTTTTAGTTTACCTGGTAATATTGTTTACAGGGTAATTTGTTTCTTAATTTTAGTGGGAAATGGTGTGTGTGTTTGTGTGTGTTTGTGTGTGTGTGGGGGGGGTGGGGACCTTTTGTGAACTGATTTATTTAAAAACAATTATCCATTAGAAACCTTGTCAGGTTTAAAATGATGTTTTGAAATTGAAAATGTAGCAGTGCACACAGAGAGATTAACAGTGACTTCAGCCTTGACAATTATATTTAGATAATTATAGACAGATTTACATTTCTGGACATGGCTTGTACCTAGAGAATTCGCATGGTGAATACAGAGAGCACTGCACTCTCTCAAATGCTCTCTGTCTCCACCTGCTGGGTTTGTTCCTCACTGACACAAACACGCACACACTGTCAGGTAAAAAGTCTGCATCAACAATCATATTTGAGTGGCTGTGGTAGGACTGTGGAAATAGCATGGTGAACAAACAGCTCTTCAACCCACATTCAAACCCATGCTGTGCCTGCTGAACCTGAGGGGAAGCTGTCCTGTAGCTGACCCTCCTGACCTGTGAAGAGCCGGATGATTAAAGCCAGCATTTTGTACTTGTTCCTGTATTCAAATGAATATTTTTCATGTCAGAATTTGGCTGATTCTGAGCAGACAGTAGCCCATACACTTCTGAATTCACCCTGATATCAGTAGTGACCTGGTTCCATTGGCAGCCAACATGTCCATGCAAAAACACTGATAAAAATCTAATCCAACCTAATACATTTCCTTGAATTTATGTTGAAAGTCTTCACTTTAATGACATCTCAAATGCACAGTGCCACTGTGTCACTGTACATCAAACGCTCCTGGTTGGTCATCCACGTTAATATTCAGCACATTAAACCTCTCGGCCTCCAGAGCAGCTGAATGGATGAACTGTGGCATTTGCCTCGACACTTCTGTCTCTCGGAATACTTCAGGCTCTTCTTCATCTGCAGAAACAAAAACTGCCTCCCTTGATGTGATTCTTGATCACTGGACTAAAAAAGAAAGTTCCCTTGGCAGTTTGGCACAATCCATTCTGAGTCAAGGCTAATCACAGCTTATATGATCCAATTATCAGAGAATAGGATTTTGTCAAAATAAATGAAAACACAATTCTCCCTTCTCATTAAGCTGTGTTGAATTATTCAGTGTGGTGCGCTATCATTTTTAAACACGCCCCAAATCCACTGGCAAATCTTCAGAGGGATTGTTAGAGTTTTTAACGGTGCTCCAGTTCCTCTGTAAAACTGCTATAAAATATACTTTTCCAAAGAAATCTTTGATTTATACATATGTTTATCACTCTAAGACAAAGACACTCAAGCATTTTTATGGTAAGCGCATAGAGAAAACACATACAGCTGCCACTAGCTTCAGTGCATTTTGGCATGAAGAGACTGCTACCAGCAGGACACCAAGGTTTGGATAAAAGTGACCACTGAGGACAACTTTTTTAATTGATTTGCAGTAACCCGTCCCTCTAAGGGGACAAGTGTTATGCCCCCACCTTAACAGTCACCAGATCCTCTCACTGTAAGGGCCAAGCATTCAGGCCTGTACTGTTCCCTTGATGCATGTCACTAATGCGCTCACCCACTTGTCAAGAATATGGTGAAGGATGATTCATCCAACCATAACACTTTTCCCCACATCTCTGTAGACAGGTTTCTTTGAATTTCGCACCAGTGGACACTCTAATGTGAATTCATATTCGTAATTAGGGATTTATTTTGCAACCTGATGATAATATCCCTCTATGTCCTTCAAAGTCACTTAGATCTTTTCGTCTTGCCACCTCAATCCAAAATCAGAGTGAACAGGGCGTGCTCAGCATTGTCAGCCCTGCCACAGAGGAGAATGCATTGTATCAGTAACAGGAACTCGCTTTACGCGCGACTTTACGCACCGCGCAGAATAAACAGAGAAATGAACAGAAGACGCGAGAAACGCAACAAGACGATAGAAGTAGACGGAACTTTCGTATAAAGACGGGACGTAGATGTCCCCTCTATTTGAAATGTTCATCACACTGAAGGACAAATAATAATTATACTTTGAATGACAATAAAATACAATATAACCTGAGAGACGTGGCAGCGCATTACACACATGAAAGACACTTGTTAGAGCGCTGTCAGTGTAACTCCACACCAGACAGAAATGTATACATAGGATAATTAAGAAGCTCCATCTTCTGACACCTGAAGCAAACACGGAAATAGGTGTGTGCGCTGCTCTCATGCTCCCACTTCATCTCTGCGTTGTCACTGTGCGTGCTGCGTTGACGGATCCTCCTCCCAGCTGGTTGGTTCAGTGGGAGTCACGCAAGCTCAGACGAAAGTCCTCAACTTCACAAAGTGGCTGTCGCTCTACGGTAAATATAAACGTCGCGTTTATATGAGCAAATTATCGTTTATCTTAAACCAAGCACAGGAGTGTGCAGTTGTTAATCAGCGTAATTCCGAGTTTTGCAGAAGTTGACAGGTAACGTAGCTACCCATGTAAATTAGCTGAATGTTAGCTTAGCTAACGCTTGAGTTAGCTTTACGAGCTAACGTTACACTTCATCGTCTTAACTAGAAGATGTAGCATGGTTGGAACTGCTTTATTGTTTTATGCACACATAGTGTTGGTGAGCTAACGTGGCGTATTGCTAATCTGCTTGTTTGTTCTAGCTAGCATAGCTCTCGTTTGTGGATATAAAATTAGCTAACGTTACGTTACGGTATTTATTAGCTGGCCAAAGTGATCGAAAATATTTAAGAGGCATGTTGTGCTCTCTGGTGGACTTTTAAAAGTTTGAAAGCCGCTATTATACACATTTGTCGCACTTTTACAGCTTCTAAAATGTAAAGTATTTGCTGCAATCTGGGTGCGGTGTGCGGCACTTAAGTTTTCCCATAACAGGAAACACGGGTTGTGCGGGTGGGTGTGGCCATGTTTCATTCAGGATAACACCAAACATGACAGAAAAGATGCGCAACCAGAGCTGCTGGCCGAACGAGGCAAACACAGCACAACAATAAATATTACAATTTAAATATTAATCAACGATATTAAATCCAGTAATGGCTGACATTATATTGTCTATGTATTTTATGTTTTTTTACATGCTGTCATTTTAAGATTCTTGTTGTTGATAATGTGGTTCAGTAGAAACTGAACTCTGGTTTTTCACCACTGAAAGACATACCATTCAGATGAGAAAAACTGCATCAAATTGGAATTAAGGTCTCGTTAGTTGCCACGGTCAGTGTGGTGATCTAGATTATTTTCTGTTGGCACAACCCAAGTGATTACTGCTGCTGATAGTTTAAGATTATAAACCGTGATTTCATATTGCAGAAGTCTTTAGCCAGGGAGCGTTTTCAAGAATCTGGACTCCAGTGGTATTTTTAGTGTAAGTCCTTAACCTAACTTTTTGTCCCTTTTGCATTCTCAGTTGACAGAAGATGTTTTTTAACAAAGTCCTTGGTGGCATCTTTGATGCTATAAGGTAGGTAAGAATGAGCACAAAGTACCTTGTCAAGCCAGAAAATGTGTTTTTGTGGTGTTTAATCTATGATCCTGCCTTTGCAGCAACATCGACCCAGAACAGTTTGCGCCTTCAAAACCTGTAAGTGACAGTCATTACAATATAAGGTCTAACTGTCAGTCACTGTCCTGCTGACTCTGCTCAAAGTTTGTAATGCTTGTACCTCTGTCCTGCAGCCTCCACCACGTATGCCGATGCAATATGCAGAGCAGCACGAAAGCGATGAGGAGAAGAAGTTCCGCAAAGTCTTCCAGCAGCTAGCTGGAGATGTGAGTGCTACATCTCCTGTACTTCTGTGAACATCTCGTGTTTTGTGCAGTAATCACATTATTTCATTGACAACAAGAAATCCAAGAATGTCCATTGTGTTACACCATACAGTTGTGTGCCTTTTACAGCTTTTTTTAATGTTTACACTGAATATTTATCATATAGGACATGGAAGTGAGCCCAACGGAGCTGATGAACATCCTAAATAAAATTATTTCAAAGCGTAAGACATGTTTTCATCTATCATATTATAGACTCCAGTGTTTCTTTCACTTACATATCCCTGTGTGTGCAGTATTGTATGTATTTTTGTATACAGTATTTCTAAAGAGAGATTCAAAATAGTGAATGTCTCTTTCTGCTTGCATTTCAGATGCTGACCTGAAGACAGATGGTTTCAGCATTGAGTCTTGCAGGAGCATGGTGGCAGTCATGGATGTATCCTTTCTATAATCAGTTGACTTCAGACTGTAAACTTGACTTATAACCTTCATTTTCTGTTATCAATAATGGATATTAATTGCATATGTAACTAGAAAAAGACTAGGAGATCCTTTTCATTTGTAGTTCATGTCTCGCATGAAAGAAGAAGCACATATAAATACACCTTAGGCAAACACAGCATGAGCACAGTGAACACTGTTTGTCTCTGCTGGAGTTAAAGGAGAACGCTGCGGTCTGTTGTCCTTAATGCTGTTTCAGAGCGACAGCACTGGAAAACTTGGCTTTCATGAATTCAAACACCTGTGGGACAATATAAAGAAATGGCAGGCAAGTAGTACAGCCCATTTTATTTGTCAGACTCCTCCTTAATTTAATTAACTGTGGTGTTTTAAACATGCTTTAAATCTGTGTCCTCTGTTTGCTGAAGGACATGAGAATTTAATTTCCTGTGAAATAAATCTTCAAACTTTACTATTTATTGTCCGTGTTGTGAGAGATGTATTTATACTTGGTGAGTTAAGCTTACCAGCGTAATTATTGTTGTTATTCTCATTCAGGCAGTGTACAAGGCCTATGACAGGGATCACTCGGGGACCATTGGTGCAGATGAACTGCCTGCTGCTTTCAGAGCTGCAGGTGAGGGGTTTTTCTTTTCCACCTTGTTTAAATGTTTGCATAGGTACTGAAATAATTTAATCAAAACTTTACCAAAGCTAATTATAACAGCCACAGGTAAAGCAACAGCGTTAGAAGCAGCAATGACTTACAAAAGGACCTCTGGTTAACTGCTAATAGTCAGCAGTATGTATGTTGTAAACCAGAGTGAGGCTAGGTCTGGCTATACTTTTTTTTTTTTTTTAATCTCTTCATGATAAACCTTTCAGCTGCCCTGTAAAGGGTTAATGATTTGAATGTCAAACCTGTTTTTTTAACACACCCGTGTTAAGCAGCCTGAAGGCATTGTGTGTATGTGTAAATACTGTTGAGTAGTAAAATAACAGCAGGTTTATCTGTTCATCTCTCCATCAGGCTTCCCTCTCAATGACCAGCTGTACCAGATGATAACTCGCAGATACAGTGATGACAGTGGGAACCTGGACTTTGACAACTACATTGGCTGCCTCGTGAGGCTGGACGCCATGTGCCGTAAGTTTAAAAGACCACTCAGTAAGTACAGTGGCAAGAACTATTTCCTGGTTTGCTGCATAACCTTTCACTAGCTGTCCCAAATATCATCAAATACAACACTTCTAAAATGATAAAACACAGTCATGACCTGTAATGCCTTTATTAAACACACCCATTAAACATGCAGAGTGATGTGGAAAAAGTAAACTGTTAACTGAACCAGGAAATAGTTGACGTACTTTTTCTTGCTACTGTAAACAGATGTTTTAATTAGTTGGCCAAACTAGACGTATGAGAGGCTTAATGTGTGTTCTGATTAAGGTGCCTTCAAAACCCTGGACAAGGACAACAATGGGACTATCAAAGTCAATGTTCAGGAGGTAAAGTTATCTCACATATTCTATTAAGCAGATTTTTGTCTGGAATTCACATTACACACACACATTTAGTTGATGGAAATAGTTCACTGTTCTGCTTTCAAAAAGTCATCTCTGCTCTCGTGTCTTTTACAGTGGCTTCAGTTGACCATGTATTCTTGAGTCCAGACGATGTCTCTCCCATATCTGTTATATGGAGCCACTCTGTCTACACAGTGCTAAATGTTTTACCAGCCATCGCAACCACTTCCTATAAATCCCTTGTGTGTGCAGGTTTATCTTGGAATATTGATGCAATGCAAACGTTGTGGGGAAACTGGGCTTTGATGAATTCAATCTTTTCTGTAATGCTTGCAAGGCCAATAAGATAAAACAAGCACAAGCCTGCACTCACAATGGTAGCCATAGCTGAGGATCAGAAATAAATGCTGTCAAATGCTTTGAGTACAGTACTGTAAGTACTGTAAGCCAACATGATTTAGGTATGTAAGATATTTAATATACTGAGTTGGTGCCATTTGGTCAGCTTGTTTGGTGTCTACTTTAGATCTGCATGTGCCCTAATGTCATAAGGTACAGCAAGAGACAGGCCACTATCAAGCTGCTTAAAACCAAGAGGATTAGGGTGGTTTAACAACAACAAAAACAAAACAAACAAAAAAAAAAAGCACCACACCTGACATTATTTACCACTGTAACGCCAGGATTCCTAAAACCACACTTTCTGACTCTGTGTCACCTGTTGAGAAAAAACAGAAAAATCTAAACCAAACCTCACACAGGTTTTAGAGCCTTCTCAGAATCTGTGTTTGTGTTTGTGGACTGTGTAATTGACTGAGTTCTCCACCTTTTTTAATACCTGTTGGGACAGGTGTAAACACTCCTGTAAGTATGTGGAATTTAGCGTACTAACAGATTCTCAGAAAAGTGGGTGGATCATCTTTCACACTCAATGGAATCGTTAAAGGATGAGACATTTGGTATTTTCGTTATGGGCTGAAGAGGAAAAACCATGTGCCATCGAGCTCTGTTCTGCAGTGGAGGACATGTTTCTTCCTCATAAAAATGTCACTCAATGAATAGTTTTTGAGCAACAGCTAACAAGTAGCTTAAAGGCTGAGCCACACCCACAGGTGTTTTTCAGGTATAGTGAAGTTGGTTGGAGATACTCTAAGAATTAAGGTTAGGTCCTCAAATTCCATGTACTTCTAAGAACCATAACTGTTGGAGAACTGTGTCACAAAGTCTCTACGCACACACAGCCTTGAACAGAGGTCTAATCGAAGAGAATACGAAAACCAACTTTTGGGGACCTAAGGATAAGTCGGCTTAGTAAAACTATACATATACTGTATGTGAAGCCTCAGTATTTGCTGGGCTACAGTCACTAAGTGTATTTTTGTGGGATCCTGCTCATTCATGTTAACTAGAGATTCTTGTGTTATGGCTAAATACTTTGTTTAAATCTTAAAGCAAAGTTAAGATAGATCAGTTGTGGTTTACTGCAGATTCAGCTTCATATTTCCTCTCTAACAGTAATGTACGTTACCATCCCGACAGTCAATGCTGTTTTTACAGGTAGTGCTACTTGGCCACTGTGTTGTACTCTGTGTTACTCTCTACAGTATGTTTTATATGTTGCTTAACAGTTATTTTATCATATAATATGTGAATGCCACTAATGCATGCAGCCAATAGTAAAAATGCATTATTATGGGTTTTTAATCATGTGGTTACAGCCATGGTTAGTAAACTGTTTGTGAAAATGCTTGGTAGAAGAAATATGTGTGCCATATTTTCAATAAAAGTAGTTATGATAAATGTACCAGGCTCCTCTGGACTTTTATTTTATTTTATTTTTTAAATGGAACAATAAGTTAATTGAAATTACAATAGGAACCAACCTTGTCCTGTGCATCACGATGCTTCAAATCTAACAACTTAATTGTAGTCTCTTAACTTTAATGTGGTACCCTCTGCATTTATTTTAATTAAAAAACGCTTAAGGTCATTCTTACCAGCATCTGTCAGACTTTACAGCGCAGTTTAACATGGTTATTTTATTATCATCTTTGATTGACATATTGACATCTGTTTTTATTGCTGGTATTCATTTACAGCTTGCTTGTACACTGTATATCTCATCCGGATCATTCACACCTCCTCACTTGTGTACATATCTCTGTACATCTTGTAAAAACATTTTGGTTGCTTATGTATATATTGTTATTTTGTGTATAAAGATAACTGACTTACTTGTTCTTCTCCTACATTCCTTCCTTTTGTTATAAGAGCTCTGTAACACTTAAATTTCTCATTTGCGGGATAATAGCATGATAGCTCAGTGGGTAGAGCAGTTGAATTCTAACCCAAGGGTCAGCAGTTTGATTCTCAGTCCCCCCAAAGCTACATGTTGAGGTGTCCTTGGACAAGACACCGAAACCCCGTAGTAGCGCTGACACAGGTCTAGTAGCTGTCCAAACAACAATTTCCCCAAGGGGATCAATAAAGTATTTATTATTATTATAAAGGTTTATTCTATTCTATTAAGCGACTGCTTAAATAATCAGAATGTAAGCATGGCTGAATTTATATATCAGATCTCTATTTTGATCTATAGTGCATTGCAATCTATATTGTATCTATTTAAGACTCTAAATTGACTCAGTTGATTAACTCAAATCTATTTATCTGCTAAGGAAATCAAAGTCAATATGAGACTTCTGAGACAACAGTGTCCCCTACTGACAAAAACTGTGGCTTATTAAAATAAGATCAAAGTGTTCTTTCTCTTTTATTTTACATGCCTTATAAAAAAAAAAAGTATAATAACTGTTAATGCATTAAAATTGTAAATACGAATGCTTCCTTTGTCGTAGGTGTTCTTGTGGTCAGCATCAGCATTTACTCTGTGCTTGTGGTTCAGTGAAGCCAGCATATAACACCAGAAGTTGGGCGTAATCTTTCAAAATAAAACCACGTTTTTACAGTAGGAAAACGTAAGAAATAAAACGCCAATCAAGCCAAAACATAAGATTTTTGTGGCTTTTTTTGTA
Organism: Ctenopoma kingsleyae; assembly: GCA_032353495.1. NCBI lineage: Eukaryota > Metazoa > Chordata > Actinopteri > Anabantiformes > Anabantidae > Ctenopoma > Ctenopoma kingsleyae. The sequence continues at coordinate 2,273,988 of JAUBNQ010000006.1, forward strand.
CAATTTATACGTGAAACCCAATAATGAAATGTCACTTATTGTCATACTAGTGTCACGCTCGTCAATGCTATTTTAACTCCCTGTTTTAGTTACCTAGCTAATGCTAACGCGAGTGACAATGTTAACCGGACGTGTAAGCGTTAGCGTTAGCTTCATAGCTTGACAGTAGCTGTCTTGGCGATAAGGAAGTTTATCTTCAAGCTTTTGGACCAAATTCTAATTTCTTTCATTTGGGGGGTATGGTCACCTTCTCATGAACCATTTCTGCCATCAACGTGTACCCCGTGAAGTGAAGTTACGTGAACTAAAGGCTTCATATTAGCAATTTCACTGCAACGTCGCGTTAGCTAACCTCCAGCTGCAAAGAGAGCTAACATAATGTGTGCTGTTGTGTGCCATTAGGACTAAAGATAACTAAACAATATTATTGTGGTATGTATGACTTCAATAAAATAGTTGTTACTCACTGAAAAATAATAAGGGCAATGTAGGTAAAAGGTATTTTACTTGAACTACGAGTGGGTTGTAGATAGCTAGCTAACCAGGCTGTCGCATGTGTAAAGTGACTATAGCATCGTCTATTGTTCATTCACTATTTCAGTGCATGCATTAATAGTAATATAACCCTAATCCTGCTGTGTGTGTATGTAAAAACGTTTCAGATATTATTTATTATTTATCAAGCTGACAAAGTATACCTCCACACAGGGTTATTATTTAGCTGTTGTAGTGTGTGCACAGCTATTTACATTAGCTCTCATTAGGTCACTTGTTTGTTTACACCCCTTAATCTCAGTATTAAAAAGCCTCTGCAGACTTTAGAATAGAAGTTAGTGACACAGTTTGTTTACCATCAACTGGATTTTCTCTTTCTTGTTAATCAGATTCTTATCCACCTGACAGCCGGAGAAGGTGAAACAGAGCACAACAGAGACTACACAGCAGCAGGATACCCAGTGACACTGCCTGTGGAGGGATGTCTTCACCAGTATACTACAACCAAGACAGTGTTACTCGCTTCAAGAAAAGAAAAGCACGTTTCTCATTCAGTGAAGTGCACATACTTTTGGATGAAGTGAGGAAGCATCGGATGGTTGTCGTGGGTACGGGTCTTTTAACTGCTTAACCTGTTCCAAATCATTTCATCCAAGTTGAAAAAGAAGATTCTAGGGTTTCTAGAAAGTGAGTGATTGTGATGTTGCTGGTTTCCAGGAATAATTATTAAACACAGCTATGATTTGGGCATATGGTTAAAGGATATGCTGGAAATTACAGTATATTTGTGAGTAGTAAGATGTTGACTGTATACTTATGTGGTGATTGTCACTTTTCTTCCAAAGGCAAATTTAATCGTGGTGTGCCAACAGACATGAAGAAGCGCACATGGGCAGAGATTACCGCACGTGTCAATGAGATTGGGGAGTGCCAACGTGAAGTCATTGAGGTCATCAAGAAATGGTCTGACCTGAAGTGTGACACCAAGCGGAAAGTGGCTGCCATGCGATCAGGGACGGTGCCTAACAGGGGCCTCAACTCACGTCTTTCCAGAGACCTCAATCAGACAGAGAAAATAGTGCTCCAGATTCTGGAGATGGACGAAGAAGACCAGAGCACGGGCGACTTTGGCCCATTAGGAGATGACGACGATGTGCCCGAGGAAGAAGAAGAAATGGAAGAGGAGGATATGATAGGAATGCAGAGTTCTCCCAATGGTGGTTTGGACATGACGTCAATGCCTCCACCGTCCTCTTACACCATGAGTGGACTTGCACAGTCAGGTATCAAAGAGGGTCAGTTTCCGCCTAATTATTGCTGCAGTACAATTAATCGGAATAGCTAAATAAAGAGCTTATTGAGGAGGACTGCATGCAGAGTGATTTATTTAAGTGCTTTGAATGTTGCAGGGGACTCATCACAACCTGCCTATGATGTCCAATATGAAGTGCCTCCATCAGAAGGTGAGTTGTCAAGATGTGGGTAATAATTAATAGACAGCTTCCCTTGTTGTAACATGTTTTATTAATAAGAAATCACTGATGAGCCTTTTTCTTTGACTCAAGATACTGAACCTGTGTTTGGAGACTCAGATGATGACCAAAGGGATGACATGCTTCCTTCCACTCAGGCAGCAAAACCAACAGAGGAACACCAAGGAAACAACGGCATCCAGAAGCAAGGACAACCTCAGGCGTCTTCCGGGCCTTCGCCGTCAACAGCCGCTCTTCCTCCACTGGGTCAGGCCTCGCAGAGCACGAGGGACGGCATGCTGCACAACGCGTCGCTGAGCCTCCAAGAGCAGCACGCCACCAACATCCTGCTGGAGACGGTTTCGCGCTCCCTGGAGCTGCTGTCGGAGTCGGTGCAGCAGCTCGTAGAGACTCAGCAGGAGTTTGTGCGCGAGTCGCTACAGCTACAACGGGAGACGGTGCAGGTTCTCAGAGACTTCACAGGTGGAGCCATCGCACTCATGCATGACAAACTAAACGGACGGCCAGCATTATAGCAACAAATCTTTCAACAGGGTTGTTGAGTGGTATCACTGACTTCATACATGGCCTTCAGGCACAGGAACTTCTAAGCTCCTCTGGACTCCACTGCTGGTTACTGTACTTTTTGATAGTACTCAACTGATTTTCTGTGGTTCTATTTTAAAGCTGTATTCGTAGAAACATTGTATTGATGGAATTGATGTCTGCGTGGTTACGTGAAAATGGACTGAAAAATGTCAGTGTTAGCCATAAAGAGAGAAGATGTGGGGAGTGTATTATTTTGCTACTGAAAGTGAGACTCCTGTTACTCGCGATGGAAACGTTTTTATTAAGTATACATCACATTTAAAGCCTTTACATTCTTTAAATGTTGACATGCAAAGAATGAGTCTTTAATTTTGAAAAGTCAGTCAAATCCATTTGTGTGTTCTTGTATAATTTGTAGCTTTCCCTGGAGATTATCACATGTACTGTAAAAGTGAGTGGATTTCTGCACCTGACCATTATATGGTCCATATGTGCGAGAGCTAAACAAGGTCTGTTAGATACTTTGAAAATGTCTGTAAGTGAATAATTTGTGATTGTCTGAATTAGTTTCTTTTTTTACATTACAAACATAAACACTTGAATATGACAGTTTCAATAATTTGTTTTAAACATGGAATAAATCCCTAAACAGGAATAATATTCTTAACAGTGAGTCTGAAAAATGCTGTAGTTGAAATTAGTAATGTCATATATTTATTCAGGTGTCGTCTAAGACATGCAAAGTATATCTTGACTTTAGACTGATTCTAATACCCTGCTATGGTCGATTAAAATAATGCTCTGACTTCACTGAAAATGGTACATTGCAAATAATCAAATCATCCTATGAGCTATGATGCTGGAGCAGTTGATAGCGACTGGTAAACAAGTTGTCTTCGAACCACAAGGTCAGTGGTTTGATCTCTGGTCACATGTTAAAGTGCAGCATGTTGAGCAAGACACTGAACCACAAGATGCTAATTGTGTAAGTGTAACTTACATCTAGATGTAAATGAGATGAGATGCTTCAAAATATGCATATCAAAATGTGACCTGTTTGATAGACTGATTGTTTAAATTAACTAATTAATTATTAGAAGCATAAATGTGACATTAAATGACAAAGCTGATGCTATTATATTTTTTCCTCACCAAAACCAAACTAATATTCTGAGTTATAATCTGTGAATCCAAAGCAGTGAAGGAAATAAGTATCCAACAAGTCAGCATTTATTCATTAAACATATTTCTAGTGCAGCTTTTCACACAAAATGAAGACATTGTTATAAACTTAATACAAATCATAACATGCCAATACATATGGAGTGTGGAGAGTGCCACAATACAATAAATATAATAAGCATTTAAATAGCTATTTAAATAGCTATTTAAATGTGTCATTAAATTCACACAATTTATTAAATATTTATAAAAAGTTTATATATTTATTTCACGATCTGTGTTGATCTGTAAATATATAATTTATTAAATATTTAAGTAACCAAATATATCAATTTCATTAAAAAATAAGATATAAATAGAACCATGAAATAAATATATAAACTTTTTTTTAAATATTTAATAAATTATGTGTGAATTAATGACACATTTAAATAGCTATTTAAATAGTCATTTAAATGCTTATTATATTTATTGTATTGTGGCACTCTCCACACTCCATAAATAGAAAATATATGCATTCAATTGGAATGACATGAAAAAAAGTGTTACTACTATTAGTAAGAAAAACTGAACCAGGTAATTCCCCTGATCTGTTCTCTTCCTGTGCTTATTCAAGCTGGTTAATGTGATTATAAGTATTTCCAGCCCTTTACAGTTCTTCTCAATCGTTTTGTCTTAACTTTCTCTTAGCTGTAAGTGGAGTTGTCACAGCAGGTTCATGGTCCTTCAAAACCTTATTGCATGTTTGCAAAAGTTAGTAAGTCACCCAAAACACTAGATTTACATTTCAGCACAACACAACAGTAGTGTAGCACTACAATGCAACTGTGCAACGTTCACCTGTTTTGTCCTCACATAATATCCTGATCCCATGGCCTGTGGGGGATTGGTGGACGGAGATTTTGATAACTGAATGGATCATTTTGCAGTGTGATGCTCAAATGATGACATGATGCCCATCTAAAGTGTGAATGAATGGACTCGTGATAGATGATGGATGAGATGTGTTGTATGAAAAACACACAATGACACAGATCATCCACTGTACTTTTGGGCACACTGTAGATGTCCAACCAGTTGTGCAGGTTCTTAGACTGTGCAGCAGGGGGCTCTGCTGCACAGTCCGTCTGAGAGGCCACACTGTGCTGTTCATCTCACCAATGTATTGTGCAATAATTTACTATTGATGTGTGCGTTTAACATTACATGGAAAGAAAAAAACCTGTCCTGCTGCACATCCTTTCATCTTACCTGCACGCGCTCAATCAGGTCTAAACTAGATCTAGAATCCACTTTGAAGTGCTGTAACCAAATTAAAACCTAAAATACAGTACAGGCCAAAGGTTTGGACACACCTTCTCATTCAATGTGTTTTCTTTATTTTCATGACCATTTACATTGGTAGATTCTCACTGAAGGC
>JAUBNQ010000006.1:2315016-2325713 GCA_032353495.1 Ctenopoma kingsleyae
TTCAATTCAATTCAATTCAATTCAATTCAATTCAATTCAATTCAATTCAATACAATTTTATTTTATTTATATAGCGCCAATTCACAACAAAGTCATCTTAAGCACATTAAGCAGTTACTAGATGTCTGTGGTCTGTCTGAACTTATGTCTTAATGTCAGCGAGTTAAAATTAACCGTTCAGCAGTGTTTGAAAGATCAGTTGTTACAAAAGAGGGTAAGCAAGCATTAAAATATGTTCACTTGTGCTTTGTGGTTTATCACTTATAAGAGAGAGATAAGATAAATCTTGTCATCTTGACAATCTATTGTCATTGTTCCTTTTTTACAAAGGAGCAACGAAATTGAAGGTGCAGTCTACTCAGTGTGTGGTATAATAGTTAAAAGACAAGAAGAGAGAAGAAAAATTCAAGATAAAAGGAAATTAAATAAGATTGTAATAAAAAAAAGAGTAAGATAAATTACGCTGCAGTGTATACAAAAGGAATTGCACTTGTTTTTATACAAAAAAAAAATGTACTGGGTAAATGTATAAATTGCACAGGTTGGCTTAAGGTCTATTTATTGCATGAATAACAACATCCCCAAGACAGGATAGTATTAGATAGAAATGACAACCAGCTTGGTAATGAGTATTATATTTTATTTGAACATACTGTAAAAATGCTGCTGTGCAGTGCTCCCAGAGCAAAGAAGAGAGAGTGGGGATGACAGGGAGTGACTCTGCTGTCAGATATTTTCGTGGATAACTAGTTGGACAAACGGACATCCTTCCAAGTGTGTGTTTGTAAAGGAGGTCTATGACCTGAGAAAACTTTTGCATCACAAAGTCTGTCTCATGGTGCTGTCAACTGCAAATCACTCCAAATAGAGGAAATGTAAGATGAGGAAATGCATCAATATGGCAGCACTTTTCTTTCCCCTGATGATAACATGTTTGTGTCTGCTGCTGTTTCTGCCAATGAGCAGAAACACTGATGCACTGTTTGTCCGAGCAGCTCCGGTATTAATGAAGAAGCCTGCCCCACTCTGATTTGTCATGATCTCCCATACCTGCCAGCAAGTTGTCTGTTCCTACTGTTAACAACAAATTTATTGTCTCAGGCCTTTTGCAAGAACGGAAACTACTTTGCATGGCAAGGTTTGAGTCTGGAACTGAACAATGGTTCCTCTTGTGAAATATGGATACAGGGTCTCACCTTTGGCTCCTTGTGCCTTCTCCCCCAGCTTATTTACGTAAGCAGGTTGTGTTCTGTACCCCATCAGGAAGAGGTGTTGCAGGAAACCCAAATCTGAGGTAGGATTTAGAGTAAACTCACAACATTAGACCCCAAAAGACAGCTTATCTGATCTGTGAGCGAGGTGAAAGAAAGGTAAACACGAGCATGACCTGTGCACCAGAACCCGCAGGGAGCCAAACATTCACTTCATTGGATTAGATCGCAGGTGGTGTTGTTTCCACATTGCTGAGCGGTTGTGCTGACCTGCAGCGTAACATTGTCTTACGTTCCAGAAAAAACCAATCATCATTAAGCTGCTTTGCTGAAACACATTCAACTTTTAACAGCAACGGCTTATGACATAAGCAATGCAGTAAAAAAAAAAGAAAAGACTGATACGTTCAAAAGGTTAAATAAATGTACAAGAAGAAATCATTGACACACCGCTGGACATTGTGTACTCATTACAGGTGTCAGTCCTGCTGCCAAACAACAACTCTTCTCTTCTAAAATTTTAAATCCTATATTTTTAAGTTATTTATGATGCTACTTGACGTAACCCGGTGGTACTAGAAGTATTCAGTTCATTTACTTAGATTAAAGTTGTAATACTACCATGTGAAAATAAAAGAGTAACATCATCAAAATGTTCATTTCAAAAGTTTCAGAAGTTCAGTATTATTAGTATAGATCATTACGTCCTGCAAATGATATTGTTGAATTACTTAAACATGGCATCAGGCTTCTAATGTGGGAGCTGGTTGCAGTGGTGTTAATTAACTAGTATATTTACTCATGTACTGTACAGTTTTGAGGTACTATATACTATATTTACTGTATTATATTTTGTAGTTACTTTATTTGAGTGTTTCCATTTTATGTATGTTATGTTGTATTTTACTCCACGGCAATTCAGAGGGAGATGTAGTTTTTTCTCTATTACATTTATTTTCAAAATTTTGTTACTAATTACTTTTTACAGATGAAGATTCTTGTGAAAACCATAATCAGCTAATAAATGATGAAGTATTTTCATGATTAGATACATGATATAATGTATAAAGTGGTTAATTAGTTCCATTTTTGCCAGCTGCTGTTTGTGTTTTGCAATTGACCCTTATTTTTTATTAATTACTAATTTGTATATTTATTGTTTGCCATAAAAATCTGCACTGGACATTTATGTTATCAAAAAACATGATATTTAGTTTGGTTTAAAATGCATTGTTTTCATTTCATTTCAAAGAATTCCATTGTACAAGGAAACATGTTTTCTTACTGTGCACATGACAATAAACTTTAAAATTTAATTGAACTGAATTTGTATTGAAGAAATTTGAGATTGTATGTATTACTTCTTGATTTGAGTAATGATTTTAAAGAGGTACTTCTACGTGAAGTACTTTTTAGGCAGCTACTTGCACTTTGACTTGACTGTAGAGTTTGTGTACAGGACTGAGCTGTGCAGTGGTCTCAGGCCACCATTGGATTTGTTGTTTCGGCAGTGCCATTATGGTCATATATATATATTTATTTATTGTGTCCTTATCAAAATAGATTTAATCTAATAGAATGTTAGAACTAAGGAAATGTGTACACAGCATTAGAAAAACACAAACATATTAGAAAAAGACTACTTCTGGCTAAAGTGACAAATATTGAGCACTGCCTCTGTAGAGGAACACATCAAGGACAGAAATAAGAGTGGTCAGCATCCGATGAGAAGTTTCTCAGAGTTTCTTCTTTGAGAGACCAGAAGAAGTCCGGCCTGAAAAAGACCCGACTCAGCATTTAGCAGCTTCATCTGGATACCAAGTTGATCCTTCCATAGTTTGAAGAATGGTCTTTGTGGAAAGAAATCGTGTTCTGATGTAAAAAACTGGGAAATAAATATATATAATAATAAATACATATGTCTTCTGACTTTTGTATAGTACTGTACATCTACTACGTATGTAAGTTAGTTAGTTAATAAGGTTTATTTAATCGCCCCTGGTTCTCTGCTCACAGGGCCATTGATGGCAATTGACTTTGGAAGAGAGAGAAGCTTTTGACGATGATGATGATGATGTAGAAGAAGAGGCTTCAGAATGTAAGGAGCACATTTCCGAATGTTCAGACGAACAGTGACTTTGATGAAAAGGATGTGATTGAGCATAAGCTAGTTCCAAAACAAAGACGAGCCACAGTACCAGTTCATCAGCAGCCAGCTCCAGGAGCTACAGCTTTGAGGTACTATATACTATATTTACTGTATTATATTTTGTAGGTACTTTGAGTGTTTCCATTTTATGTATGTTATGTTGTATTGTACTCCACGACAATTCAGAGGGAGATGTAGTTTTTTCTCTACTACATTTATGTTTGGTTTTGATAAGGTTTATTTAATCAGGACATATTGTTAAGATCAGGATCTCTCTCACCACAGACAAACATGCAACAAATAGAGAACAATAGTCTCTGTCCTTAAACCCTTAAATCAGATAAGGAAAAATTCTTTAACGGTAAAAAAATGGAAGAAACATCAGGAAGAGCAAGAGAGGAGTTCTAAATGCAACGCGAGGCCTCGGCAGCCTTCCTCACCCCTCCGTGACCCTTCCACCGTCCCTTCATCTTTCATCAGCAGAAGGCTAAAGCTTGAGCCTAATGACTCCACATCCTCTCTGCCCCCCTGCTGATGGTGCACTGCAAACTTGCCCTCTCACCACTAACAATTGGTCTGTTTGACCTTTGGCATGACACGTGAACCTGCTCATCTTTCTCACACTTATCTGTGCGTCTGCATGAGACTCCTGTGTTAAATCCTGTGTGTGTGTAACACAGCAGGTCACAGGCAATGAGCACTGTGGAACATTAAGACCAGCTCAGGGGGCTGGGGGGCACCTGTTTAACTGGAAAATCTAGAGCAGGACATTTTGAGCACTTAGAAGTAAACCTTTTACCTATGTGACAGAAACTAAACCCACAAATGGCTGATTATTACAAAGCAGATGATCAGATATCACACATTTCTAATAATATCACACGTTAAGAGAAATACATATTACATTTTGTGCTTTCACTCGTCCAGGCAACTTATGATTAGTAATAACGTTGATTACGTGTTGCCTCCCTCTGGTGGCTTGTGTGAAGAATTACATGACCAAACAGAAGTGAAAAGACTAGATTCAGCGTACTTTACATGAGGCCAAGAAATACGTGACTACAGAAATGTTCTGAAATGTCAGAACAGAATTAAAATAGAACAGATAGAAATTGTGATAAAAATGAATTAGAATACAATTAAGCACACTGTACTAGGAATTTATAGGTATTAGTATAAACAGAATAGTGTGGAAAACGCATCAGTCCCAGTTGTGCAACACTGGACAACAGTGTAGAGGAAAAACTCCCTTTAACAGAAGAAACTTCCAGCAGAACCAGACTCATGGTGGGCGGTCATCTGGCTCGATGGGTTGGAGTGAGAAACATGAGATGAAAGTTCTTACATTCACTGTATTTCCACATTTGAAGCTAAACATCTTCTTACAGAGCTCAGTACATCAGTGCTTTCTTCTTTTTACAGTACATTCCACGTTATTGTATTGGCTGCTTTTCTCCCATGGACGAATGCATTCTTCACTCTTCATTCTTTTTCAATAACAGTGACTCTGTCTTGCGGCCCTGCTTTTGATTGGATCTTTGCTAAGAGCAGCGTGTGATGAAGGTATTTAGCTCTGGGGATCACAGCATGGATCAGATCAACCACTTCAACACTGAAGCATTTTTACATACATTCAATGTCCCCAGAGGATGAATCCCATAAATTTGGAGATCCCATGACTAGCGGCTTATAACAACTTTCAACAAAATAAAAGATTTTCCTATATAAAATCAAAAACTATGTTTGGCCAGGCTGTGTGCTCCTGGCTACTTTTTCCAGTCAACACTGGTGGTGATCCTTTAACTTAACTCTAACTCTTATTACATAAGTTAACTTCAATATCAGCTGCTAGTTATTAGCATGCTAACACACTCAACTAAGATGGTGAACATACATGTGCATGTTACTACACCAACTGACCAGAAACCATCAAAAGGACGTCTGAAAAAGAGGATGTGGGGATGTGTCTGGTAGAACTAACCTACCATTATGAAGCTCACAGGATGGCTATTACAGGGTCTATGGAAATGAAAGACCAGGTTGTAGGAGACATAAAAGTAGACTAAGCAGTATATAAAGTCTAGGTATGAACAGAAGGCTTCTGTCCACTGAAAACAAGAATTAGCAGAGGACAACAGGTGACTGACTCTGTGCTTAGGCATAAAGCGAGCTGTGGGAGAATTATCAGGCATGCAGCACTATAGTGAAGGCCGACAGGTTGCTGGTGAAACGGACACGTGGTCAAAGAGAGATCTTTCTGCCTCTCAAGTCTTCTCATGTTGAAGATGATAAATGCTGCAGAGCACAGCCTGTAATAACAACATCAGAAGACCAAATTTCATACAAATGGGTTGAATCTAGAGGAGTACAGGTTTGGCAATAAAACGCTCGTCATGTTTAACACAGGAGACAAACTGAACTGGATCACTGACTGTCTTATGTTGCAGCACCTTAAATCCCAGTGCTGCAGACTCATGTGGAAATGCCCAGACATTTACTATAAGACCTGTTGAACAGACGCGCTGTCAACACAAACCTGCACGTCCTAAATCCAGATGGCACGTACACATTTCCAAGCACAGTAGAGAAACTGTGACGTGCCATCACAGAGCCAGTGGCAACCAACTTCTTTCTTACTACTTACTGCTCCCATGTGATCTGTGCACCACTTTTCTCTTTTGTCAAATCCCATAGTTGAACCCTGACATTAAAACAGACCATTCAGAGCACCCCAGGCAGAGCTTCATGGGCGGAGTGCACACACAAGCATAAATGAAAATATCATTTTAGCATCAATAATAACTTATCACAAACCTAAGCCTAATTTCTAATCTATCACTCGACCAAGTTTTCATAAGGTTTTGTTGCATTATAGATGCAGGGTTTTAGGGGTATCTTTTATTAATCATTTGCTTTATCTGAGAGAAGAACCGTTGCACGCTTCATCACTGCTGCTCTCCATGTGCAGTCCACTGCTACACTACAGCACACATGAACACAAGATCAGTGAAAGAGCAGAAATGAGAGGTTTGGCTGCTAAAGCGCTGTTCTGCGGCCATCTTTGGATTGTTTATGCTAATTTACGCACAAATCTACGCTGGCAACACCGGCACTGGGTTGTGCTGTGTCGGACCTGTCAGCATCTCTGATGTGGCGCATCTCAACTGCGTCAAGTGAAATATGGTCAGACGGCTCAGACAGGAAGTTAGAACGTTTGGTTTCCAAAATAAAACACTTATTGACGCCTCTTACAGCATGCATGGATAGGGTTAACATACTAATAGAATGTCTTTTAACATTTAAGCGTGTACATTAATTTTTTTTAATACAGGCAATGCGAGGACTGTAGTCTCACAATGAAATGAAAGAGATTTATAGTTAAAAATAAAGAACCGGAACTCCTCTCTTTGCGTCTTCTTCCTGCCTTGACGGCGGTGCGCATCTCACCGACCGGGAATACCGATTTCGGAGCATTCCGGCCTTTTCCTCCCGCTGCACCGTAAAGCTCTGTTTTCCTGCGAGCTGCTGCAAAGCGGAGCTCGGTGCATCGGCGTCGCGGGCTTAAAGCGAACGGTTCCGTCGCTCATTAGGCTGTTATGACAAGCGGAGGTGACACACATCCAGAAGGAGCCGTGTTTGTTTTGTATGGCGAAATGAGACAGGGGGTGGAGAGTCGCCACAGAGACGCTGGGCTCCGGCCAAACATCACCGCATTTTAGCACCTATTCGATGCTCGGCGTGTGCATTGCATTGCATTTGCTGCATCGTTGAGCGCTCGTATTATTCCATTTTTTTTAATTTTTTTATTTCTATTTTGCAAAGTGCATGGTGGTAATGCAGCTTGTTTGAGGACCCCCCCCTCCCCCCAGATGTCCATTGCTGCCATGATAGGCAGAGGTCTCCTCTCGACCGCGGCTCGGCCGGTTGGACAGGAGGTAGATTGATTTGGGACGGTGGGTCGCATCTGCGGATGTTATACTGTCTGTGGAGCTTGTAAATATCATCGGCGCAAACACCGTGATTCTCACTCAGGGAAAAAAAGGAGGAAGAAAACATGTCTTCTCGATCTGCATTACCGTCTGGAAACGACAGGAGTACTGGAGACCATGTAAGTGCAATTGCAGCCTATAGCCTGTATTTGTGGACATGCAAAAGACAGTTCGTGCATCCCTGAACACAGATCTCCTCATATATGTGGCCTTTGGCTTTATTCACAGCGCAGACGGGGAGGGAGGGGGAGGAGGGGGTCGTACATGGTGCTATCGCTCCTCATTAGGCTAAAGGACTTTGGAGGTGATATTGGATGGATATTTTAGGAGAGCAGGCTCTTTCAAAATGGGCTAACCTTGAGTGTCTGCGCAGGGAAAGAGCTGATGGTAGGCAAACAGCCCGGAATAAGTCCATCCGCATACGAGAACACTCAGCGGATATGCGCAGAAAGCCTGAAAACCAGCCGTCACCTCCTCTTATTATAAGGCTGTGGAGAGATAGTGATGTCACATTATAGTCCTTGCTGCTGTTGCTGCTGCCTTTGCGTGCGTGTGTTTGTGTTTGTGTGTGTGTGCGCGCGCGCGTGTATCCCCCCCCCACCCCCAGAAATTGGATGGGTGGGACGAGAGCACAGAAGGCCAAAATGAACATATAGAGAATATCTGGGTTGTTCGAGAGGAGATTACTGCGTAAAATGATGTGCGGTCCGTTGCTGCGCAGCCTTCAAAGCGCCCAACCCCAGAGCCAGTGGGTGTCAGGCCAGCGCCGTACATTGAGTACAGTGGAAAACAGTGGGGTCCTGCAGAAAAGAAAGAAGCTGGGGGGAGGGGGGGGGGGTACTCGTGTGAGACAGACATAATAACAGGGTTTGCATATCTATCTATCTATCTATCTATCTATCTATCTATCTATCTATCTATCTATCTATCTATCTGTGTGTATTAATGTATATGCAGAGTGGCAGGACCGATAATTTATGTTGCAATATGTTATCTTTCTGCCTTAAAAACATATGGCAAGATTCTCCCCCATCTGTTTGTTAGCAGAGCTTTCTGCACAGAGGGATGGTTAAGCCAGTAGATTTGTGTGTGTGCGTGTGTGTGTGTGTGTGTGTGCGTGTATGTGTGTGTGTGGATTTACAAGGTGCATGATTGATTATGAATGCACACTGGTTCCCTTCCCTTAGAATAGATCTCGATCTGCTGTCATCTCTCCGCAATTAAGCGATGATGAAATGTTTGAGTTGCCATGTTGGCACAGGTGAGACGTGTGCCGCACAGCCGGTGGATTAATGTACTGTGCTGCACGCTCGCTGTGGAAACCTTCAGTGCTCCTGGCTTGGCTGGGACCTGCCGGTGTGAAAGGGAGACTGTAGGGAGGGAGTCCAAATTGGCTGTAGGTGGGGCGTGGGAACAGCAATGGAAGCATGGGAAGGACACTCCCGTCTGAAGGTGGAGCTTAAGGCTGCATGGCTGTGTTTGCACACACATATGTGTGTGTGTGTGTGTAGTTGAGAACAAGATGACATGCTGGGGGGATGGAAGTGTGATGCCTCAGGGTCTGGGACTAGCCAGGGACCACTGTGCCAGCATCTGCTCCCTTTTTACTCCTTCCCATATTCCTCTCTCCACTGTTCTTCCTTTTTCTGGTTGCTTACCCCTTTCACCTCCTCAATCTCCTAATATTACCTTTTAGTTTCCTCCCTCCACCATATATTCTCTCTTTCCTTTTCTGTATCTTTCCCTGCTTTCTCACATGACAAGAATAGACACATGGCTTCACAACAATACTCTGAAGCACTAGGGTCCAGAATGGAGCAGCATCAGGCGGTGACATGGAGCAGCAAGGCAACAAGGCTTTGAAAAGCTTCATAGTGGAGTGAAAGTATTAAGGTTTTCATCTGTCATACAGCATGAAGACATCTTCCAGCAGTCAAGTGGTGGATGTCTAAAGAGGATAATGCTGAACCCAGAATAAAAACATTCTGTTCAAGTGTTCATGTGCTGGACAGCAGCTGTAAACCCAGAAATGAGAGGCTCGTGTTCACTGAGCCCCTTTGTGTTTATGAAACAAACATCTGGTTGAATTATTTTCATCATTTGGCACAGATGTGTCACTTTCTTAGTCTGTGTATTGTACTTAAGTCTGGGCCGCTTACTGTAACCGTGTGTATACTTTACTCATCTCATCTGGGATCTGTGCCTTAAAACACTCATTTCTGCCCGCTCTCGTTAACCCACTGCCCCCTCATTTTCGTTCCAGCATGTGTCGCTGGGGGCCAGCCGCTCAGACAAGGCCACCAGCCAGTCCAGCCGCTCGCTGGGCGCCCGGTGCAGGAACTCCATCGCCTCCTGCTCCGACGAGCAGCCGCACATCGGCAACTACCGTCTGCTCAAGACCATCGGCAAGGGAAACTTCGCCAAGGTCAAGCTGGCCCGCCACATCTTGACGGGCAGGGAGGTGAGACAGGGGGCACAGGAGGTGGAAAGTGGAGATGGTAGATGATGGATGAAACTGAAATAAATACTGTTTGTAGGGTGAGGTTTTTTAGAGAAATCAGTTTTATCTTTTTATATTACCTCGTAATTGAAACTCCCCCAATGGAAATGTCTCTGCTGAGTCAAGAATCTGTTGTTCAGCTACTTTTAACTGGCACGAGGTTTAAACACTGAATAGTAAATGGTTACGCTGATACCACATTCTAATAAGGGGCACTTTATATAAAGTTGATATGTCATAACTAATTGCCTTTTTAATGTTTAATATGTAATTTAATACAGCTTTATGGATCAATTCTAAGCCATTAAGAGCAACTTTAACGTAGCCGGGTTGTAAAAAATAGCTTAGAATCACATGACCACTCACTTACTGTGCTTCTTAGTGGATTGTTGAAGTATAACTATGTTATCACCAAATAGAAAAGATGATCCCTGACAACCCAAATCATGTTATTGTAAATGGCTTATATCTGATCTTTAAAGCAGGCATTACTTTCAACTTAAAAGCCCTGAAATAAAAAGTTACTTAATTGAAAGTGAATGTTGAGCTGGGACTCTAAAATAGACTAGATACAGTAGTGGTGTTAATTAGTTTCAGTTTTTTTATGCCGTGTCCCTATGATGCCTGTAACACTTTGAAGCCATCGTTGTTGTTGAAATTGGCAGTGAAGCATCATTATAGCCTGGGTTAGTCGTGCCAGCGCAAGTCAGTGGGGATTAAAACCACTCAGACTGACTTTGCTATGGCCTCAGTCCACATTCACCTGCTTTGCTAAACAATCTGATACTCCCCTTGGAATTCTGTTTGTTTATCCTGTTGGATGTTTGGATGTGGATCAGTGACATCAG
>JAUBNQ010000006.1:2329193-2350985 GCA_032353495.1 Ctenopoma kingsleyae
GTCACTATCACTGCACTCAGACAAGAAATCCAGCAAATAACCCCACAATAAAAGCGCATTATTTATACTCGAGTTTTTCTTTAGATGAAATGCACACTTTCCACTCTTGGAAGGAGCCAGGTTAACTGTTCTGGCCTGGTCCAGCAGTCTGCTGGCTGACCATTGTACGGTATTAAGTAAACGAGAACAGTATCTCTCTTAACTCTTTGTAGAAAACACAAATTAACATGTGACTTTTACATCTCAGACCATCTTATGATTTATAAAGCTGTTAGTTCTGGTTGGCACCAGTTTGCACACATATATATTAATATTATATAATAGTTTCCTGACATTACTACTTCTATAAATGTGTGCTTATAGTAAGGTTGGATAGATAAACCTTGTTCTCTTTATCTATCCAGACAAGATGTTTGGGAATTCTGAGGTATTGGGAGCATAAACAGTCAAAATTGTAGTGTACAGTAGATGTTTTTCTCTGCTAATGTGATGTGAGAGATCTTTAAATTAAATATGACTGTAGGCTCTTCCCTAATAGGAGTTGTACAGTACTACATTCAAACTTAAAAGAGTATGGAACCACAAGATAAATAACAGAGCAGCCTCTGTGCAGTGGAGGTGCCGCTGTTTAAAATGACTTCTAACACAGAAGTAGTGCCACCACGTTGCATCTAATGTCACATTTTTCTTTTTGCTTCCATTAGTCTCGTTTATGTTTCTATTTGTGTCTCTTTCTTGTCACTAATCCCTTTCGTCTTGTGTTCTGGCCCGGACCATATCGTCTGCTCGCTGTGACCTTGGAGAATGTCGCAGACACTGTTTTAAATGTGGCTTTCCTTCAGGCCCATATTACAAGTCATGATATAAAGATTATAAGAAGGTAGTGGAGAGTTGTAGTGGTGGATACCTGTGAAGACCAAAATGTACCATGTCTGTGTTTATGTACAATATGTTAAAGTGTTAATATGATATACAACAACTCTGTTAGTCCATAATCTAGCAGCTACTCAAGCATTATGGTGTTTATTGAACACCTAAAGTAAAGGACTGTAAAAATAATCTCTAATGGTGATAAGTAGGTTGACTTTGTAAAATACGCTTTGATTTTGAGAGTTAGACATATCCTGGCTCTTATCATACGTGACTATAATCCTTCTGGCTTTATTTCCTGTCTGATGTGTTTCTGCTGCACTCCCTTGCTCGCAGGTGAAGTGTTTGACTACCTCGTGTCTCATGGGAGAATGAAGGAGGTTGAAGCCAGAGCCAAATTTCGACAGGTACAAACACACCACCATCTGATGCCGACTGTGCACAAGTTCTCCCATTTTAAGTGTTGGCGCTTCAGGTTTGTCTGTCTCCCCGTGTCCACAGATTGTGTCCGCTGTCCACTACTGCCACACGAAGAATATTGTCCACAGAGATCTGAAGGTGAGAACGCTCAGAAGAGACGAGGGATTAAGTCTACTCCACTGATGAGTGGAGATGCTGTTTTTTGGGGAAGCTGGGGAGGCAGTCAGAGCCTGGCTCTTGTTGTAATACATTACAACATTCCTAAACACACGCAGTGACATATATACAGTATGAGTCAGGTATCTCTGTTGTTGGACGACACACAAGCGCCACCCCCCCTTCCCCATCTGTCTCTTTCACTCTTGTATCCTCCCACTTTCTCATTCCTTCTCCTCCCCCCATTCGACTGCGTTCTCCACTGCTCTTTCACTCTCCATCTCCTTCTCTTCCTCCTCTGCATTGATGTGTGTACGATTCAGGCGGAGAACCTTCTGCTGGATGCTGACGCCAACATCAAGATTGCCGACTTCGGTTTCAGCAACGAGTTCACGCTGGGCAACAAGCTGGACACGTTCTGTGGCTCGCCGCCCTACGCTGCCCCAGAGCTTTTCCAGGGCAAGAAGTATGATGGGCCCGAGGTGGACGTTTGGAGTCTGGGAGTCATCCTCTATACGCTGGTCAGCGGCTCGCTGCCTTTTGATGGACAGAACCTGAAGGCAAGTGGACGGGAGCAACTGTCTGTCTGTCTGGGCACATTCAGAGGCAGGAAGCTCCCTCAGGGTGTTATGGTAACAGTCATGGATTTACATACAGTGTAGTGAAATGCATAAGAAGTTTGCAGAAGCATAATAACAGGAGCAGGAGGAACTCAATCCTCAGGGTTTAGTGTAGTGATAAGAAGTTTCTTACTTCTGTGTACCAATAATATGCAAACCTGATGCTTTGTATTTCTTCTGCTTTAACCATTCTATGGTAGGATGACTTGTGTGTTCAGGGTTGTTGTTTTGCTGCATGGTCCACTTTCTGCTGAGCTTCAGGTCACAGATTGATACTTGATACGTTTCTGCAGACTTTGCTCATACAAATCAGATTCGAAAGCTCCACCAATGGTGGCAAGTTGTCCTGGTCCAGAGGCAGCAAAAGCAGGCACAAATCGTGAAAACGCCACCTCCATGTTTGGTCGTCGACAAAGATAACACTTGTTCAAGCAAAAAGATGTGCTTTGGTGTTTAGTAGTCTTTTGGTTTATCCACATAGCCTTGAGCAAACTAGATAGGCAGCAGTGTCCTTTTTGGAGAGTAGCAGCTTCGTCTTTACAGCTCTGCCGTGCACATCATTGTGTTTTATTGATGAATGATCAATTTTCTACACGTTACACTCGAGCGGTTGGTTGACCACTCCTGGGGAGGGTAACAGTGGTGTCCACGATCTGGACATGCTGATGAGCATTTCTTTGAGATGTGTCACACTTCCACAAACCTGCGTTGTCAAGATCAGACCCAGATTTCTCCTCTTTAAATAACACAAAACCTGCCAGACTCATACTTCCCACTGATTGCTACACCCAACCCTAATTTGTGAATTGATAATCCCAGAGGTTCACATACGTTAGCACAACAGCAAGATGTAAAATGGGATCACTGTCCTTAGTAAATGAATGTAGTGTTCTTGGTTGTTTCATTTGTTTAATTGTGTTTTTTATTTAGTTACTTTAATCATGTTTTAATATTGATCTTTGATACCGATACCACCCCACTGATGAACACCAGTGTTACAGAATGATCTTCTGTCTTCCCTGTGCTTGTATTCTGTAATGTTATTACACCACAGAAAGGGACTGTGAAAAAAACCCCTAAAACTACTATTTTTATCCAAAATCCAGCAGATGGCAATGAAGGGCCCCCCAGAGCTTTACCAGAGGGTGCAGGCAAATGTGTATTTAACCCTTCTAATATCTGAGTGCACCCCAGCATAGTGCCTGCAGCGAGGGACCTGAGGATTTTAATCGACTGGTTTTATTAGAGAATTAAAACTATATGACATCATAATTCATTACGGTACAGCTTTTTTTTACCGTAGCTTCTTCAGAGGGATTTTATATATTTTTGCAGCTGACTCCTGATTTGTTGATTTTGAAGCGTGCACTCTGTAACATGCTACTGATGTGGCCACCAGGAGCTGAGGGAGCGTGTGCTGAGGGGAAAGTACCGTGTGCCCTTCTATATGTCCACAGACTGTGAGGGGATCCTTCGCCGATTCCTGGTGCTCAATCCTGCCAAACGCTGCACCCTAGAGGTGAGGAGTGCCCCACGTGCAGCAGAAATTACTCACAGATAACCTCGAGAAATTCAATCGCAACTGAAGCTTTTCTGTGTTTCTGCTTCTGCAGCAAGTCATGAAGGACAAGTGGATAAATTCAGGGTATGAGGGGGAGGAGCTGAAGCCCCACATAGAACCTGTTGAGGACTATAGTGATCCAGCTCGCATAGGTGAGTCAGCCTGTCGTTCCCGTTCAAAGCACGTGCTGCTAGGATCAGTTCTGCAAAACTGATGTAGTAAAGCTACAGTATCTATCATTATATCACTTTTTTGATTGATTGTGTTCTTCAGAGGTGATGGTGGGTATGGGCTTCACTCCAGAGGAAATCAAGGACTCTCTCCTCAATCAGAAATACAATGAGGTCACCGCCACCTACTTACTGCTGGGCCGCAAAGGCGAAGTGAGTTTCCATAATATGGAAAATTATGACTTTGTCTGTTTCATTATAAGAGTCTCACATCATATCGCGACATGCTCTCTGACGCTTTTCTGTCTGATATGATATGTGATCTTATAGGAAGGCAGTGAGGCGCGCACAGCTAGTAGCCTGTCCCTGGCAAGGGTACGACCCAGCCCCATCGCCAACGGGACCAACAAGCACTCCTCAGCCACTGGCTCCTCTTCCTCTTCCACCTCCTCCTCACATAGCAAGACCCAGCGCAGTGCCTCCACTTACCACAGGCAGCGACGACACAGTGACTTCTGTGAGTCTCTTCTCTAACTTCTACATTCTTGATATACACTCTTAAATAAACAGGACTTGTGATACTGTCAGTGATTCAACTGATAGCACTGCTTTTATACCATTTTGTCTTCACACCTTAAAAGCCAACAAACATGGATGGTTGCCACCACTGAAGTGTTATTTGGCAGACAGGAACTGTGGCGAGCTGTAACGGGCAGTTCTATCTTGCGTTACCCACTATATTTGCAGAATATTCTATATGTGAGTCCCTGTGTGTCTGTGCTCTGCTGTCCTCCACAACAAAGGCGGGCCCTCCATGCCCGTCATGCACCCCAAACGGAGCCCGACCAGCACTGGCGACCGGGAGCTGCGGGAGGGCCGGATGCCTTCACGTAAAGCCAGTTGTAGCGTTATGGGGAGCCACAGCCTCCCCCCATCCAGCCCAATGGTCAGCAGTGCCAACAACCCTAACAAGTCTGAGATCCCAGACCGACGCAAAGACATGACTGCCACCACAGTAAGTGACACGTTTCCTCCCTTCTCGTGCAGAGCGGAGACAGTGACTCTCAGGTGATGTTCCAGAAGAATTTGATTAAAGCCGAGCTTTCCAGCAAGGTTCAGCCTCAACTGCATATTGTGCAATGTGGGATAAAACTAGCACAATGTTGCACAGCGACGGTTTTTACCTCTTTGATCTCTCTCTCTTTGCCAGTTTAAACCTACACTCAAAAAAATCCTGGGTTAGAACTGACCTAGTGTTGGGTCAACATAGCAGGAGGAGCAGCACATAGCAGCACCTACACAATACAAGGTTAAATTTATCCAGTACTATAGGTAGAAAATTACCCAAGAAAAGGGGGTTCTTTAGATCCAGTGACACAGTGGTGATGTGTAAATAAACCTGTAACAACCCACTGGTCCTGCAAGTACTTGTTTAAGAACGTACTCCACTACAAGTAGAAGTACCACTTCAAATTATCAAGTAAGTATTATCAAGTCATCTGCTTTAAGTACAAAGCGCTCCACTAAGAAAACTGTATAGTTGAGCTTTATATACAATACTTAAAGAGTACTGATACAGAGTTTTGTGTGAAGTAAACAGATAGATACTAATATGACTTTGTGCTCTCCTGTATATATGTGTATATATATATATATATATGTATATGCTACCTACTTTATTACTTTCTCTCTGTAGAATAACATCCCTGGAAGCGCCATGACACGCCGAAATACGTATGTGTGCACAGACCGCTCGGGCACTGACAGACACTCTCTTCTGCAGAATGGCAAAGACAACAGGTACGATTTGTGTTTGTGGTTTTAATATTCCTATTTGTCAGTGTGGGGCTTTCGCAGCCACAATATGCACACCAATACCTACATAAATATTTGATGTGCCAGCATCAGTACAAATCATACAGACCTACGGTTGAACATTACCATACTGTTAGAACTAAAATCATACATAAACTATGACAGGTTATGTGCACGATGGACGCTGCAGACATTTAGCGCGATAATATTTACTTTAAGAGGTAGCAGCTGTCACATTCACTTGTTCTCTTGTTAGGAGGACGTGTGAAAATCTGAAATAGAACTTCCCAGTACATTTTGTGTCTTGGAAGCTCGCCGACTCGGTTGTACCAACATGAAGCCTGTATTCTCAAATTCAGTTCAATCAGACATCCTCTATCCTATTCCTCTGTTTCCTTAATCTTGCCCACTGAGGAGCCCTAGAACCTTGCATAGTTTAAAGACACTGGTATACATATGTACTATAGATTGTTGGGGTTTTTTTTGTATGTGTGAAGATAAACCAAAAGAAATTTCACTCCTATCTGTATCTCATTCTTTACACACAGTGGTTAAAAAGCACAATCAGAGATATCATCACTTCATTTCAGCACATTCTTCTATCTTGTCAAAAACCGGCACCTACTGTACATTACCCACAATGCAGCTCAGCTACAGACAGATGACAGAAGCCGATTGTATCTTAAACTAGACTGTTAAGTCACAGATTACTTTCAGATCACTAAAATAACATCTGCACAGATGTTTCAGTCTAAATATGTGACAGATCAATAATTGAATGTCTGTCTTGAGTTTCTATAGACTGATTGTTTTCATTTATAGTTTAATCAGCAAACTGACATGATGATTCATCACAATTTGAAATAGTTTCATGTAAAATAATTCAGTCATATAGAGGCTAAATCATAAACACACCATCTCCTGTGGAGCATTTTAACAACAAACAGTTACTTGAAACTGAGAGCGAAATACAGTACAGTATGTATTCTGCATCAGATCTCACAGGATGTGAGGATTTGAGACACACAGTACAAACGGTAACTTGAATGCTGCTAGAAATGCTAAAAACTGTCCAACTTCATAGTCGACTTTCAGCCACTCCCCCTGCTGCGGCTGCCTGCTCTCATCTCTTTTCCAGGTGAGGCGCAGTTCATCTACTATGAAAGTAGCAGCTGATGTAGCATCAAGCTGAGGCACCAGAGTGTTTTACTTTTTAAACTTGTACAACTGATACTACAGAGCTTTAAATCTAATGAAGTAATGAATAGTACTGTTAGGAATGGGAGGATATCTAGACGAAGTGTACACACAAATGTACCAGGCTCAGTTAAAACCTCATTTTTATTGTTTCTTATTCTCCTGTGTCTGCAGCTCCCTGAGCCACCGCATGCCGGCAGCATCTCCCTCCACCGTCAGCATCGCTGGGGCCGGGGCCGCCTCCTCCTCTTCGTCCACGGACCGATGCCGTCTGACCCGAGGCTCTACAATCCGCAGCACCTTTCATGGGGGACAGCTGAGGGACCGTGGCCCCCCGGTTTATTCGGCCCCACCCACGTCACCCACCCTGTCCCACCACGATGCCAGTCCTTTGCCCCACGCCCGCACCAGGGCAACGTCCAACCTCTTCACCAAGCTGACCTCGAAACTCACTCGCAGGTAGATGTCTGCATACATGTCACATCTCACAGTTGGAGGCACAGGTCACATTTGTGACCAGCAAACTGGAAATATTGGCCTCTTAATACTGGGAGCAAACCAGTTTTTCATGCTGTATAGTTGTTAATTAGGTGCCAAAACAAAATCTTCTTACAGACTAAATGATGCTCTCCTGCCTCTGTTCTCTAAACCCTGTAATGTGTAAATAATGTAATATACTGTAAATATGATGAAATGTAACATCAAATCAGGAATATTTGGTTTAAACAGCTTTTTCCAAGACATTATCCTGTTCCTTAAATGTTGTAAGTTTAAATAATAAAGACACAGCTGGAAATGAATGTTTTTACTATTTTTACTGTAGCTATGTAATTTTTTACAGTTTCAACTTAAATTTTTACATGAAAACTAATGTTGCTAAATCATCCTGACTCTATGTGCTGCAGAGGTTTTATTTTATTTCTGGTTATCATAGGGGCACTGAGGCCCTGATGTTTTCATTTCTTATTTTGTTAGCTTCTAATTTTTGTATTTGAGCTTTTTAGGCTTATTTTGATGTTGCTGTGAGACTTACTTTAAATGAAACCTGGGACATCCAGTCGTTGTGCCTTTGAGCTTGGTCACAGCCTGGCTATGGATCTGTGCTGATCAGAACATTTTATTCACTCAGGCTTTTTGGCAAGCTGTTGTGTGGCCCTGGATTATCCTCTGCTCCCCTCTCCCTCCCAGTCGTCATAATCACACATGTCTAATCTTATCAAACCTCAGCTTTATCCTTGCCAATCAGCTCCTGCGCTGCGCTCTTTTCCATCACTTGCTCTCCTGTGACTCAATTATAATCTCTCTTACTCCCATCCCCAACTCCCTACCCTCACCCTATATTTCCTCTGTTTCTCCATCTTTATCTTGTTCTGCTTTCCCCTGTCATTGCGTCAGGGTCAACCTTGACCCATCCAAGCGCCAGGGCTCAAACAAATCAGTCTCGGGTTGTACTCTTCCGCAAGGATCAAAAACAGTTAGTAAGTTCCCATGTCTCTCGCTTCTTTCTTATCTGCCTGTGCTGCCCCATCTGTCAACCTGGTCACGTTGGAATTGGCTCCAGACCATGAATGCCTGCCTGACTTTTTCATCTTCTATGAATTATTGCTTGTCTGCATGACTTGTTAATCATCATCATCACAGTGTCGAGGTATCACACACTTCGTTTCAAGCATGGTTGCAATGAAATAGGATTTATTTGATTTTTGTTTGTACTTTTCAGTTTCAGGTGTTCAGTTTCAGTAGAGACTGGTTATAGCAAAGCTTTTCCTCTGTAATCATCATAAATATACATCTAGACCTGATGTTGTATGTTCTCATTTTGTATTTGTGGTCGATGGGGTAAAACGCCTTGATCATTTATTCCATACATGTACGGAATAAGAGGATCTATGTACCTACCTACATGTTGTTGGGGACAGTGGATAGGGATGTGGAATACCGATTGCAGAAGTGATTAAAAGTCAGGGGACTGCATTTATTTCTGCATGCTTTAAAAGTTCTGAATGCAGAGTGTAGAGGACACTGTTCTACACATCACGTGCTTGTTGTTGTTGATGCTTGCTTGGTCTCACTGTGTAATATCCACTGCTGATTGCCATCTCATCTGAGAGTTGTCATTGTTCATAGGGCTCATTATACTGTAGTGGAATACCTCTTACTCTGTCTGTTTGTCCTTCAGGGTCACAAATGAATCTGAGGGAATCAGGAGATTTGCGCTCACAAGGTCAGCACACATCTTCCAGTTCCACTGACATAGTATCAAATGCATGATTGCTCATTTTGTATTTTAATTATGAAAGTATTAGCAGGAGTAGCTGAACATTTGTTTATTTTTCCCTCCTCTCCCTAGTTGCCATCTACCTGGGTATCAAAAAACGTCCGAGCCCCGGGCCGTCGGACGTGGCTGGGATCTGAGAGGAGGTGGGCGGCGGGACCCTGCGGAGGTGGTACTGGCTCTGCGGGAGGCTGCACTGGGATGTGGCTGCCAGGTCCACCATGCCGGCCCCTTTCTGCTCTCCTGCACCCACGGCGTGGCGGGGGGCCGCGTGGCCTTTGAGGCCGAGGTGTGCCATCTTTCGACGGGCAACTCCGAGACTTCTAACGGGGTGCGCTACACGCGACTATGGGGGGCACCGCTAGCTTTTCGGGACATTGCCACCCAAATCTCGAAGGACCTTGAACTTTGAACAGAGGGTGTGTTTGCGTGCAAGTGTGTGTTTTTGCGTGAGTGAATGCTTTTGTGTGTTTGTGTGTGTGTGTGTGCAAACGGAGAGGTGGGGATCTAAATAATGGAAGAAAAAAAAGCAGAGAAGGGCCGAGGGGCTGGACCCGAGAAAAAAGACTTCTCCTTCTGTCTCTTTCATTAATACCCCGCCCCTGCACACACATACGCACACAGACACACACACACAGACACACACACACCCGTTAAGTCACACAGACTGAGGCAAACCCACCTCCCTCCACCCAATTCCCCCACCCAGCTCAGAGCAGCTTCTTCACTGAGCTACTGCACCCACTGGATCTGGATGAGACAGAACCTAGTTGAATATTTTTATTGCTACTCTAGCCATAATGACTCTTTATTTTGTTATTTATTGTTCT
Source organism: Ctenopoma kingsleyae (assembly GCA_032353495.1). NCBI lineage: Eukaryota > Metazoa > Chordata > Actinopteri > Anabantiformes > Anabantidae > Ctenopoma > Ctenopoma kingsleyae. The sequence continues at coordinate 2,339,108 of JAUBNQ010000006.1, forward strand.
GATCTTTGTTTTCACCCACTCTAACTTTGACCACTACACAAAACAGCATCTCTTGTGTTATCAGACATCAGTAACAAGCCTGTTTTTTTTTTTTAAATGATTCTTTTATAAGTCACCTTTATGTAGGCTGTTCATTTTTTTTTTCTCCTCACTGATGATTATGTGTTGTTTTCTCATCATCTGGGGACAATAACATGCACAAACGTGAAGACGGTCACGAGTGATCAGACGAGTAGCCACAGAGGGATGCACCGCTTTGATTTGTGTACATACAGCAACTGACGACTGCATTGGATTAAGGTCAGCAGGAAAAGGGTTGATGGGCTTTGGAAACAGCCAATCAGAGGCTGACTGAGAGCTAGTAGAGACGTTGCCTCTTTATTTGCATGAGATGAGCAGAAAAGAGTAGATAAAACTCACTGAAAAACAAGTCTCTTTGTTAGCTACAGTTTCATTGGAGCATCATGGTGCTATACAAAATTAAACTGCTACAGCTGATTTGGTTAAGTATTATAAGGTTAATTTTCGTAACTTTCTCAGTAAGTCATCTAATGTATATTGGCTTCCTATAAGTCAGAAATGGACAAAAAGAAAACTTCTAGGGCTTCATGCCCATACATCACTCTCTGATTGGCTCGATTACTTGCCTGTCAACACTGGTCGATGACAGTAATCCTTGTTCAGGCTTATAAAAACATTTGGATTTTCCAACCTCCCATCTTCTTTTACCTTTTTTCAGAAACATTGCACTGAAGACACAACAGCAGTCAATTTGGAAAGATCTCTCTAACTCAAGAGTGAAAAGTTAGGTTAACACAAGGGTGAGCCGCACAATGTTGTGCACACTTTGCCCTTGGAAGCAGTCAGTCGTCCTGCTAAAAATAGGTACTGTACGTCTGGTGTATTTTCAGTGCAATACACTTCTATTCTGTGCCATGTGATCTCACCTCAGTCGACGTCTCAGTATGTCGTTGGGGGAAACACCAAGAGTGGATCAGCCAAGCAGCAAAACTGCTCAGATTACAACATCACCTTTACGCACACAGAGAAATACACACTTCCAAGTGTCCATCCTCTTCTTGTTGTGGCACAATATATAAACTGGTTTGTCCGTTGCTGATGACTGTGAGCTGTGGGGATCAGAGGGAGTGTTCAGAATCTGGAAAAGCCACGATGAAGGCAGTGTGGACGGTATTTGCTTCTTGTTAGTCCAGTTGCCTTTAAAGTGATTAACCCCCAGCGCCTTCATACAGTACATACTTAATGTTTAAAAAAAAAGATGCAGAAAAAAACTGAGGAAGCTTTCTATTCTCCCTCCCTGTTTTTAGTGAATAACGTACTGTGATATTTAGGTAGGCTGCAGAGATCATGTTGTTCGGCTGCTGATTTACTGTTAATACTATCTCTCAGTTGTGGCTTTGCTCATGGTGACCCATAACACCCCCCCATCTCACTCCCATTTCCTTTCTCCAACCCCCTACACTGAACAGTGAAGCCAACCTCAACCGTCCACATACGTATGTACTACCAACTTTTTCTATGGTCATAATAAGCATTTGGCTTTCCTCGGCTCTTTGTTTTTAGACGCCGTTTTCTCATGGGGAAAACACTTCGCCATCATCCACACTATCACGTTGTAGAGCCATTTATGGCATCAGTCCTGTTTGGTGTGTGCTGTTTCATGGAGCCCGACAGAGGGAGGCTGGTTTTGGCCTGTTCTCCTCAGGGTGAGATGCAGAAACCAATATGGACAAAAGGAGTCTGTCCTTATCCTCTCCCTGGACGTCTCTCATTGTGGCGTATATTAGCATTAGGTAATATAGACCTCAATGCACTTTGCTTTGACTTGAATCAGCTCCTTCCAGTGTACCTGTATAGGTAATACCCTGAACTAGCCACTGGAGGGCGCCAATGTCTTAAATGTGAAACACTTCAATTTGTGGATATTTGCACAGGTACTTTATTTATTTTTTAGAATAATATCATTAAAACAGGATTTATATCAGTCAGTTGATGGCTGTATATAAAATATATGAATATAGTATATATCTTAGAGCTCAAGGTTTATTTATAGCTAGAGCAAGGGAAGTAATTCTAGTTTAAAGCTGTTTCTGTCAGTGGCAATGAGGAACAAAACCAATCTGCAATCATGCATGATGAGTTTTAGGGTAAAAAAACAAACAAAAAAAAACAAAAACATGATGCACACCTACAATCGAAAGCTTTTTAAAAAGCAGGCACGGTCAGTTTTTAGATATGAATTGATTCAAAGAAAATGGTGCTAGATGTAGTACCAGATTCCCATCAAATCCCCCTTACAAAAACAAACAAACCTTTCGATGAAATACAGTGACTTTCCTTCACCTTGTTTGCTAGAACACAAGTTCAGTACATTCAAGAGGGCTTCTGAGTTCTTAGAAGTATGTAGATATGCTATCAAATGTACCACGGCATACAGTGTGTAACAAAAATGTTCACTTTTACACCCGGAATGGGCATTGGGAATAAATAGCAATTTTTATTGCTGGTTCTATTTTAGAGTGAATTTACACTGATACCAATAAGTACCTGACACATTGAAAGCCCTGGAATGCATTCAAGCCATAGAAACATAATGTCACTGTTTCCTGATTGCAAATATGGACTGTTTGTGAAGCATTTCAGTGTAAATTACTGAGGTGAAACAGGCTAAAAAGCAAATAACTTAGTGTAAAACAACTCACTCTTAGTGTGAAATGGATGAAGATTGTCTAAAGGTGGAATCTACTGTGAAAATTCTTGAAAAGAGTTTTGCTGACCTGAGTGTAAATGCTTGTATACCTGCTCAGAGACAGTGTGTCGCTGGTCTGATTCACATGGTGGATGGTACAGTATTAAGACCCCTTGGGACTCAGTATTTAACATGCACTGTCCTTTCAAAACTGAAACAGTTGGTGTTTTATGCAAAAGAGACTCAAGAACGCACACAGTTTGATGTGTATGAGTAATTTTACTCTGTTGTACTGTTTATTTCCTCCCTTCAGAAGCAAAACTGTAAACTGAGATCGAGTGCTTGTGGTATAGAAGGAGAACGTGGAGCTGAAGATTAATAAAATCACTGATGTTGGCATTTTTTCTTTCATTTTGGAGTCTTGTTTTCATAGTCACAGCATACAATCTGAATATTTAATATTTTTTGATCATCTTACAAATTTATTATTTCTATGTGAAGATTATTCATATTCATATATTAAGATCAGAAAAATAATTCTCATGTTGCAACAAGAAAAACCAAAATGATTCTTTTAGTTGTTTCATGGGGCACTTTTTATTGAGCAGGGTGAACAGATTCAATAATCATTACTTTTTGTAACAAAAAGTAGGTGATGCCACATGTGCTAGGCAGGCCCAGTTCAGTGGTGATGGATCCCAGGATGTTACCAACCAACACAGGAGAACGTGAAAAAAAAAAAAACAGGACAAAAAAAGCTGGAAGGAGGACGAAGATGTGAGCAGAGTCAAGAGTCTCTAGTTGAGCAGCTGTTTACTCTGCACGCCCATCAGCTGACTCGATTGCACATAAATGGTCACGAGAAAGTCGTAATTGTCCCTCTTCACTTCTGGGCAGGAATCATGCTGTCGATGGCCTCTCCCTTCTCCAGCTTCTTCTCCATCTCAACCATCAGTTTGACACCATCAACCACCAGCTGGACCTGCTCCACTTCGGAGGAGCCCAGACGGTCAGCATTGGAGATGTCAAACACACCACCCACAGAGGCAGTATCCACACCACCTATTGGAGACAGGGGATCAGACACAGGCAGCGTTTGTACAGACTTCAATAGACTAGCCAGTATCATCAGGTGTATAAGCTAAAGAGTTTGTGTGCCTACCTGTGCCACGCTTCTGCAGACGCAGTCTCTTGAGGATCTCTTCAAACTTGGCATGTGTGCTCAATTTGGGCAGCTTGACGTGGACACCACCACGCAGGCCGGTGCCCAGGTTGGAGGGGCAGGTCAGGATGTAGCCGAGATGCTCGTTCCACATGAAGCCGTGGTTGTGCTTCTTGAAGATTGCCTCAATCTGGAAAGTAAGAAGGAAGAACAGTCAGATGAACATCCAGCAGCGATTCTCACTGTTTTCACTGACTCCGATCATGGTTTCTTTTGACTTGTTATCAAAGTGTACCTTTTGCAGGCCAACACAGAAACGCCTAAAGACCTCCCTCATGTTGCCTCCCTTCTGCATGGAGATGACACGCAGGTGATCCTCCTCATTCACCCAGACCAGGAAGGTCTTGTTCTCGTTGTGCCTGGAAGGAGATAGATGCAAAGGATCAACATCAACAAAAAAAACATACAGGTAATACAGAAAGAGAATAAAAGCTAATCTGCTCACAGTGAGCAGTTGTCTTAGTTGTACTTACCAGATGCCTCTGCCGTCAGGCCAGTCGCGGGCCATACCGGCGCAGGTCAGCAGGGGAGAGACAGGCTTGTCAAACAGGAAGTGATCAGCAATCAGCTGCTCCTGCTCAGCGTCAGTCATTGACTTCAGGGGATAGTACTTTCCCTTGAACTCACCATCCAAGCTGGTCAAAGCTGCAGAGACAGACATACTGTTGAGATGGCATGTTTCTATAGATTTTAAGACAAAACCAAACTACGTAATCATTCACAAACATTTTGCATAAAATTGACAAGCAATGTGTTCTTCTGTGTTAGGTTCAACAGTGTGGATTGTACCTTTTTCCTCTTGTACCTCCTTTAAATGATGATTTCCATTTCTTCTTAGCCTAGCTTACTAGCTGCCCAACCCTTTGCATACTGGGGTCAGTCTATTAATAGCTTACCCTCAACGGACAGCCTCTCAATAGCTCTGCGCTCGCCACGGCTGTTGTGGGGGGGCAAGGTGAATCCCTTGATGCTGCGGCCAGTACGAACACGGCTGGACAGAACATAGTTGGGGTCCAGGTCGTCACCACCCTAAGAACAAAATGAGGAAGTTTGATTACCTAAAATATATGAAATATACACCACAAAGTTAGAGCAGTAAGTATAGTTTTTAAGGGTCTTTACTTAATGAACTAGAGGGTTTTCCAGTCTTTGTTGAAAACTAGACCACTCTACCTTCAGGTTCTCAAAGTTCAGGTCGGTCTTGTGCTTGTCAGTGGGCTTGTATCCACCATGACGGTCAGAGATGACGGGGTCGAGCAGATCCTTGAAGACCTCGTAGGACTCCTCGTCACCGGCGACACAGCCAACAGTCATGATGAAGGGGTGACCTGAAATCAAATAGAATAGCAGGAATTTGAAGCTGGGAGGGAAGATTATAGTTCCTGTATTTAATTTGGTGCAATTTTGCATAATTTTGTACATCTTTGTGCCTGAATGATCTCATGACTCATAATACTATTTCTAGACACAAATTGAAGTGTATCTCAAGGCCTCACCAGGGTTGTCAATACCAGTCTGGATGACGTCATCCAGGGTGTAGCCACTAGGTGTCTGCTTGTCCCTCAGCTTGCCATATACCTCTTTGGTCAGGGCCTTGGCCATATGGTTGTTGTGTTTGGACAAGTCAGGATACTCCTGATCAACTGTGTAGTTGAGCTTGAAGTTGTTGTGGGTGTTTCCGAAAGGCATGATTGCTTTCTAACACTGCAAAGAGAGGAAAACACAGGATGAGTAAGCTAAAGTTGAGGCTCAGGATGATCAAAAACCATTTCGCCCTTATCTGACACCATCTCCAAGACTCTGCAAGTGCCATTCAGTTCGCAACAGCTCAAATGTCCAGGACGGGGAGTATGGAGTGGAACACATGTTGGCTGGGTATTTTTAGCATCAGCACATCTCACTGTATACCTCTTTTTTTAAATGTCCTCAGTATTGAAAAAGTAGCATTTATATTTTCTTGGTCCCCAGCAACCCCAGTTCTTCAGTTTACAATTTAGCATATGAAGTACACATGAAGAATTCTTAAATGTAATCTGTACATGTGACTTTCTTTTTTGTTAGACCCTTGAAAAAGGAAAAAACTTATATTTATTACCAGTATTATGCTTCCATCCAGTTCATTTTTACTAGATCCCTTTGAGTCTAATCTTCTATACTGTAGGCATATACATGGTATGTCTCTGCTGTTAGTTTCAGCTTGCTTTGGTAGGCTGATCACATGAGTAATAAAGGACTAATGCATGCAACGACAGTCAGTCTTATTACACCACATGAAATGTGATCTGTAGTGTAACATTTAGGTAAAAATACACTGGTTTAGAAAACCAAGATTTTTGACGTAGTCATCGCTTTGCTATAAACAGTTGCTTTGCTTTAAGGTAAAAAAAAAGAAATCTCAAAACTGTGTCTCTTTAAAAACTAAATCAATTACAGGAGATTCAGGCCCTTCAGGCAGTCTTTCTTACATGCCCCATGCTGTGAAGCACCTGTCCACATAAATAACTGTCCAAATGAGAGGACCATTTGCAGAGATCAAGAGTAGATGTTAATACAAATATACAAATCAGCTAGTGCTATGCTAAAATACCAGATATGCCTGTTTTCACTGAGCGGAATCTTACTAGATTCAATTACCTCTATTTCCCAGTAGGGAAACATATAGATATAGAAATCCCAAGATTTTAGTGTATTTATCCTGTTGTCACAGATTTCAAATCCAAAACCCTTGATCACAAAAAATAGCCATAAAGAGTTATTTTTTGATTGTTCTCCAAATCTGTGTATGTCCATACATATCTGCTCATCTTCTACAAAACTAATGATCTTTGTAATAAGTCTTTACCTTCACACCAGACAAGAACAAAAGTAACAGTCCTTGGGATCTGATCCTGTTCACCACAGCCAAAATAGGTGTCACCCAGCCCTAGAGGTCTCTGCTCCCTGTTTATATACCAGACAGGCACTCTTCCACTGGCTTGGCCATTTTAGTGCCTGCTGCGCCCTCATTGGCCAGCGCCTCTGTAACAGTTTATGAAAGGGCTGCATTTACATCACAGTCATCCAAGACGGGTACTGCAGCTGTACCCTCACCAACCCCCACCCACCTTTGACCCATACATAGCCCCAGTTGGATGGTGGGAGCAACTGAGAGGGAAGGGGTGGAAGGTGTTTGTGTGTGTGTGTTGGGAGTCACAAGGGTGGGAGAGGAGTGTGTTGGGGAACATGAAGCAACTGAAAAAAGCTGAGCTTCACTTTGGCCAGGCATACCATAGAGAGCAGGCATCTTTGTGCCAGGTGTGAAGGTTAGAAAGGGTTAGTATTCTTTTTACCCATCAAACGGCTGCCATGTACAAGTATTCTTCAAAGAAGCATTTTATATGGTAGACAGAGTTTTCTGTGACTGCTACTTGAATCATGGGAATACTGAGTATCCTAATCCAAAATGGTTAACATCTAACAGATACCTCCTTAGTTATGAGTAATGGCCCCCTGAAGCAGGGTTTATCACTTTTGCACTATGAACAGTATGGATACACTATACAGCTTGTCCACATGAATTGTTGCTCTAGGAATGGAAATGTTGGTTTGTTGGTCAATTTGCTCGTTTGGTCGATCACTTTAAAATATCACATTAAAATACCAATATGGACGGCCATGGGATTATACAGACATTGATGGTTCCCAGAAGATGAAGCCAGCTGACTTTGGTAGAAGGGTAAGGTTTTAGTATTTGATACCATTACACTGTGTAGTTGACACTATGTCGACACTAACTGATCTGGAGAGGAAACTATCTCAACCAATCACAGTTCACTCTATCTCTAATTGATAAGCCAATCATAAGGCACTGAATCTTCAGAGGGAATACTGACTGTCAGATGGAACGTTGAGGATGAAAGATGACGCCGTCTTTGACATTAGCTTCATTAGCTTCCTTCTTAGAGCTTTTTCTCAAATGTCTCACACTATTTTACCCACACTGCTCTGCAGAGGCGTCACTCTAATAAAGTTTGTATTCCATGTAGCTTTCACTACTGTCCAGCTGAGCTGTGTGTTATTTTAAAGCCGCAGTAAATCATTCAGATGTAAACAAAAATGGTTTTCCTCTACCAAACTTCAGATTTTACCTTAAGGCCAAATGACTAATTATACAAGTACATTTATATTGTCCAAAATGTACTGATTAATCTTTTAGTAATATAATCAAAAAAGCTTGCTAAAGTAGAAGAGGACTGTTCTCTGACCCATATGTGCTCCACAGGTATCTATACTTGCTGAATTTTCTGGACAAGCTACATCATCCTCACATGTTTTAGGGGTGCCACACTAGTTTGCCTTTTCCCAATGAGAAGTTTAAATGTGACAAGAAGTTTAGCTTAAGTTTCACTTTATAAAATGGCACATCTGGGGTTGTCATAATACGTGAATAAAGGTGTGTTCAGCCAAAATGCTAAAGGTGCATTAACAGTTCAAATGGGGATACGACTATGTCTCAGGCATTTTTCCAAGAGGGGGGCATCCCTACATGCAGCCCAATCTTTGGGATGTCCCAGCTAACTCAGACTGGCAGCTGACTGGCTCACACCTGCTCCTTCCACTCCTCTGTATCATTACCACTCATGTCTGTACAAATGGCAAGTACAGCACCCTCCGCCCCATCCACCAACACCACCCTGAGATATCCACAATCAAGCCTGCCACAGTTCAATGCATTTCTCATCTCCTGCCATCTATGAATGCACGTTCTTCCACCACTTCTCATTTTGCATTTAGCCAATTTCCATCCCCTTCTTGTTTTGCCACTGCCAAAGTCTGGACACATTCTTTACCCTTGAATTGAAACCCTTGATCTCATGTTACAAACCTGCCTGCTACCCACACTACTCTAAGTTGTAGGTTACCAAATTAGTCTCACTGCAGGTTTCTACTATCACTACATGTACTAATCTTTCCAAATTTACTCATGCAGCATTCAACACAATCTAATGTTATTGCAATGTCCTATAGCTGCCTGAAACATACTCAACATTTTCATTCCATTTGAAGTATATTTGTAAATTAGACTTACAATAGGTTTGGCCAACCTTTAAGCTTCAGGGGGGAGTAGGACCACCTGAAAATGAGATACCAGAGACAGTGTCTGCCTCCTGATATTTCATCCAGAGCAATTGAATAATGCCAGTGTAGAACAGTTATGCAACAGAGCAGTGATCTGACACATGTGCCTTCTGCTGATGTCGACCATGGAGCTCCTCAAGATGTTCTTTGCAAGATGCTGAAACCTCTATTAGGCCACAGAAATATTGACCCGTCACAGTTTGGACTTGAGAGCTGAGGACAGGTAGATTGTATTTTTATAATAAAATGGGAAGTATGAAAGATTTAAGATGTTTTGGCAGATAGTGGAATGATTTGGTTTTAAGTGTGAGCATGGTGTCTACACATCATGTTGATCTTTCTGAAACCTTAGACTGTTAAGCTTGAACAGTTTCTGTTTTATTATCCCACTGAGTGTGTCAGAGGAAGTGAGAATCAGTTCATAGCCTTGCAGGATACTTTCTTGAAACATATACAGCTCGAACCTTGTAATGGTATTGGTGTCAACTGCACTGACCCGTATCAGAATAGTACAGTGTCAAGCTTCAGCTGTGACCAGTGCTAAACTCTATGTCACATTGCTCAAAAGTAGTACAATTTACAGTACTTCTGCAACAAATAGTGAGACTGGTAAAGTAACATTATGTGCTTGGCAACTAAATACAGTGACGTAGCAAACATTTATAAATAACACCTTCATGGTAGACTATATTTAAGTCTTCTCTTGAACATTAAATTCAACACCTGTCTGTAGAGCATTAACTGGGAGGTGTAGATCATGCACAGAACACAGAATCTACAGGAATGTAGTGGTTCTTAAGGATCAATTTCAAATGCATCTATGTGCGTGAGTAAAAATAAAAGAATGCATTATATTTATGAACTGTCTAAAGCCTCAAACCCCTGATTGACTGCTCAAACGAAAACCATTGAATGATTGCAGGTAGGAATTTGGCTAAATTGGTCTTCTTCTCTCAGTGCTTGTTGGAGTGTTGGCGGTTGGTCTTACTCCATTGAAACATAAGTCACTAGGGTCACGTGTACATTGTGTGGTCAGGGGGAGGCTATAATTATACCAGGCTTGCTGGTCCATCTTCACCCTGTCAAAAGGGGCCCCTGCCAGGGGTACTAGGTGTCCACCCAGGACATATATTCAATTTCATCGAGTCAGTTCTCTGTTCATGATTCTTCTTGATTTGTTATCTCCTAGCTTTAGTTAAACCCTCCAGAAAATGGGTTCCCGATGCCCAGATATTATGAAATTCTTCTACAGTGAGATTGTGCTGCCAGGGAAGCTTTATAAATTACAGATTTTTTTCAGAAATTTTAGATTATCAGTGAGCATTCAAATGAAATGAATGGTCACTAATTTCCAAGATGACTACACTGAAAATCCACATTAAAGCTGTGCATCAGACTAAAGAACTATATCAACAATAGTGTCCCCCACCTCAGAGTTAACAAATGTGGTAATCTGCCCCAGTTGGAAAATGTTTATATAAGCACACTAAATGTGCATCTGGATGAATTAAAGGCTGACATTCCAGAGGCTTTGAGTGCAGCACACGTGACCTTGAATCACTGCATAGGTGATGTGACAGTAAATGACATGTTGTACTGTGCAGTGTAACATGCATGTACACATGGCTCAGTGTCATGACCCTGGGGAAAATATATATATAGTCTGTAGTCTATACATTTCACCTATAGGTTTGTCCTCAGTTTGTGCTACACAGAGGAGTTTTCTACATGTGGGATGCTTGCTTTGAATGGTTGGTGTGGTAATGTCAAAATCATGTCGCCGTTTTCTGCTTGTCCTGACGCTTAAAACTAAATCCACACATTTAGTTTAGCACTTCCATAAAGTTGGACAAGCTGTCTTGACAGTGATGACCTTTGAGGGGGCAGAGCTGTGTGGCAGAGCTCCGTGCAATAGAGCAGTAGGCCTAGCATGATTTTCACTACTCAATTAACATGTGCAAATAACTCATGGTAACAATGATATTTTACTCTCTATAGAACATTTGAAAAGAATAAATAACGGTACCAGTCAAATGTATCTTTAAATTTGATGGAAACTGGAACTTCTTTTGAACTGTTTGAGCCTCTGTCAGACTGTAGAGCAGTTTAGAAGTCGACACATTGTGTTTTTTAAAAACACCTGTCCATAGAGTAACACATGCCTAACAACTGGCAGCTCTGCTCATATTACTAAATGTCTGTTACATAATCTCACAGTGTGCTATCTTTTCACAGCTTCAGTCTGAACAAACTCTTTAACTGCAAAGCTCTGGCACTCCATTTCAATATTTTACATCCATCACCCCTTTGCACCACTTTAATACTTGACAGTATTGTGGTCCCCACAGCAGCTTTTTCTTTCCCCCTGTTGCTTCCCTGGCTCTCTGCCAACTATGAACCCTGCTGGTTCTGGGTCCGTCACATGTCATCGGCAGCTGAACTGTAAATTAACCTCCCTGACATAAGAAAACATAAGTTCAAGCTATAACTGTTTCTTTCAGCTGATGTCCAACATGCATCTGCCTTCCTGGTGTTTAAAGCAACAGCACTGCAGACAATGGTTGGACAGCTATAAAGGCTTAATGGTTCTTTATGATCCTTTAAATGTGCAACATCATCGTGTGTCAGGTAGAGGGTGTCTAATATAGGTCATTTAACTATCAAGTGTGTTTATTCAATAGTGATAGTGGAGAGATGGGATAATGAGGGGTAGAGAAGGAACATGGGAACATGACTGCATGGTAATGGTCAGTGTCTGAGACTGATCAGCAGACATTTTCCATCCTTTCTTTCCAAGTCTGCAGCCATCTTACCATTTCTTACATTTT